>JBAKGM010000001.1:17851080-17902928 GCA_037177215.1 Asparagus racemosus
TTACTAACTAATTGTGCTATAAATCATAATCCTCTTGAAATTTTCCAAGATGACGTGATCTGGGCAAATGATAGGAGGGAGCTAGCTAAATATGCTAATGTTCTCACATCGTCCTAAAAAAGTGCATGCAAAAAAGGAAATACAAATAGTGCAATTAAATAAATGCATAAGAATTATTATCATAATTTCCGGTCCTATTACCATTCTGACCAACAAAATGCCATAAGACCTTAATTGACAATTTGCCATAATAATAACATGACTGTTAATGCATTTGGGAAAAAAAATATTATGTGCAATTCAACCTAACATTAAATATAGATATTTTACTAATAGCTGGACATTAATGAAATCCTTGTTAGCTACCATAAAAAGAACATATCAAAAAGGGTTGCTCAATGCATGTTACAATAAATTATTTCTTATCTTAATTCCGTAATATTATCATCTTTGTATTGTGTACCTAAAGCAAATTGATCTAATTGTTTTTGGTCAAATTTGTTTGAACATAGAGACACATGTGTATATGATGTTAGTAACATGTGAAAGAATGCAAAGGGAAAAATATTAATAAAGAAGATTATGACCCACAACAAGCTTTTGCATATAATATAAAATTTTTAAAGAGGAGTATCCCTACATAAAGTCTCTAATTTAACTACAAAAAACCCTATTTTAGTAGAAAAACGATATACAAAAATTACACCTCATGCGTGCAAAGTGTAAAAGGAAATTTACATAGAAGAAAAGCTAGTGATTGCTAATTGCACATAATAATAGTGCATAAGCTCATATGGGAAGGCTTCAGAAACGTAAGGAATAAAATTGAAATATATTAATGAGCATTTACATTTTGGTAACAACCCACTTAAATTAAGCGTAAAGTTATAATTGTGATTGATATAACATATTTGGATGAGGAAAAACGTACATTTAATGAAAGCATTTACTTGAACCATTGGATTGTATATATATTCTAAACATATATAACCATTCAAAATATTCCTTTTTACACTAAGGTAACATATGAAGAAGTACACAAAGCACCATTTTTTTCAATCGGTTGTGAGCAAGCTATTTTGTCAAGCAACAGATCATGATAGTGTCATGTTTGATGCACACTATTATCATAGACAGTGAATAGAATGCTATAACTAATATATAAGATTAAGTAATAGATGTTATGCCATGTGATCACTTAGCACATAAATATGCAGGTAGAATATATGAGCTATATGCTATGTAGCTGCAAAACACAACGGTTTGAACATCACAATTATATGAATGAGATGGAATTTTTATCAAAGCACTTTACATAAAAAGAAGTGTGTGGAATAGTTAGCTAATGTACATGATCTGCCACGGAATTTCACAGAATAATCTTAACATAAGCAATATAACCAACAAAATAATAAAACATATAATTTCTTGTGCAAACACAACTATTGTTCTAGATTGTTGTAAATTTTGTATCAAAGCATTAAAAGTGTAAATAATCAATTATAAGAAAGTAAAATAGAGAAAGGGATCGCTAGTCTGTAAGGGGGCAGTCGTGATGTCACTGCCGTAGAACAGCAGTTGCTACCTTCGCAGAGAGGTATCAATGCAACAGTGAACTAGCGGTAAAAGTCCCCCTGAGGTAACCGACACTTGAGTTTACTGCGATTCTCAAGCCTCTTTACTCAATAGATACATTGCCCAAAACTACAGTTGAAATAAGAGAAAACATAGGTGCAAGAGGAAACGATTCTCAATTTTTTAGAGTGATAATGTGAATAATTCGTATCACTATCACCTCTAAAGTATCATTATTTATACATGAGAAAACAGCACAAGGTTAATAACAAATTTGGTAAAACCATTAATAGGTTTAATAAGAAATTAATGAATAAAAATAAATTTGGTACATAATAACTAGTAATAATAACAAACTTAATGTCAATAAGTAAAGGCAACAAATTAGGAGGAAAACATAATCATATTAATATCATAAAAGAAACTCAATCTTTTCTTAAATAATTTCTAACAATTACAGTTCTCAAAAACATAAACATTATCACATAAAAACCTTTTTCCCCTTACAAAAGATAAATAGAAATATACTTTCAAAATTATAAAACAACCAGATAAACCAAATTCTCATTACAGAATAAAATAATTTCTTCCTAAGCTCTAATATCCTAATTTTTAAAATTGTTTAAGTAATAAGGACATAAAACATTAATATATGAAATAACAAAGCAAAAAAATCACGTATGTTGTTTAACCAAATCTAAGCTGTGAAAAAAGTGGAAATTTAGGCTTTAAGGACATCAAAAAGAGAAAAAAATACTACTCTTTGAGAACATTTACAGAGCCTAAATTTTTTAGGCGTTTTTGCCTTGAAACCCAAAGCTTTAACATGATTTATTTTTAAAACCAAGTAGCTTTATTGATGTCTATAAATCCAATCTATTATGTTTATTTGCCTTTAAACCCAAATCACACAAATACACTTCACAACAATGCAGACACCCTAAAAAAATAAAGAACCCCATTTTACCCCTCTTTCTCTCTCTCTCTCTCTTTGCCCTTTGAAAATGTTTAGAATTTGTAGAAAACATCTAAAAGTTTTGAATTGTAAAAAAATATAAAATAAAAAATTTACAGAAAAAACAACAAAAAATTTTAAACCTAAAAATAGTACATTAAAAATCTAGAAATTATATACAACACCCTAAAAATTTAGAATTTGCATAAAATTCCCTAAAAGTTTCAAAAATGACAAAATACCCTCAAAATTTTAAAATTTATAAAAACACGCTACAAAGATCAAATTTTATAAAAATGTGTTTTTTGTAAATGTTTGTAAGTGTTGATACTTTTAGGGTGTTTTTGTAAAATTTTTGGGTTTTTTGCAATTGTTGGTGCTTTTAAGGTGTTTTGTGCAAATTGCAAATTTTTCAAGGGGTCTCTATAACATGTATGTTTTGGTGTATTGTTTGTTGGTTTGAAATTTTAATGGTGTTTTTTCTAAAATTTGAATTTTAGCATTTTGTTTACAATTTTCAAAGCATTGAGGATGTTTTTTTTTGCAAATTTTAAAACTTTATGGGTGTTTCTACAAATTCCATTTTCTTTATAACCAGGCAGATTCCAAAAATTTTTGGACATGATTTTAGTTCTAAGATTTCCATTCTACTAAATGTAAAGCAACATAATATTGAAAATATAGAATGAAAAGACATAAGTATAGAACAAAACAAATAGAAGTATAGCATGAAAAAACAAGTATGGTACAAACAATTAAAACATAGTAGGAAAAGACCGAAAATATAGCATGAAAAGACATAAATATAACACTAAATACTAAAAGTTAGTAAGAAAAAACATAAGTATAGCAACAAAAAATATCAAAGTATTGCAAGTTGATCCTATAAGTATATCACCAAAAGACTTAAGTACTGTAACGTAAGCATTAGTAATTCCCATTTGACATTCAAAATTTATGAAAATATGTTAAAATTAAAATTAAAATTTAAAGACAAATGCATAAAGTTGTTTGGTTTATAGGTGCAAATAAAACAACTTTTCCCAACTTATAGAAAATCCTTCTATAATTTTTTTGTGAACCGAACATAGTTTTAGGAAATACAATGAAACATTTTAATTACAAAATTGCCACTATCAGAGGGTTTCCAATTAATTTTTCCAAACAATGGTGAACCAACTAGCCCCTAAACCTAACACATCCCACACATGCACATACAATGATGCCATGCTCACGTATGGCATGAGCATTTTGCAACTAAAAGCTTTGAAAGAGTCTTAGTGATTGCCTTCTACAATTCATTATAGTTTAGGAATTATCCACTTTGTACAAAACTAAAAATGAGAGTGCATGAAAAACCAATGAAAGATGAACATTCAGGTATGAATAATGCCACAATTGTCTTGATTATTTCGATTCAGAGCCATAAAAGCGTAAAATTAAAACAAAACAAGGCCAAAATCAAAATTTTTAAGGAATTATTCCCATAAAATCTCACTATGCAAGCTAGCTGAAGGAGACTCTTCCCTTCATAGTCCACACCGGCCCATAACATCATCCTCCTCATCTAAAATATCCAAAAGGAAAGGGAAAACGGACTCAACCATAGAATAAAATCAAAGAAAAAATGTACAAATCATTTTCAAGCAATCATACCGCAGATGAGATTCTTAAATTTGTTAAGGTAGCGAGGCGTCGTACTCCTCTTCAACACATTGCTCTGTCTCAGCCTTGGGCATCTCCTAATACCTAATTTAATATTCAACATGTAATGGAAATATAACAGATGTTTTAACCATTTCAAAACTAATGCAATTTGATTTTTGTTTCACCAATTTTTGTGCAAAACCGTGTGGACCACCCATATGGGTTCGCCCCTACTCATGAACTTATGTGTTACATTACAATTTTATTAATTCAAGAAAAGAAAACATATGATGCGCGAGTTATTACTGGAAGAAGATTTGAGGGATTGGATGATAGAGTGGTTGCAATGGCCGTCGATGGTGGAGGTGTAGCGGCCGCCCCACAGTGCGTCGAGGCGCATGACGGCGTGGACAGCGGCGACCTCGGACTTGATAACACTGTTTAAGATTTAGAGAAGAGACAATTGTTTCTTTCTTGATGGTAGAGAGGTTCGATAGAGTGGGAAGGGAGAATATGAGGATTTATAGATTAGTGAATATGGAGGTTATAAGATGGAGAGACGAAGAGGGTTTGCATTCAGTGAGAATTAGTCCATAAATAGGTGTAAATTAAAGTTAATGGAGAGGACTATTATTGAATGAACCTCTTAAGCTTCAAACCTCATGCACTGACCTTTCAATTCCTCACGAAAAGTAAAGCTCATCACCTTGAAGAAAACATCTAGTTATAAATACATTGAGTTTTTAACACCCCTTAAAGTTATAATTAAAATTTCCAAGTTTAACCCCTTAAAGGTATAATTAAAATTTCCAAGTTATCTCTTAAATTACTACTATGCCATTGAATTTCTTATTAACTAATTGAATGATAATGTGAAGGAGGCACTTTTGTGATTACACATGTAATTTAGAGGGCTTTATGGGGAAAAAGTTTTAACATGCTTCACACTTTTCGAATAGTATTAGAGGATAAGTTATTACAGGGCATCATATTTTATTATTCTTTGACTGATGTATAATACTTAGAATAGTAGCCTTCAATCTTCACAATTATTTCCTATAATTTCATTGCCTTGAACCAAACACATCCTTAGACAACTGTTTATATTCTTGGTGGTGTGTAAGCAGGTTGGTTGTATTGTATGGATGATAACAACGTGGGAGCTTGCTGTTACCGTTGGATTCAATATCAAGCTCTGGGAACTGATCAAACTGCACCTATCCGAACCGAACAACCGACCGAACGTTGAGGCTTACTACCAATTAAATTGACTAAAGAGACCATATATCCTTCCCCTCTGCAAAAACAGAGCATTAAAAACTAAACATAGCATCCCCTATAGACATTACAGACCACTAATACTTTCAGCAAACTGAACATGGAGTCTCTTAGGTTACAGTGAGTAACCTTCCCATGCTTCCTCAATGTATCCAGGAACAACCATTGATCCTACTTACTACTTGCTCCCGTTTGTGCGCCAGAACATGGACTTCCAAATATTTGTGATTATTTCAAGAAGCTTTGCTCTCTTTTGAGCTTCAAAGCGAGTTCAACTCTACGACAACAGTAACCAAAATTATACAAATTGGCAATATTGATTATAGTGGAAACAACCATTGGCAAAATATAAAAATTAATGCTGCAACAACAACCACCAAGCCTTTATCCTAATATTTTAGGGTCGACTAGATGCATCCTGCTCCTGCATTCATTTGTAATATAGTTTCATCGTGTCAGTTAAGTTTACTTACAAACTCTTCTCACTGGCTTCACTTTTTTCTTATTCTTAAAAATGTATAAATTAATGGTAAAAATATTCACCTTCTTGTTGGTAATTATGCCTACCTCTCTCGTAACGTCAGTTAAGTTTACTAACAAACTACTTTTTCTTTAATCCCAAGACATTAATTTAATTTTCTTTTGATCCATTCCTAAAGTAGCTCTTATCAAACTATTCTTTAATCAAACAATGCGCTTATCTGAGCATGGAAAATTTAAGCATCAAAGGGTTCAGCTTACAATTATCTTCACAACATAGCTTACATAAACATCAGATCATCCAAGGAAAATAGTGCTTGTGGAAATTAATTTGCTATTTTGGTTATAATTCCATAATTCAATCAACAGATTTGCTAATATTCGTTTGAAACCAAGTTATCCACGAATCTTTTGCACACAAAATCCATGTATTACTAATTCTGAATCATACAGTACAAAATCAAACAGTTTCCATCATTAGCCTCCATTAATTGCACCTTTTAAAGGAAAAATCCGCACCGGTTCCAAAACAAAAAAAGGGATAAAATATATGAACAGAAATGAAAAATCTTCCACTAATCCACAAAAGCATCAACAATTTCACCAGTTATCCCCAAAGGGACTAAAAAAATCAAGAAAATGAGCTTGAGAGCCTGACCAGAGTACCCTTCCTTGTACCATCCGTGATCAAATATTTCACCTCGAAGAAGATGATAATAGACCATCCATTCTTTGATCAAGAGCCCTAATCTAATTAATCAGCCAAAAGAAGATACTGATTCATGAAACAGAGGATTAACCTCACATCGAAATCGTGTAAAATTTCCTACCTACAGCAAGGTCCTCTAAGTAGATCAAAAACCTACCCGCAACAAGAACCTTATACCCTTCCAGCCGTCTTCTCGTATATGGCCTCGACCGACCTGATTCTCTGATCCAATCCGACAATCCACTGCAGCCTCTCTTCTTCTTATCAACACCCAAATCAAATAATAAAGAAAAACCAAAATGAAGTACATACCCATCGTAACCCATTCCCACACCCTCACCACACACCGCCTCCATTTCCTATTCATAACGTTAGAAAACTGAAGTGAAGGCAATTGTTGATGCCTTTCGGGAGAAATCGGAGCATGCGAAGCTCAGGTGATCCAAGAAAAGTGGATGATTTTCGGCCAGATTTCGATGTGCAACTTCAACGGAGCATAACTGAATCGCTATTATTATATGTTTTCAGAAAGCTCGGAAAGTGCTCTACAAGTCAAATTGCTTTGTTGTTCCAATTGAGTTTCGGGTTAAAAGAAAATCGTCTTCAGGCTCAAACTGTGCATCGAAGAGTTTTGGTCCAATTTAGTGTTTTTATTTTTAGGAAGTCTAATTGCTTTAGGAAATGCTATTTTAGTACTTTTGCTTTGTTTTATACCCTATATAAAGGGAACAGATTTGTAAACTCTTTAGATTGATTATTATTATTTTAGAAATTTTCTATTCCTAGGTTTTTCTAGGATTTGTATCGTTTTGCTCGTACGAGAACGAGTAGTTATCTCTTTTAATTACACATCTGCTACATCAGTTGGTATCAGAGACAGGTTGTTTCCTACTATGGCCACTAATAATAACGAAGTTAATCACCCCACCTAATGATCTTGCACAGTAAATTGATATCCTAGATCAACGTGTTGATGAAGAAATCGTCAAGATGATGAGGAACTTGACTACTGCCATGAAAAGAGGGATCCAGAATGAAGTCCATGATGAGGTGCATACCCAGGATGTTCCCCATGATCAACCCACTAGGCTGGTGTTTGTGCTCAGTGTCAAAATCAAGACAGTGAGAATTAAGATATAGAGGATTTTGGAGTGTTTGAGGAAGACGTTGCTCTTGATGAAGGGAGACATGGTCCTGATTACCACGCTAGGGTTAAGGATCTCCCTGCTTTTGGGGTAACCTCGACATTGAAGAATTCATTGATTGGCTTCACCAGATCGAGAAGTTTTTTGAGTTTCAATCCATCCCAGAAGGAAAGCAAGTTTATTTGGTGGCCTACAAGTTGCGAGGTCGAGCTGCAGCATGGTGGGATCAAGTCTAATTTAATCGGACTCACCAGCACAAACCAGCAATTCGTATTTGACGTTGCATGGAGAAAGAGCTGCGATCGAGATTCTTGCCCGTGGATTATGAGTCGTCGCTCAGTTCCAGAATTATCGCCAAGGTATACGTTCTGTTCATGAATATACTACTGAATTCCTTACTTTGTCGAGCAGAAACAACCTGAACATGTCCAAATCCCAATAAATTTCTTGTTATAAGAATGGCTTAAAGAACTCAATTCAAGATAAATTAGCGCTACATACTGTGTGGAGACTTGATGAGGCCTATAACCTAGCGCTGAAGGCTGAAGCACAATTGCACCCTTGCTTTTAGCCTTCAACCCGCGGTTCAATGAATTGTAGTTCTGGTAGTGGTAACAAATTTGGTGAATCAACACCATAAACACAGCTAGAGATTATTGTCGCACCATTAGATCCAACAACTCCGGCTAAGCAGGTGGCTGGAACAAACACTCGCTCTATTCGGCAGGGCGCAACTGCTCGAGAATCTCATCCTAACCCCTATGCTTGGCCGATACAAGTGCTTCAAGTGTGGCGAACCAGGCCATCAATCCAATGATTGTCATGTTCGTGGCCGCATTAATATGGTGGGTCATGATAATGATCGAGTCAATGAGAATGTCTTTGGCAAGGAGGAGGTCACTTATACCCCTGCAGATGGGGATGTCGATGACATTGATGATTTCCCTTCCCACTCTTTGGTGATTCGTAAGATATTGTTGGCTCCAATAACTATAGAGGACCCACAACGACTCAACATCTTTCATACTTGTTGCACTATCTGACAGAAGATTTACAACGTGATCATTGATAACGGTAGCATCAAGAACTTTGTTCTTAAGATATTGTGAAGCGCCTACAATTACTTACCGAGAATATTACATATCCTTACCGAGAATAAATATGGATTAGTGGGCTTTAACTTAATAGATAATAGGGGTGAACGATTTTCATAAAAATAGCTTTTGAATTGATCATGGGAGAGGTTCACCAATGACGGTCATGAGAGAAGTTAGTTCTAGTGAACTTCGCCTGAATCATGAGTGACATGACCCATGTGGACTGCTTGGGCGAGGCTCACTTTGGGCAAACTTCGCCCAAAGTTTGACTTTGACTTAGTCTTGAAAGAGAGCTTTATTATTGCTTTGGCGAGTCTCACTATGGCTTGGACAAATTTCGTCATGGCACATATTTGGCCTACATTGAGTGTTTGGCCTACATGTGTTCACTCCTTGAGCTTATATTGGACTGAGTATTGGTCCAGGGGAGAGTATTTTGACACATCGATGGTGCCTCTCAACAATTGATGGTGTCTTTGGTGTCGAGAGACCATCGATGGTTGAGAAACTCATCAATGATATTTACATCTCTAGGTTTTTGCACCATCAATGAGTCATAGTACCATTGACGGTCACTACTCACCATCGATTGTCAATGACCTACCAATGATGGTGGTGGTGTTGAAATCAGTCGCGTCGTTTCGCTTCGTAAATATCGCATACCCGTATTTACATATATAACGCGACATCTCAAACTAATATTAGTACCATATGAGAATTTATTATTACTCAAACTAGAGATATTGTACGGACTGTGTCCTAACAATCTCTGCCTGCCTCCTTCTATACCCTAAAATCTCGTTCTACTTGTTGCGGAACACAACCTTCATGATCATCATAAAGAAAGCAAAGAAGTTGAATCTGGCAAAAAGCAACAGTATAGAATACTGGATCTCACGTATCTCCTCGATTTGCTTCTCATCAACGTTCTCTCTGAAACACATGAAAAAGAGCAAGCAGAACATTGAGACTTTAAACTTCTCATCATGAGTTGAGCTCCATGTTTATTATTGAGCTTGTTGAGAAGTAGTTTATATTCCCAATTGCATAATGGAGTAAAGTTTTTTTTTTATGTGAGAGGGATAGAGCATCTCTGAGGAGAGGTTATGACGCAGCAAGTTCCATAGAGAACCATAGGGCGATGAATTTATGTCATGTCCGTCGCAATATAAGGACAACATAGGCTTACTAAAACGTGGGCGATCTGCAATGGCTGAGCCATATTGCACCAGAGCTTGGTGTGCAATGTGACAGTCCCGGATGAAGATGATCGGGTAGCGAAAATTTTAGAGGGATGTTAACGGGCCATAAGTTTTGTGGAGCTTGCAGAGGACTTGTTCAAACTTGAACGAAGAGAATGTTTTTGACAAAGAAGACTGTGGTTGATGGGCCTGGAGAGAGAGAGAGAGAGAGAGAGAGAGAGAGAGAGAGAGAGAGCGCTTTTGGTTTGAGTTTGGAGAGGGGAGGGGGAGAGAGGGAGAGAGATGAGAATGAAGGTCCAAGATTCCATTGTTCCAATATCAAGATTTGCTTGTGAATGAAGATTTAAATAGTCATGAACTAGTGTAGTATGACGCATATTTATAGCTTTGTTTTGATTTATTTTGAATGTGATAATTTATCTCCTTGGAATTTAAATTTATTGTTATTGGATGAGATCACACATTGCGTTCGTGACCACTAACGTTTTCTTCTTCCATTTGCTGAGGGTAATCTACTTGTGTGACATTTAATTAAAAAAAAGTTCCGGCGAAGTCCTTGTTTTATAAGATCATATAGGGAATTTATCCGGTCTCAGTTATCAGAGGATGAATCCAAAACCGATACCTTATGATTTTGTTTGGTTTGAATGAAAAGGAAGGAAAAGAAAATGAAAACAAAAGGAAAAGAAAATGAAAACAAAAGAAAAGAAAAGGAAAGGAGGTTCTTTTTAATGTTTATTTAGGAAGAAACTGTAAAATAAAATTGTAGTGAAATGATAAACGATAATTTTTTTTTTTTCTTCTTCAACTTAAAAAAACAAGGTAGAAATATAACTACTTATATTATATAATGATTTATATTAATAAATTAATTTTTAACATTTTAATTCTTTTTTATGTAGATAGGACATAATGCAATGTATATCTTGTTTTATAGAATCATAGAGATGAAAAAGAATTTAATTCATCTTTCACTATCCATTTAAAATTGACGCAAATAGTAAAAATTACTTTATATAAAAAATCAATACAAGTAATTAAAAAATTAGTATAACAATATACAGAATTAATATAAAGTTCAAGAAATCACCAATTTTAAATATAATTTGACAAGTTCAAAATTTATTCCTTTTATATATGATTTTATGTAAAGAGACTCTTTGTATGATTAATTTTTTCTTTTGCTCGTGTGAGACATTTTATTTTTGCCTATACATCTATGGTTCCATCCATTGCCTAACGGGCCCACATGGAACCTAAAATGCCCCATGTGTCGATTTTCATTATTTTGTAGTAGGTCCCAGCTGCATCCAAGCTTTTTTTTTTTTTTTTTTTTTTTTAAACCTCTCGGCGAGACCAATGAGATCGCCATGCTCCTTTTCAGGCTTCAAACTCCAGGCACGATCATTTTTCTCTCAGTTTCACAAGGTACTCACGAAGAAAGGATACAGAAATTTTTAGATCGCAAATTCTTTCTCGATTTTTCTTTTTCCATTTTAGTTTTGTTTTTCTTTCTAGTCAAACACTAGAATTTTGTTTTCTCTCTCGTTTTCTTTTCTTTTCTTTTACTTTCAATCAAACCAAACAGACCCTATAGGTGAAGGATCGTATTCTTATCATGAGGATTTAGACAGAGAGAACGATGGAAGGAAAGAAGAAGATTTTTTAAATTGAAGGTTTACTTTAAGTGAGATTTAATAAATACTCGTTCGAAGTCCTTTATATGGCAACATTTTGCCCCTCTCATACAAAACATAAAAGAAAAGGCTAAAAAAAAATTTTTTTTTTTAAACCAAATAAAAGACCAAGAACAGAGAGAAATATATCACTATGGATTTTCACATATCTGGGGAGCCAGAATTTGAGATGAAATTACATGACCTGCTTCCTTCCACTGTCAGAGGCAGAATACAAAAAGAAAAGAGTGATCGGACAAACTAATAGAGGATTTCTCTTTTTCTTTTCAATGATGATTTAGATGTAAACGAGGAATTAGTCTAAAAGAATCAGAAAGAAGAAACATAAAAGGTCCATTGACCGAGTCAAGAAGAATACAACGGAAAAACATTAGTCATGGGGGTAAATTTCACAAAATCCCCTAATACTTTTGGTTGTTTCCAATGCTATGGAAAGTGTTAAAGCGGACTAGGCGTTTGAGCCGGGGCCCAACGCCTACACGCCTAGGCGGTGCCTAGGCTTTTGGCTATTTTTTTAATTAAATAATAATAATAATTGACGAAAACGTAAATTAAATTAATAGAAAATTGAAAAAAAACTAAATAGCAATATTAGCTCATACAAAATTAAACTAAAATTGAAGAAAATTAAATTAAAATTGAACAAGATTAAATAATTAACTAAATAAAAATAGTAAAAAAATAAAGAAACAGTGAAAAATATAAAAAAGAGTGCAAATTTTAAATTTTGCCTTGAAGAAAAGATGAGGAGGAGGTTGAGCCGTTGAGCTGCGGTGACGGTGCGAAGAGGAAGAGGTTGAGGTGGGCGGCAGTGAAAAGAGAGGAGGTGGTATTTGCGGTGGTGGTGGTGTGGGGTTCGTCAAGAGAAGGTTAGGGTTTGAGAAGATTAGGGTTAGAGGTTGAGGTGATTGCAGTGGTGGCTGTGGGGGTTCGTTGAGAGGAGGGGGAAAGTAGAAGAAAGAGAGATTATTTGGGTTTTAAATTTAGCGGGTCCTGATTGGATTTATGGGCCATGTGTCGATTTTCATTATTTTCTAGTAGGTCTCTCTGATGCATCCAAGCTTTTTTTGTTAAAAACCCTCTCGGCGAGACCAATGACATCGCCATGCTCCTTTTCAGCCTTCAAACTCCAGGCACGATCATTTTTCTCTCAGTTTCACAAGGTACCCACGAAGAAAGGATACTGAAATTTTTAAATCTCAAATTCTTTCTCGATTTTTCTCTTTCCATTTTAGTTTTGTTTTTCTTTCTAGTCAAACACTAGAATTTTGTTTTCTCTCTCGTTTTCTTTTCTTTTCTTTTACTTTCAATCAAACCAAACAGACCCTATAGGTGAAGGATCGTATTCTTATCATGAGGATTTAGACAGAGAGAACGATGGAAGGAAAGAAGAAGATTTTTTAAATTGAAGGTTTACTTTAAGTGAGATTTAATAAATACTCGTTCGAAGTCCTTTATATGGCAACATTTTGCCCCTCTCATACAAAACATAAAAGAAAAGGCTAAAAAAAAATTTTTTTTTTTAAACCAAATAAAAGACCAAGAACAGAGAGAAATATATCACTATGGATTTTCACATATCTGGGGAGCCAGAATTTGAGATGAAATTACATGACCTGCTTCCTTCCACTGTCAGAGGCAGAATACAAAAAGAAAAGAGTGATCGGACAAACTAATAGAGGATTTCTCTTTTTCTTTTCAATGATGATTTAGATGTAAACGAGGAATTAGTCTAAAAGAATCAGAAAGAAGAAACATAAAAGGTCCATTGACCGAGTCAAGAAGAATACAACGGAAAAACATTAGTTATGGGGGTAAATTTCACAAAATCCCCTAATACTTTCGGTTGTTTCCAATGCTATGGAAAGTGTAAAAGCGGACTAGGCGTTTGAGCCGGGGAGCCCAACGTCTAGGCGTTTGGCTATTTTTTAATTAAATAATAATAATAATTGATGAAAACATGAATTAAATTACTAGAAAATTGAAAAAAAAACTAAATAGCAATATTAGCTCATACAAAATTAAACTAAAATTGAAGAAGATTAAATTAAAATTGAAGAAGATTAAATAACTAACTAAAAAAATAAAGAAACAATGAAAAATATTAAAAAGAGTGCAAATTTTAAATTTTGCCTTGAAGAGAAGACGAGGAGGAGGAGGTTAAGCCGTTGAGTTGCGGTGACGGTGCGAAGAGGAAGAGGTTGAGGTGGGCGGCAGTGAAAAGAGAGGAGGTGGTATTTGCGGTGGTGTGGGGTTCGTCGAGAGAAGGTTAGGGTTAGAGGTTGAGGTGATTGCAGCGGTGGCTGTGGGGGTTCGTTGAGAGGAGTAGGAAAGTACAAGAAAGAGAGATTGTTTGGGTTTTAAGTTTAGCGGGCCGGTTTGGATTCATGGGCTAGGTGAAAACAATAAAATTCATTTCTAATGGGCTTGGGCTACAGTAATAGCAGAGTTCTTATTTCTTTCTTTTTTCTTTCTTTCTTTCTTTCTTTTTTTTTTTTTTTTTTTGAAAAGCTAGGCGGTCCGCTTAGGTCAATCCTCTAGCTCTAGGCAGCGCCTCAGCAACGCCTAGGCGGTACCAACGCCTAGATTGGCTGCTTTGGCCAAATCTAGGCAACTGGAGATCCGCCTACGTTGGAGTCCACCTAGGCCGCTTTTTAGAACATTGGTCGTTTCCGTTAAATTATGGGTAATTGGATCATCGATCATTGTTTTTATTATCTAATTGGACCTTCGTACATGTGTTTTAATAGCTTGGGTAACCAGTGATGTAAATACTACTTGGATGCTAGTCACTTCTAATGTCTTTTGTCAAATAGAGTTGTAGATTTTACATTCATTTTAAACAATACAACTTAGATAATGTATCACATGTCAATATTTTCAGGAATAAAATGCCAAATGCAATATAATCATTCAATACAACATGTCGGACGTGTCATAAACTTTCATTTCCATAGGTGACCAAGAAAATACAAATATGAATAAATCCATTATGTCAAATGTTCAAGATTTTCGCACGTGACATCACCAAAATCTATATGTCAATTGACGAAAAGCATTTGGAGCGATTTATGATTCAGTTAGTGTTTAATTACATTATCAGTTATTCAAGCAATTAAAATATAGGTATAAACGTCCAATTAAGTGATAAATACTATGGCTAACAATCAAATTAACCAGTGGATCAAAAACAAAAAACAAATTAACCCGTTAAATCACTCAATCTTTTGCTTTTCTTACTGAACATAAACTTTTCCGGCATCACCCCAAAACTCCAAGTGTCTCCATAAACCCCACTTTATGCCTTTTAACTTTACATAACCTCCCACCCCCAAATAGTATTCACACGTGGCGAAGGATTACTTTAGGGCCGACTCAGCATGACATTCATGGATATTACGGCTTCTTCATACCTCGGATATTGAAATTGCCTCAATCTATTACATAAATCAATCTTTTTAGAAGTGCTATTACTTCTCTTATCAGTTTACTTCTAGTTTCTGCAACTCATTCCTACATTATAAAAAGATGTTGATTTCGTAATAAGACAACTATAAAAAAACGACATATATACTTTCTTTTTAATGTATTGCAAATTAAAAGGTGAATTCAGCAAAACCATTGGTACTCTGGGGGATTTCAAATAAAACCCCACTAAACTTTATAAATCAAAAACTCCTCTTAAACTTCCGAAATTCTACGACCTCCAAAAATATTAGAACACCTCATAAAAGATGTTAATGAGTAGAGTAAGATTTTTAAAATAATATCTAATCCTGCATACAAGCCAGGTGTTCTGAATAAAAGAGGGGCCAAGCGTGGTCGAGATCTCCAAATTGACTCCTACACCAATCTCCTTCTGAATGATGCAAAACAGGCTGCACATAATTTTTCGTTCTTTCATTCTTTTATTATTAATTTTTATATGTTTGACGTACTCAACTAATTTTTGGTAAACGATGAGCTAATGACATTAATTAGGTAGTATGGTATGGGGTTTTCATGCTCTTATCCAAACAATCTTTTAGTAACTCTAACTAGCCTCTACTCTTCAGTTTACTTCTACACTATGACACACAAAAGTATGAGGTCCTTCCCATTTGTGTTGGCATCAAAGTCCATGACTCATCGAGAACTACATAGTATTGTGTACTCGTTTGGGAATAGTTTGGAAAGCATGATCTAGTCATCACTGTTCTCTTTTTGTAGAGTATAGAAGGTATTAATTAGCCTTTCATAAGGCTATAGAGTGCCGGGTAACAAATTGCAAGTTCAAATTAAATTCCTTGACTTAAAAGACCACAATCTGAATCCACTTTCGATCTCAGATGGACCCACTAACTCTCTTGAAGAATCATCCAAATACTTTTGAAATTACAGCTAAGATGGTTAAAGATTACAATGGGTATTTTTAAAAAAATGTTAACAATAAACAGTAAAATTTAATAGGTTAGGCAAAATGAAAAGAAAAAATGGCCGATTATTTAAGGTAAATCATCATTATTAACAATAAACAGTCGTTAAGCATTCTCCAGAGGAGTTTGCAACCTGTGCATTGAAAATATAACAACAAAAGTCTTGCAATATAAATACTGAATACAAAGAGATACCTTGCATATTCGGGATGTATGTCAGTACCGCAAACTTGCAAGCATTTTCCTCTAAAGACGAAATCATTTCAATTTTCCCTCATGGTAACTCGTTTTGCAATTAGTGTATCCCCAAAAGTCTGCAACAATTTTCTTTAACAAAAAAGGAACTCCAAATATTGTCAAATTGGTCCAGCCTCCTAGTTTATATAAGGTCCTGCATGATTCTAAATAACAAAAAACCAACTTGGATTAGCACTGAGCCTACAGCATTTCCCTAAATTTACTCTTAAGCCTACACAATAAAATTACTCATAAGCCTACACAAAAATACCCATCAACAGGAAAAGAAAAGGATTCAAGCTCACTCAGCAGACTATTTTCTTTCTTTCAGGAAAAAAAAAGGTACAGCAGAGACAAACATGTTCAAAATTTTGGCATTCAAGAAAAATAGAAAAGCTCTTGTGAACTCACAGGCCTTTTTGTGGTTAGTAACTCGATAGCAAGAGGACAAAACTGAGTACATAAACCCACAACCGTGATTACCCCAGACATTTCACAACTTTTCCCGCAACCTTTTGAGTAATTCTGGACCTAGAGTTGTTATATCACCTAAATACAGTAGCAGAAAGTTATACGTCAAAATCTATTGTACTACAGAAGAATTGCTATATGAACAAAAATTTTAACAGTAATTCCATTTACCTGCACCGAGTGTGAGGACAACTATTTCTTGATCTATATCCGATGAAATCTCAAAGACCAACTTCTCAATCACATCCTCCTTAAAGAAAGAAAAAATACATTCTTCAAATACAAGAAGAAAACTAAAGCCAAAGCATGAAAGAACGAATGAATTTTCAAAAAACAGCTTTTTCTGGATGCCATATAAATCATTGGAGCTGCTTATCATGACTCAATTTTACGATATAGAAGTTCTCTCATACTACAGTATCATATCTTTCAGAGAACAATACTTACCATTTTAGGAATATATTCGGATGATGGACCTCTTATCGAACATGCCAGTTCTCTCCCATCACAACTACACCCAGTCATCTCCCTGGCAGCATAGACCTGGAAAAAAATTTTAAATGTTTAAATTACAAAGGTTAACTCCAATAAACAAATAAGAAGATCAAAGGATGTCTCTACCTACCTCAGTTATTATCAAATGGTCCGCATCAACAAAGGCAGTAGCGAAATCTTTCATCAAGGCAGCTAGACGGCTATTAAACAAATTGAAGCTCGAAATTACTAGGATTTAATCATTAAAACTACGGGGAAAAAATAAACATGTGATTCTAATTTATTTTGTGCCTCGGTGAAGAATATTGTTCCTGGTAGCACATATACCATCACCCTTTGAGATAACTTTATAAAATTCTAGGATGGGAATTTTGCAATTTGCTCCCAGGTTGCATGAGATTAATAAATGTATGATTTCCTTTTTAAGAAGCTGACATTTAATGGTTACATGGCAATCTCATTTTTTACCTCAGCCAGAGATTGCAAGTTAACTCAAGGCTGATGACAGGTTAATATCATTTGATTTTTACTCCTCAAATCCGTCTCATAGTATTATATTCCTCCATTATCAAACCCTATTTCGTATGGAAAAGGTTTAAATGATGCTGGTGATCTTGAAAGAGGATAATTTAAAATCACAGCCTTTTATTTGATCTGAAGATCAAGAACACAGGCATAGGGGAGAGGAAACTAAACAGCTATTAAACACAAGCACAGGAACTAACCAAAAAGAAGAAGAAAAAACTATGGTTGGTTTCTTGAGGTCACCCTAACCTTATTTATCGCAACATCAACAAAAAGAAAAGGAAAAACACTAAGATACCTGAAAGTGTGTGGTTGGAAAACAATCCATAATGCCTGATATGGAAATAGTTGCCTGGCAGCTTGGAGGGCAGCACGAACTTCTGTTGGATGGTGCGCATAGTCATCATATATATGGCATTTGTTTAGACTACCAACTAATTCAAATCTTCGGGAAACACCTGTAAATGTGCTTAAGTGGTATGCTACTGAGCTGATAGTAGCATTCAGCTTCTGTCGGTCAGAAACTAACAATGCAATTGTTGCAATAACCTAGAATCCAGAATGCATTATCAAACCAAGAGGAAGCTTTTTCTCGCTCTATAACAAATTAAAAAAAATAAAATATCAGGTATACAATGTGTCATCAATCAGACTGAATCAAAGCTTCAAAAGTTTTAAGTCAAACATGTGAAAAGTATTAAATAATCTGTGCAGACCTTATGATTGAGCTACTATGTCTGTGACGTTTGCGACTCCAAAACAGTAAAGTTAATAACACCTTTTTTGCTTCTTTACAGGATCACCTGTGTAAGTTAATAGATTTTGGTTTGCAGCTAGGATGACTCATAATGCACTGAAAGTGAATACCTTTTTCTGTGAATGACTAGTAATTAGGTGACTGGTAAAATAAGAAACGTTAGTCAATTCAGTCTCTGATTCCCCAGCTTGCCCCAAGTCTTCAGAATTTCTCTATGATACCTCATCAGAACAAGAAAAAAAACATGTACTGAACTATCTTACTTTGTTCCTTCATATCACATCACAGAAAACACAATCTTCAACTTACACAATATATTATCATACTGATTCAACGACACTCAAAACATTCAAACTCTCTGAGGCTTGTTATGAAAAAAGTAAAGCAACAACTACTAGGTTGTCTGTGACAACTTGTAATCTATCAAAAAATAATGTTAACAAATGTAAGCCAGTTAGCAGTAACAATGGCCTACGCTGTCCATCCTCTGTCCCATCTTCGCTCCATTTGCAAATCATGTCCTACATTTATCATAATATGCATGCCATGTGATTCTACCAGAGCACATAAAGTATTCTAACCAAGGCATCTGGGCAACCTATCGCCTAAGCACCAGTCACCGCCATGCTTTCTACGCAATGTAGTCATCTTTTAAATAATCTCACCTCCATCTGTTCTTCTGCAAAATGTCCAAACCAAGCCCTCAGAGATTGCTTCAAGCCATAGAGGAATTTTTCAACCTGCAAACCTTGTCACACTCCCCCTGAGCAACAAAACCTGGTGGTTGCCCCATATAAACCTCCTCATCAAGAATGCCATTAAGGAATGCACTCTAACCGTTCAACTGATTTAGTGGCCAGTGATAGCGAGCGGCAAGCGAAATAAGAATGCGGAGAGATATTAGCTTAGCTACAGGAAATAAGGTATTGATATAATCAATGCCATAGATCTAGGAATATCCCTTCACAACTAGTCGAGCTTTGAAACGAGCTAGAGAGCCATCTGGGTTTACTTTGACAGTATAAACCCATTTGCAGCCAACCACTTTCTTTACTAATGGTAGTGAAATCAGATCCCAGATCTCATTTTATATAAAGCTGTCATCTCTTCTTGCATTGCCACCATCCAACCTAAGTCAGATAGAGCTTTTGACAAATTCTTGGAAACCGGTTGAGAATACAAAGAAGATATGAAAGAATAATATGATGGAGATAACGAAGAGTAAGAGACATAGTGTGTAAGAGGATACGGAGAATAAAATCTCTTACCCTAAATGTATTAAATATCGAAAATATCGGGAATATCGGCTGGCCAAAATTCATATCGGATTGAGGAAACGGGGATATGTAAAAAATATCGGGGTGTCATATCGGATGATGTTGATACGTAATATTAACATTGTAATATATAATCAAAACATTTAATGTATTTTAAACATAAGAAATTGCATTATGAATAATGATATACGACGTTTTGAGACATTAGATACGGGTAGAGGTTAGAAACGGAGAGAGAGAAGACATGAACAGAGGAGAGAGAGGAAGACAGAGAGAGGAAAGAGGAAGAGAGCAGAGGGATCTGAGAAGGAGCTGAGAGAGAGCTGAGAGAGAGAACTGGAGAAGAGAAAGAGAGCGTGGAATGAGAGGAGAGAGATTCGTACCTGAGATCGCCTAGCGTTTTTGAGCTGGAGTGTCAAACGAAGAGGGAGGAGAAATATGAGATTGATTAGGGATGTAGGGTATTTGGGTTTGAGAATTTATTAAGTTTTTACGTCTAGTGGAAACTAAAATCAAACCCAAACTCAATAACCCTTTTCATTTGGATATTAGTCAATGAAATATCGGCCGATATTTCTGACATATCGAAAAAAGTGGTAAATATCGAAAAACGATATTTTTTCATAAATATCGTATCGGAAGGGCATCAAAACTGATATATCGACCGATATTTAATACACTGCTTACCCTTTCGGAGGACAATGGGAAGATCATCAACATGTTGAGCATTTGGCTGTATAGTCACATTTTGACATGCTAGGATATCCAGCTCTTGGGTGGATTTGGACGATGGCTTAGGTTGGGGAGCAAATACGTCTTGTATGAACCTAAATTGTTTCCGCAAACTTAGATGGTAGATCAGTTTGTATTTAGCCTCGCTATCAAGGGTTCAATCTTTGACATCCGCTTTTGAGCATCAATGACACACTTAGATGGCAACACAAAAGGCATACTGCTTATTGCGACCGGAGTAGATGCAAATGGCAGGTTATTTCCTTTGGCCTTTGCAGTTCTGGGGATAGAGGACACATCAAGTTGGAATTAGTTCTTTACATGTATCTACAAGTTAATTCCTAGTGTCCAAATCCCTAGAACGATTGCTTTAATATCTGATAGGATGAAAGGAATTCCAAGGCGTTGCTGGAGGGTTTCCATGCACCACATCATCATCACTATTGCTTAGGGCACATCAGAGATAACTTTAATAAGAAAAAACACGGTGAGGTTCGTTTATAAAATCTTTTGTGACAAACTGGGTGTGCAGCAAACGCATTGGTGTATGAGCATTGTAGGGAGAAAATCAAGACAATTGTCAATAGATGCACATAACTGTATTGAAAATAACATGAAGGTACAATATGTGGGTCAATGGGCATTAAGTAAAGATGGTGGGATGTACTTCTGTATGATGACAACTAATTGCTCTAAAAATTTTAATGGCATACTTAAGCGAGCACGAGTTATGCTAATCCCAGCATTGGTTTGCAAGGACATTATATAGGCTAAACGCGTACTTCAACAAACGACATCGTGATAGGGAAAACTAGACGACAGATTACACACCAAAAATGAGGACATTTTGCAGAAAATGATTGTGGTTATAAGATCATATAGAATTACTCTACCCAATGGCAATGAACGAGAGTTTAAAGATTGTGACGGTACTTACACAGTTAAATATTTTGACAATGATTGCACATGCACTTGCAACATACCACAATTGCAAAAAATTACCTTGTGCGCATGTTCTAGTGGCTTGTTCCAATCAAATTGAGGGTGCTAGAATTCTCTATAATCGGTACTGCTCGCCTTGGTATTCAATGAATCACTATCAAAAGGCATACATAGAGAGTTTTCATCCTGTTGATGATAGTCGACACTAGTTGGAATATAATGGGTCGCGTTTATTACCTCATCAATACAAGAGACAGGCAGGCTGACCCCGATCTATGGGCATTAGAGGAACCGTGAATCAAATCAAGGGTGGGAAGGAGTTAGGAAGCAAAACAAATAGTCATTGCAAACAACCTAGTCAATATAAATCTTGGTAATATATGAGATTTCTACATTTAATGTATGCTTTCTATTGTAATCTATTATTATGCAGTTTTATAAATTCAGCAAATACTAATATGTGTAATAAATTGTATGTATAAATATCTACACTGCATCCCGGGCCGGATAGTCTTGAGGTCATTTACAACCAATCACGCCACCGTTCTAATATTATATCATTTACAGAGTTAACACTTATGAATGCAATGGAGGACAAAACTCAAGACTTGATACTATACTGTGAGACTGTGAAGGAACTTTAGATTTTTTTGAGGACTTATATTGAGGGAGTAGCAATACCAACAAAACTTACGATGTTACACAGGAGTTGTTTCGAAAGAAGCACTGGTCAGCCGTTAGAAGATTATTATGGCGATTTCAGTCGTTTGTCAGAGGAACTTCGTTAGATATTTCTGATTACCTCTGATGTAAAGAAGATGCAAAAGCAATGGAAGCAATTGATGTTATTGACTTTTTTGGGAGTCAGATTTTGGGCAACACAGCTGTTGGTTCTCTAGCAGAGACTTATCGCATTCTCCGGAAGGTGGCTTTACCTCCATCATTGACTTCTCCAGTAGCATCATCAGATCGCTCTACCCTAGCTGCTCAAGGGGACAAGGCGACCACTTTATTAGTCGAGGATGAGGCCACGGAGGCAACCCTGTAGGGCGGTCTAGTGCTCATGGCGGACACGGAGATAGCTCAAACATATACTGTTACTAATATAAGGAACTAGGACATACCAAGTACCAATACCAAGTACCAGTGCCCCCTCCTACAGGAAAAATTGAGCTAGAGTGCTCATGTAGCTACATCTCAGGAGAGCCACCCTACTCTCTCTGAACTTTTAACACACACGAAGACTAGGAGACAGTTTGAACAGTTCTAACTTCAGCAATTTCAACAGTTTCAACAGTATCAGTAGGCACAATCTTCATCTGCTATAGTGACATTAGCTCAAACAGGTACTCCAACCGCTTGCCTTACATCCTCTCCATCTCATGCCTGGGTAATAGACTCTAGGGCGATTGATCATATAACTGAGAACAGATGTATCTTATAATCATTTACCCCTATTTCTGCTTTCTCGTCAATTACCCTAGCAGATGGCTCTAAGACACAATCACTAGGTTGGATCATCCTCTGCCACACATGACTTTCCCTTATCACCTGTGCTTTACTTGCCTCGATTTCCATTTAATTTACTATTAGTTAGTAGTATTACTAGAGTTTCAAACTGTTCAGAAATATTTTTTTCTACTCATCATACTTTTCAGACGCTTGGAACGAGGAAAACAATTAGCACAGGATGTGAGCGTAACAACATGTATGAGTTAGAGTTGACATCCGACCAAATAGCCTGCATCAGCACTACATTAGCTTTTGACTACCATTAGCGGTTCGGTCATCCATCTCTACCTATAGTTAAGCTTTTGGTTCCCTCTTTGGGTTATGTTCAGTCATTAGAGTGTGAGTCATGTCAACTAGGATCGCATCATCGTGTCTTATCCTAGTTGCGTCAATAAGAGGGCTATTAGCCCATTTGATTTAGTTCATTCGGATTTTTAAGATCCATGTCCTGTAGTGTCAAACCTTGGATTCAAATATTTTATTAGTTTTGTGGATGATTTTTCTAGAGTTTCATGGATATATCTTTTAAAATCTCGTTCTGAGATGTTTTCAGTTTTCAAAGTTTTTTGTTTTAAGATTAAAACCCAATTTAACACTGATATAAAAATTTTGAAACCTAAAAATGCTAAAGAATATTTTGATAAATTTTTCGCTCAGTTTTTGGAACAGAATGGAATTTTGCATGAATCATCTTCTGTTTATACCCCTCAGCAAAATGGGGTTGCTGAACGTAAAAATAAAAATTTGCTAGATATTGCTTGCACTCTTTTGTTTCATAGACATGCTCCAAAAGAATTTTGGGGAGATGTCATTTTGACTACTTGTTACTTAATAAATCGCATGCCTTCTTTGGTATTGGACAATAAAATTTCATACTCAATTTTACACCCTCTTATTGACATGTTTTCTCTTCCACCTAAAATTTTTGGATCCTTATATTTTGTTCATAATCATTGCCCTCAGAAATCAAAGCTAGATTCACGGTCCCTCAATTGTATCTTTCTTGGATATTCTCGCACTCCAAAGGGTTATAGGTGTTATTGTCCATCTCTAGGTCACTACATTTTATCAGCAGATATCACTTTCTTTGAGTCTCAATCTAGACATACATCTTCTCCTCCTACCTCTTAAGGATGATTATGATTACTTGATTATTTGTAAGACACAAATCGTCAATAGTCACTCTGATTCTGATGCGGTACCTGACTCAAAACTATCTGTGTTTGAGAAGCCTCTTCAAGTTTATGCACGTCGACATGCCCCTGGTTCTGTGCCAGTGTCAGACTCAATACCAAGTCCTGATTTACAATCTAGTAAGACTATTACTAATTAATTACCTAAAACTATCACTATTGATGATCTCCCTATCGCTCTTCGCAAGGGTAAGAGATTGCACTCAACATCCGATTTCTAATTTTTCTCTCTTACTCTCACTTATCATCTTCATATCAGTCTTTTGTATCTTCTTTGGATTCTCACTCTGTTCCCAAGTCTGTGTCAGAAGCTCCATCTATTTCAGGTTGGGCTAAGGTGATGAAAGACGAGATGACAGCCCTCGATCAGAATGATACTTGGGATCTAGTTACTCTTCCTCTAAAAAACAAAGTTGTTGGTTACAAATGAGTTTACACTGTCAAATTAAACCTCGACGAGTCTCTTGCTTGCTTGAAGGCGAGATTAGTCGTAAAAGGGTATTCTCAGGTATATGGGCTTGACTATCTTGACACCTTCTCTCCTATCGCAAAAATGACTACTAAATCGATTCTTATCACATTAGCTGCAACATTCCTCTTCATCAGTTGGACATTAAGAATGCTTTTTTCAATGGTGTCCTTGAAAACGAGATTTATATGGAGCAACCACCAGGTTTTATTGCTCAGTAGGAGTATGGGAAGGCGTGTAAGCTGAAGATGTCACTTTATAACTTGAAACAATCTCCACGACCATGGTTTGGGCGTTTTATATCGGCTGTTCAAGAGTTTGGTCTTTGAAGAGGACAAAAAGACCACTCAGTATTTTGGCATACTCACGCAGAGAAGAGGATTCTCCTTGTTATATATGTGGATAATATTGTGATTAGAGGAGATGATACATAAGGGATTGAAAGTCTAAAGAAGCACCTACAGCAGCATTTCCAAACAAAGCATCTCAGTTCCTCAAAGTACTTCTTCGGTATTGAAGTTGCCAGGTCCAGAAAAGGCATCCTCCTATCACAGAGGAAATGTCCTTGACATGCTTTTAGAGGCAGACGTTGGGATGTACAACTGTTAATGCTCTGATAGATGTGAAGAATAAATTACTTTCAGGTCAAGATAGTTTTTGGAGGATGCCGGGGTATATAGGAGATTAGTGGGAAAGTTAAACTATGTAACAGTAATCAGGCCAGATATCACATTTGTTGTTAGTGTATTTAGTCAGTTTCTTTCAGCACCGAGAACGACTCATGTAGAGGCTGTGAGGGGGATTCTCAAATATTTGAAGAAAGCTCCAGGAAAGGGAATTCTATATTTAGATTGTCAAGAGTTGCAGGTTTTTTCAGATATAGATTGGACAAGATCACCTTCAGACAGACATTCAACTACTAGTTACTATGTCTTCTTGGTGGAAATCTTGTTCCTTGGAAAAACAAGAAACAAAGTGTGGTTTTTCAGTCTAGTGCAGAGTCTGAGTATCAAGCAAGGGCGAACATACCTTGTGAGTTACTTTGAATTAGAGACCTTTTGACAGAAATTGGTTTTCCTTCTGATTGCCCTCTGAGATTATATGTTGAAAATAAGTCCACTATACATATTGCTGAGAATCATGTGTTCATGAGAAGAGCAAACATATTGAGATTGATTGTCAACTAGTTCGTGAGAAGATGAATGGAGAAATTATTTTGGCTAAGCATGTATCGTCAGAGAATCAGCTTGCAGATATTCTCACTAAACCTCCCGAGAAAAAAAGAGTAGATTTTATTTGTAACAAGCTAGGCATGTATAATGCATATGCTCCAGTTTTAGGGAGATGTTGAGAGAGAGAAAGAGAGTTAATTAGTATTTAGTCCCACATTGCTTATGTAATAATTATATAAAGACTCTTATAAATATGGTTGAATAGAGGAGAGAAAATTATGTCTTCTTTTTCCCTATTTCTCTCTCTAATAACTTTTATTACAAGTAACAAGTAGAATCAACTAGTTGCAATTGCAAGTTGTAAAATTTAAAAATTAAACCAAACAGCTGCAACTGTAGATGCATGCAAGTTCCAACATTTCAATTGCAAGCAAGTATTAGTTTCACTACAACTATAGTTGCAAGCTGCCTAACACCCCCTAAGTTGAGAATCAAATGTGCCTCTCCAAGGTAGATTCGAACTTGTGTAGTCCCATTTAAAAAGGGAATTTCGGAAACTTAAGCTAAGTGCAATTTTTTACATGCAGATATCAATTATATACTAAAAAACCAAAAATCTAGTTTGAGGTTAATTTTAGAAAAATGCCCCACAACTATAGAGAGTGCCTCTGAAACCCCTCCCCGGTGAAAAAAACAATTTTAATTTGAGTATACTCCCTCAACTTTGGGTGTGTTGTGGATAACCCCCTCAACCATAGGGCCTCACAAAACCCACCCGATCTTTGCACTCTCCTTACATACCTCCATGCAATGTTACAGAAGGCGCTAGGCGGACTAGGCGTTTGAGCTAGAGCCTAGCGCCTAGACGCCTAGGCATTTTGGCTATTTTTTTAAATTATTTAATTATAATAATTGATAAAATATGTATTAAATTTATATAAAATTGTAAAAAAACATAAATAGCAATTTTAGATCCACACTAAACAAGGCATAATTAAATATTAAATAGCCAAAATAGTAACTAATAAGGTTACAGAGACCGCTACGCGGCATAGGTGTTAAACTCAACGCCTAGAGCCTAGGCAACTTTCTTATTTTTATTTTTTAATTGCAATAAGTTAAAGTAAATGTCAATGTTATAGAAAACTTAGATGCCGAACTAGCGTCTAGGCGGATTTTTTTCTTCATTTAAGTAGTGGTCGAGGAGGTTTTGCTAAGGTTGGAGGAGGTAGTGGAGGTGTTCACATTTGGAGGTTAGAGAACTGTTATGGTCCTGAACCCCTGCTAACGATAACCCTCCTAATTAAGGGAGTAATGCCTCCCTCCTAGATGACAGTGAAGCGCGGACCGAACGCACCGGAGAGGACTCCACCAGATAGCTCGGGCGCCGACCTCAACTGTCATCCCCCGTTGCCGGTCAACACGACTCGAATGGAGAAGCTGCTGCACTAGTCGGCCCCCTTCTCGTGGACGACACGAAAGGCGGTACTAGTCGGCCCCCTTCTCGTGGACGACACGAAAGGCGGTACTAGTCGGCCCCCTTCTCATGGACGACATGAAAGGCGGTACTAGTCGACCCCTTCTCGTGGACGACTCGAAAGGCGGTACTAGTCGGCCCCCTTCCCGTGGACGACACGAGAGGTGGTATTAGCTGACCCTCTCCATCCCCTTCTTGTGGACTATATGAAAGGCCATATTACCCGACTTCCGCCACAACCGAAAGCTGACAGCCACGTTAGCCAAACGCCCTCACGAGCGGCATGAGGGGCGTCGACAGGTCGACCCCTCTCTCCCTCCACGTAGGACAGCTGCCTTGGGTCCAAGTCATGACAACACGTCGGAGTTGCATTAATGAGGAAATCAACGTGCGGATTCTCTCTACTCACACGATATTTAAGGCACCCTAGATAATTAAGGTAGGCCACGCTATAGGTCCAATCTTCATTAATACCGCCGTAATGGTACAAACTCCCTAACCACTCCCTCGGTGACATCTGGCAACACTGTTCGGCGCAACAGGGCACAGCAGCCTGTGCACGTCCAGGTCACGTCACCACATCAGCCCACGTGGATGCAGGGCTGACGCACCACCTTGACTACCGAAAATGACAGAAATACCCTCCAACCCACGTATAAAAGTGAAAAAAGAACAGTAACTAAGGTAAGCAAGCCCTACTGCCCAAAACCCTAGCTCTAATTTCTGCTTTACTTCTCCTTCACATACTGACTTGATCGTCAGAGTGGCCACCGAAGATCCCAACTCCGACCCTTCCACAGGTGTCCCTTGGTGTTAAGAGCAGCTGTCGGGCATCGTATTAGCAGGAGAAACGAGCCTCACATCATTAAACCCTGATCCACCCGCGATCAGTGACTGTTTGATCCGAACGTAAGTTTGAGCATCAACAGTCTCCCTGGTTCCATACAAAATTCAAGTGATTTCTCTAACCTAGATTGTTGGTTGGAGAAAATGGATCATTCATCGCATGCTGAAATGCGGCGTTAATCTGACCTAGTTGTTGATTGTTTCCTAAGAGAGGACATTCCTCAAAAACATGAGATGGAGAATGACAATCATGACAACCTCAGGCAGAAGCATGATTCTTTTGAGTTGGAGCTCATTCTTTAGCTTCTAAAGTTACTAATCTACACATGATTGTAACCATCTTAGCCTCAATGGCAATGTTTTACTCTAAGGAAGAACCACTAGTTTTAGGTTGGAGAACTGATGAAATTCGGTGATCACAGTGTTCCCACTGCATTGTTTTCTCGGATAAACTCTCTAAAAAGTCTCAAGCTTCGTCAGTATTTTTCTTCATGAAATCCCCTTGGCACATTGACTCTAATGAAGTTTTTGAAGAATAATCCAATCCTTCATAAATGATTTGGCATAATCACCACTTTTCATGACCATGGTGAGAATATTGGATGAGGAGATCCTTAAATCTATCAAGATACTTGTAGAATGGCTCACTCGGGATAATCCTAATATTTTAAATATTGTTTCTAAGCTTAACCATTTTATGGATAGGGAAAATTTTCTTTAGAAAAATGGTGATAAATTCGTCCTAAGTTGAGATAGAATTTGTGGGTAAGCTATACAGCCATTTCTTGGCTTTGTCTTTAAGAGCAAAAAGAATAAATCAAAGCTTAATCGCATCCTCGGATAAGCCCCTCATTTTAATCATGAAAAACTTCTTCAAATTCGGAGATAAAAATATATGCGTCTTCGGTCTACTACTAAGAATTTTCGAAGCATATTTATGAAATGCGGTCGAAGTTCGAAATTTATTCCATTAACATTGGGTAGCTTAATGCACGAAGGGATTGCATTTCCTAGTTGGGTAACATACATCTTGAAGAATGGGAGGATTGGGATTGGCCATTTCGTTTGGCGCAATAGATGGATCACAACGAATTAAATGATTGGTATTATCCCTAACCCAAGTTTGCATACACCAAAATCAAAACATAATTTTTTTTAAATTTTTTTAAATTTTTTATGAAAAAGGAAAAGAGAAAAAGTTAAGAAGATGATGAGAAAAAGAGAAAGGAAAACTAACTAAGAACAAATCAAGGCACTCTCTTTTCAATCACCCTAAATTTAGGGTGAAGCCTAAACTTGACTTAGACTAGCTCCTAACTAAAAACAACTTTAATGAAAAGATCAAAGTTTACTTGGGGTACTTAGCCAGGTAAGGATAGTACTAGAGCGAGATCAAAGATCAATTAAGTACCTCATTCCTTGCGAAGCGCTTTACGTAACCTCTAAAACTTGCTTTAGACACCAATTAATCTAAATAAATGTAGACCGGTTCACTTAAGTATTTCTTGTTCCTTAATGAGTACGAATCCGTAGAGGCCAACGTCTAATCTGTTTTAAGAGGTTTGGGTATGTGTAGTGAGGAATTACCGATTTTTAGGCTAAGAAAAAGGGTGATGAAATCTCTCACCTTATCTTGATTAATGAGTTTTGCCCTTAAAAATATTTTCAAGTGAGTGCCAAAGCAAGATGCTCAAATCACTTTGGTGAATTCCTACTATTATATGAAATGCAACCCTATAAATTAAAAGCAAGTAAAAAGGATGCAAAAATAAAAATCTTTTCATTTCATTATTATGGTCCACCATCAAACAAAGTGTGAGAAGAAGATCTCTTGTTTGAATTGTATTATCTTGTTAATAAATGTCCAAGTGGAAGATGGATTTTATTATGGTCAACAAGAATAAAATATTTTTTATTATTTAAATCCTAATTGTCTCTACTTGGGAGAAACTAACTAAATAATGGAATTGAAAATACTAGAAAGCAAAGTTACCCACACAAACACAATCCAAATCCTCATTAGAGGCAAATCTTCAATCTCGAATCTTCAACTCTTAATCTTCAAACTCTAAGTTCCTTCGCAAAAGAAAATACATAAGTTAAAGAACCAAAATAAATAAAATCCTACTTATAAACACCATTCCCCGGTAACGGCGCCAAAAACTTGTTAGGTAAAATATGAGTGTGTACCTAAAGTTGCAAGTATACAACTAATAAGTTATAGTATAAAAAGTTATCGATCCCATGAGGAAGGTTTTATAAGAATTAATCAAAATCAGTTCTTATATTGTGTGTGACAATTAGGAGTGTGATAAACGTGTTTGTAGAAAAAATATGAGAATGGTTGTGAATATGTGTAAATAAGAGCAAAACAAGATTGAAAAAGGAGAGAGAGTGATGAATAAGATGAATGAAAATAAAACAAACAAATGAAAATCAAAAATAAAGAGGAAAATCAAGAAACTAAAAGATGGAGGATTCAATTAAAGATATGAAGAATCTAGAATTGAATCCATTAGCTAATCTCACTTATAAAATATGAATCATTCTCTTTTTATCACATTATACTTTATATTTATTAAGTATAGACTATCAAACCACTTAAGGAAAGTATAACCTATCAAATTATTATCTAAGTAAAATTAATACTCATGAAAGAACAACAGCTAGATAGTAATTCTAGAATTCATAAGCATAACCTATCAAACTACTCAAGATAAGCATAGATTATCAAATTCTTCTTCTACCAATTAGTTCTCTATTTGATTATCCTAAACATAATCATTTTGAGCACAAGAGAATAATCCATATATTATAAAGGAAATCAAACTAGTTTCATACAATTTTAGAATTCCTACAAGAATTAGTTCCACATCTTAGTAAATGAAAACAAAGAAAGAATTAAAAGGAAGGAAAATAAATAAAATAAAACTAATCCCAAGAGGATTCTAGCCTCAAGGTGAATAGTGCAAGAAAACAAAATCTAATATACAAAGTAAATGGAAGAAAGTAAAGACATGAATTAAAATACATGGAAATAGACATGAATGTAAATCTTCTCCACAAAGCATTAAACAAGCATGAAAAGAAAATATTACAAGAAAAGAAGAGAAAAGAATAAGAAGTAAACTCTCATCTTCATCTTCATCCTCTTTTCATCCTTGGACAAAGAGAAGAAAAGAAATTATAAAGGGGTGAAAATATTTTTGATTAATTGCAACAAAAAGTTATAAATTTGGAAGGTCTTCTCAATTAAGAGTAACTCTCCTCTCTAAATAGAGTTTTTACAAAATATTTCACACTCAAACTTCTCACCCTCTACCCCTATTTATAGCTTACAGTAAGCAACAATAACCATTAGATTTTACTTGGGCTCCAAAGATTAAATCTGAGCCACAAAATAAGTTTGTTACAAACCAATTGGTCGGTCAGGCGGTTGACCAATCGATTGGCCTACCGATTAGCCAATCAGTTGGCAAACTGATTAATTAGAATTGTAAAATTCTGAAAATGCAGATAGCTCCGTCTCGTCGTGAAAGGCGATTTTCATATTATATATTAAATTTCGTCTTTTGGATTGAGAGATATCGCCGTTTCTTTGTGGCTAATATCTTGAACATGATTTTGACTAGATTTCTTTTCATATTGGGTCTTTGTTTCTTCGGTTTCTGTATATTGCCTAGCTTGATCCTGGACTTCAATAAAAAGTTAAAAAATGAGGAAATTTGATTTCTTTTTATCTTTTATTCATTAATTCTTCATTAACCTATAAATTAAGATAAAACGTGTTATTAGTGACATATTTATTGATATAAAATAGATAATAAGGGTGTAAAATTGTAATAAAAATATGATTATCATGTATCCTAGTGTACTATAATCATTCTTTATTTGCACTCAAAGAAAAAAATTATAACCACACGCTAGCTAATCAATAGTTATCATTAAGTAGTGATCGTTCTATTACTTTTTTGATAACTAAGAGAGATCCGAATCCTTATTTTTAATACCAAAAGGTCGTAGAAAAAACTATTAATATCAAACCGGTTAAGTGGTCTATAAAAAATAACAATTTGGTAATTTAGCCCATAATAACATCTTCCCCGAGTCAGCACTTCTGTATTTGTAGAGGCAACCTTTCCTTGACGTGAGCACCGCGTTTCGTCTGCGTTGCAGAAAATCGTCGTCCGATTTTTCACTTTCCCCCCAAAAATCTCAGATCCAAAAGACCCTCAAATCCTCCTCCCTTCTTTAATTAAGAAAAAACAAAAACCCTCAATTCTGCTTAAATCAGCCGCCTTCTCCGTTTCAGCTCCTTCGAAAACTCTTTGCGGCTTCTCCGCCATCGTTTTGAGCTTCGCTGCCTCTCCTTTTGGGGTAAAATCTCAATCTTTCTTATTCATTTGAATCATTTTAGGGATTATGGAGTTGGAGTTTGGTTGGAGTTGGGATTTGACAGTAAAGTTGGGATCTTTTTTGTTGATTTGGTGTCTGGCGTTTGGTAAGAATTGGATTTGGTTGTGATCAAATGGTGGTTTAGTTCTTTGGTGGGTCTTGGGTAGTTCTAAAAGTGTTTGAGAAAATGTCCATGTGAGATTTCCTAGGTTAGGGGGTGTTTGGCAACTTGAAAATGAAGTGAAAAATGTGTTAGTTCCTTTTCTTTTTGCAAATGACTTTCACATCCAAGTTAGCATGCAAGTGAAATACAGCGTTTGTTTGAAAAACGAGTAGAATGTGAATTTATTGTGGAAAATACGATTAATTAATTAGTAAATGTAGTTAAAATTATTTAGTTTAAATTGGTTTTTTTGCCACTTTCATATGACTTCACCAATTAGGGAAGCCAAATTACATTAAATTCTATGTGGTAATTCCTGCATTTCACTTTCATAATAGCTTGCATGCAAACAAACACATAAAATGTTAAAAGCAAGTCACTTTATCACTTGCATGCAACCAAACACCCCTTACATGGAATGATTGCGCACTCTATGATTAATCATAAAACTAATACTGCAGTGCTCATATCCAAACCATAATATTTTTTTTTCTATTTTATATCATCATGGGGTTTGTGAATGTCCTTTGTGAGATCCAGAGGAGGATCTTTGTGTGGATTCTTGTAGAACACATGCAGGATGACATCTTGTAATCTCTAGTAGTAAGATCGACCCTACTCTCTCCTAGTAATAAGATCAACTCCACTTTCTCCTTATCGACTTAGGCAGTTGTTGAACCGCGTAAAAACAATGTCTTTGCATCTGTTTTAATTTTCTGTGAAATTTTGCCCATGTTGTTTTCTGATTGCTTCGGATTCACTCTGTGAGTTTTCTCTTTGCAAATAGATCATTTTCCTGGTTGACGGAGTAGATCTAACTGGATAGATCCTGGGCGAAGCTTTCACATCTATGCCGATTAATTATTTTTGGCACAACACTTACTATCCTTTAGTTTTATTTGGGAGATAAACTAGAAGGGACATCTTTGAGTGCACCGAGAATAGGTTCACAAAGCCTTACCTGCACAAAAAGAATATAAAATTGTTGATCTATCTACTAAGAAAATTGACACTAGTAGTTGTTGTTTAAAACTCTTTTCCTTTTCATAAACAAGATTTTCCTTCATTAATCTAATCCTAATGCCATTCCGTTTTCCATTCCTGATATAGGTATCACACACCCTATGACAGTATATTCTCATCTGAAAGAAATTTCCTTTCTCTTTCCTTTCCCTACTCAACCTCTACTGTTAAACCCCCATTGTCTATAAAGCCTGTTACTACAACATATTGGGGATTGATGGAGCACAAGAACAAACACCACAATAAGGAGCGCAAGCATCGCAACAAAACAAACTTTTTACGTGGTTTCACATCTATGGTCTCTCACCCATTATCATCACAAACTAATACAACCAATACAATCAATACAAGTTTTGCACGGATAAACTTGAAAACCCTTGCACATCTCTCATCTCTCGAGTAACACGAGAACACCGATCGCTCAAGAGTTCTAAGAGGATCTTCCCTCTCACTTAGAGGATGACTTTCTCAACACTAACAGATCCCTTTTTATAGCATTTCCACTTTACTTTTTCCAATGACTAATTAGTATTCTTGGCAATTTTCAAGAGTAACCTTCAAGCTTCCAATGCATGCACCCTTCTAACTTTCAAGATCAACATGCATTCATCTACCTCATTTTTAGATTTGGGGAGAATCCCGACATATCCTCCCTCGAACCAAATCTCTAATACTTCAATTTGATTGACTGCCAAAACATTTGCCATGCACAGCTGCCCATTATCACACTTCTATCGGTCGTCACTCCTCCGTTGATGTTGGTGAGCTGCCCTTGCAATTGCTCTCCGTTACCAATCGTCATTGCTAGTTTTCAGTGCTCACTGCCATTGTTTGTGACCCCTTAACATCGCCACACCACTGTTCATTCGCAGCACATGCTCTCATCACGATACCACTCATTGACCTTCCACAGTCACAGTGCTATCCAGTCGCTGCACATGCTCTTGTCACAATGCCACTCTTTGATCTGCCCATCGTTGCACGCCTTGTATGCTCTATTGTGCACACCAGTACACACGTTGATCACAGTCTGTCATCTCCATCAAGGTCACCATGCACACAAGGTAGCACCCATGATATCCCAACACTCTAAGGATTGCAACCGCTTCATCAACGATATTTCGGTCTTCAATTTTAGGCAATGACATTGTAGACGACCCTTCCTTCTTGCTTGATAAACTGCTCCCTTTAGTGTGCTCCTCCCTTCTAACAAACTCCGACTTAACCTCGGCTCTGATACCACTGTTGAGGAATATTGGAGCACAAAAACATTGCACACAATAAGGGGCACAAGCAACAAACAACATAGAGTTCTTGACGTGGTTCGATCAAACATGCCTACATTTATGGTCTCTTATCCACTATCATCACAAACGAATACAACCAATACAATCAATACAAGTTTTTACACAGGCAAACTTGAAACCCCTCAGATATCTTACATCTCTAAGGGAACTCGAGAACACCAATGACTTAAGAGTTTTAAGAGGATCATCCCTCTCTCACTTGGAGGATGACTTTCTCAACACTAACATTCTTTTTTATTGCCTTTCTCATTTACTATTTCAAATGACTTATTAGAACTGTTGACAATTTCCAAGAACAACCTTCAAGCTTCCAATGCATTCGCCTTTCTAGCTTTCAATGCATGCACCTTTCAAACTTTCTTTGGTCAACATGCATTCATCTATCTCATTTTAAGATTTTGAGAGAATCCCAACACTATACAACCTCCACGACGCACCACTCGTCCTCACCGACCGTCTGACCTACCCCATCGGCATAGCTGCGCACAAACTGAACATTGGTGATATTTTTTGACTCTTTTACATGGTTGGAAATATGAAGATATTATCACAATGGGGGTGGAATTAGTGAGTTTATCTGAGGGTAAAAACATGACAAACATATTTACCTGGGGGTCTAGTTGCCAAAATCAAACTACAAGAGCAATAAACTCCAAAGTGGGAAGAGTTATACTACAAGGAGTCTCTGCGCAATTTATGCATAAAAACAATCGCTATACTGAGCACATAAATTTGTTTAGTGCAAAGCAAAGTGATAGAAAAGTTTATATTCATGCATCATAACATCATACATTTTAACAAATTAAAATCATACATCGGACCAGATGTTTGGCATTATTAACATGAAATCATAACGAAAATTACACGGCTGTAGTACCCAGCTACTTCGCCTCCATCTTAATAAAACAGGACACGGGTAGCAGCTTTCCTACGAACGCTAATTCCAGAGTACTCATCCATATCCAAATCCTCGTTCACCATTTCTTTCGGAAACTCCTAGTCAAAAACATAAAGAAGATTAGCACGTGCAGGCTCCAAAACAAATGGTATGCACTCAAAATGATGGCCTTTAAAAATGAACACGACTCTTAATAAATCTTTCTGGATCAGGATTTTCCTAGACATCTTCATATCTTCCAATTGCTCAAACATTAATGAACAATCTTGATTTGGCTGGAATATCATAGCCCTTGATTTTACAGTGTTGGATTACTTCCTTTGGGAGGAGCCTGAATTTGGTGGGTGTAGTTTTAGTGACGCTTTTACAAATAATTGTGAGTAAGTGGAGTTGGTCAATATCGCTCTCCTCTGCTTTTCCTTTATGTCCGATGAGATATCTTACTTCATTTTGTGCTTTTTTCACCCGGGTTTCTCATCAGCTCTACCATTGTCCAATCTATTACTGCAGAAGGTGTTTCTGAAACAGCAAGGAATATATTCTGCAGAAGTTGAAGAAAAATGTAGCTTAAGCGAGTGAATGAAAACTTTTGAGATTTACTCAACTTTGAGGTTTGTGATGCTAATTTCATTAGAAATCCTTCTGTTACTCTCAGATATTATTATTTCTTAGGATAAATAAAATTTGGTAAAGCTCATCTCACAAGGAGTAAGAACTAGGGGTGCTAAACGGTTCAGATATATCCGAGCTGACTGCAACCGTATCCGATAATGATGCAGATACGGTAGCCAAAATCTGAAACTGATCGGATACAGTTTTGGTTTTGGATATGATTTTCCCTTTTTAGTCGGATATGGTAATCGGGTTCAACTAGCGGATACGGTTCGGATATCCGGATGTTCATTTTAAGAAAAAAATATAAATAACAATATAATGCACCTGTCCAGATTCGAAACTTGGCCACTTAGTTATAAGGCAATTAACCTAACCGCTGGGCTACAAACGAACTCGTTGTATATCTGATTCGCATATTATTTAACATAGTTTGCATTTTTCCCACTACTGTCTCACTAAAATCCTAGTGCTATAAGCTAAATGAGACTATTATAGTATAGACACTTGTTCAAGGTTTAGATTAGATAAGTGATTCCATATGTATGTACTATCTGATTCTATGTGGTTATACATTTTTTTTGTCATATCTTATATATGTCCGAGTCATATACATTTCCTAAACATCCAATTTGTATCCATGATCATAACTGTATCCGATTCTCTAATATTCGAACCGTATTTGTTTATGTTTAGCGTGGATATGGCCTTGACTTTTTCTAACTGATGTATATCCGTATTCGTATCCGTTTTTAGAAAGCGGATATGTATATGATAAGTGTCTTATCTGAACCGTATCCGTACCAAATGCACCCCTAGTAAGAACTTAAGGACTACAAAAAAGCGCTCAAGGCCAACACTTATTATCTTTTATTAGAATCTTAATTAGATTAATTAGTGTTCTGGTATATATCGCAAACCTGAAACTCAAGAAATTTTTGGCAGAGGGCATCCTGCAGAGGCCCAAAGAAATTTTGGTTAAATACATGCACTATAGCCTATCGTACATGTAATTTGAAAAGTAGTCCACCACAGCCGACTCCGCCATGATGGAGGATGATGAGGAGATGTTAACATGAAAAGACCTGTGGACCCATCACCTCAATATGCAGTACAGGGACTAGTTTGAGCAAAGAGAATCCCTCACCGAGGATGAAGTAATCTAGGTCAACATGGGTGATGAAACACACCCTAAGCCCATATTCATTTGCAACGGTCTCCCCCAGAAGAGAAAGAAGAGTTGATTGCTCTCGTCAGGGAATATATCGATGTTTTTGTTTGGAGCTACGAGGACATGCTAGGACTCGACCCCAATGTGGCACCGCATCGTCTTAACATCAAAGTGGATGTCAAACCTGTCAAGCAGCAGCAAAGATGGTTTCGTCCACAGATTATGAAGGCAATTATTACAGAAGTAAAAAGCTTATAGAGTCAGGATTCATCAAGGAAATTTAACACCCAGAGTGGGTGGCAAACATCGTCTCGATCTTGAAGAAGAATGGGATGATCAGAATCTGCGTCGATTACAGAGATCTGAACGCCGCATGCCTAAAAGACGACTTTCCCCTTCCAATCATCGATGTCATCATCGACAATATGTGTGGATTCAAGAGAATGTCCTTCATGGATGGTTTTTTCGGTTATAATCAAATCAAGATGCACCCGAATGACGCAAAATACATGGCATTCAGAACTCCCCTTGGCATCTTCTGCTATACGGTCATGCTGTTCGGTCTGAAGAACGCAAGCGCCTTGTACCAGTGGGCAATGACTAAGATTTTCTAAGAGTATCTTCGAAAAACGGTTGAGTGCTATGTCAATGACTTAGTCGTGAAGAGTCGCAACAAAGGTGACACATCAAAGACCTGAGGACAATATTCGATCTCATGCGGAATCACCAGTTAAAGATGAACCCCACCAAATCCTTTCTCGCGATGTCTAGTAGTAAATTCCTCAGATTCGTCGTCACCACTAAAGGTATTCATATTGACCAAGATAAAGTGAAGGCGATACATGAATTGCAGCCTCCGAGAAATGTAAGAGAATTCAGAGGGTTGCAGGGGCGACTAGCTTACATCCGACGGTTCATCTCGAATCTATTCGGGAAATACCAGTTGTTCTCCAAGTTGAATAAGAAAGGCGTGCCATTTGTCTGGGACGACGCCTGTCAAAAGGCATTCGAGTATATCAAAGCATATCTAGCGAATCCTCCTGTTTTCGTTGCACCAAAGTTAGGTAAACCATTCTTGGTTTATGTCAAAGCGAACCACTCGTTAACCACTTTACTCACACAAGACGATGACAACAGTCACGAGCAAGCCGTATATTACTTGAGCCGGACTCTAGTGGGTGCTGAATCCCGCTATTTTGATGATCGAAGAGTGCCTCGCATTAGTCTTCCCAATCTAAAAGATGCGACACTACTTAGTCAGACAAACGATTTATGTTATTTCCAACGTAAATCCAGTCCGGGTATTCATGACGCAACTGGTCTCCATACATTGGCGATTGGTAAAATGGGCTTTGCTCCTATCTCAATATGACTTGCACTTCAAACAACAGAAATCGGTTAAAAGACAAGCAATTTGTGATCTTTTGGCAGCAAACTCGACGATGGACACAGCCGAATTATATGATGACTTGCAAGTTGAAACCCACAAAGTCAACACTACGTCGCACCAGCAAATATGGCGACTATACTTTGATGGAGATTCTACAGCAACTAATGTGGCGAGCGCCCCCAGATGTTCTAAGATCTCTTCCAAAATTGGAGTTGTCTTAGTTTCCCCGTGGAAGCATGTAATGCCTCAAGTCTACTCGCTAACCGAGCCGTGCTCCAATAATATGGCCGAATACAACGCGTTACTCATTGGGCTCAGTCTCGCCAAAGAACTGGGGGTCGAATATCTCGAAGCATTCGGTGATTCCCAACTCGTAGTCAGATAGATTCGTGGGGAATATGAAGTCAGGAATCCAGACCTGATCCCGTACCACTAGGCCGCCGTAGAGATAGCAAACTTGTTTGAAGAATTTTTCATCGAGTATATCCAGCGCCTCCAAAACGCTCACGTGGACGCATTGATAGCGTTAGCCGTATCGTTAGCGCAACCTCCCGAGACTGAGTAGTTAGTTACCGTCCGAACTCAAGCTATTCGTACCGATGTATAACGAAGATAGTGAAGAGGAGGACAACAAAGAGATGGTCATCAAAGAGGTGCATTCGACCCAAGTTGAGCTGAAGCCACGGGATTGGCGCTTTCCTATCATCGACTACGTCTTGCAGGGCAGTTTACTCAAAGATGTGAAAGAGAGGGAATCGATCCGATGAAGTGCGCCGGGGTTCTATAACGTGGAGACCCGGACGTTATATCATCACGGGTACGACGGCTTGCTGTTCCGGTGTCTTTCACACAAAGAAGCGGAAGAAGTCCTCAGGGAGGCTCACGCAGGAGGGTGTGGTGCACACCAATCCGGTCCCAAACTTTATGATCGTATTAGAAGAATGTGATATTTCTGGCTAACAATGATTAGAGACGCAATCAAGTATGCTCGAAAGTGTCACGCATGTCAGATACACACAAACTACATGCATCAACCTCCGTAGCATTTGCATGCTTCGGCTACATCTTGGCCTTTCGAAATGTGGAGTATGGACATTGTAGGTCCTATGTTTCCTCTATCTGTTAAAGGTGATCGTATCATTCTCACGATCACCGATTATTTCTCTAAGTGGGCTGAAGCGATTCTGTTTAGAGAAGTGAAGACAAACAATGTCATCAGATTTATTCTCGCAATCACCGATTATTTTTCATCGAGTATCTTCGTTATACATTGGTACGAACAGCTGGTGGGTCTAGACAGTGACTAAACTGCTCGGTCTCAGGAGGTTGTGCCAACGACACTACTAACGCTATTAACGCATCCGCGTATGCGTTCTAGAGGTGCGGAATATACTCGATGAAAAATTCTTCAACCGAGTCCGCCATCTCAACAGCCTCTTGGTGGTATGGAATTAGATCCGGATTTCTGACTTCATAATCTCCACAGATCTGTTTAACTATTAATTATGAATTGCCGTAGGCTTCGAGATATTCGACCCCTAGCTTTTTGATAAAACTGAGTCCCATAAGCAACGTGTTGTATTCAGCCACATTATTGGAGCACGGCTCAGTTAATGAATAAGCTTGCGGTATCACATTTTTTCCCGGGAAAACTAAGACAACTCCGACTCCGGCAGAAATCTTAGAACATCTAGGGGTACTCGCCACATTAGTTGCTGGAGAAGTTTCGTCAAAGTACAACCGTCATATCTATTGATGCGACGTAGTGTTGACTTCGTGGGCTTCATCTAGCAAGTCATCATATAATTCGGTTGCGTCCGTCATCGGATTTGCCGCCAAAAGATCACAAATTGCTTGTTCTTTGACTGACTTCTGTTGTTTGAAGTGCAAGTCATATTGCGACAAGAGCAAGGCCCATTTCGACAAACGCCAACCCATGAAGACTGGTTGTGTCATGAATATCCGGACCGGATTTACGGTAGAGATAACATAAATCGTCCGTCTAACCAAGTAGTGTCGCATTTTCTGAATCGCGAACACTAATACAAGACACTGCTTCTCGATCATTAGATAACGAGACTCAGCACCGATTAAAGTTCGGCTCAGGTAATACACTGCTTTCTCGTGACCGCTGTCATCGTCTTGCGCGAGTAAGGCGCTTAAGGAATGGTCCGTCGCCTTGGTGTAAATCAGGAACGGTTTACCCGACTGCGGTGTAACGAGAATACGAGGCTTCCCTAGATAAACTTTGATATCCTCGAATGCCTTCTGACAAGCGTTGTCCCAAATAGAGGTCATGCCTTTCTTGTTCAGCTTAGAGAATGACTGACACTTTCCAGATAGATTCGGATGAATCGCCGAATATACGCCAATCGCCATTGTAACCCCCTGAGTTCTCTTAGACTTTTCGGAGGTTGCAGTTCTTGTATTGCCTTCACTTTATCGTGGTCAATATGGATACCCTTATTAGTGACGATGAATCCAAGGAACTTACCACTGGACATCCTGAGAAAATACTTGGCAGGGTTCATCTTCAGTTAATGAGCTCGTATGAGCTCGAACACTGTCCTCAAGTCTTTGATGTGATCATTTTTATCGCGGCTTGTCACGACCAAATCATTAACGTAGCACTTGACTGTTTTTCAGAGATATTCTTAGAAAATCTTTATCATCGCTCGCTGTTACGTGGCGCCTGCATTTTTCAAATCGAACGGCATGACTGTGTAGCAGAAGATGTCGAGGAGAGTTCTGAACGCCGTGTGTTTGGCTTCGTCCGGGTGCATCTTGATTTGATTACAGCCCGAGAAGCCGTCCATGAAGGATATTCTCTCGAATCCACACGTATTGTCGATAATGACATCGGTGATCGGGAGAGGAAAGTCGTCTTTTGGACATGCGGCGTTCAGATCTCTGTCGTCAACATAGATCCTGATTGTCCTATTCTTCTTCAAAATCGGGACAATATTTGCCACTCAATCTGGGTGCTGTACCTTCGTATGATGAAGCCTGACTCGATGAGTCTCTTCACTTTCGCCACGATTGCCTTCATAATCTGTGGATGAAACCGTCTTTACTGTTGTTTAACAGGTTTGGCATCCGTCTTGATATTGAGGTAGTGAGTTGCCACATTTGGGTCGAGTCATGACATATCTTCGTAGTTTTAAGCAAACACGTCGATATATTTCCTAACAAGAGCGATCAATTCCTCCTTTTCGTTTGGGGGAAGACTTCCGCTCATGAAGATGGGCTTTGAATTAGCTTTGTCACCTATGTTGACTTGAACGACTATGTTTTCAGTGAGGGGTTCTCTTTGCTCGAATCGGTCCCCGTACTGTATGTTGAGGTGATGAATTCATGGGTCTTCCCATATTAGCATCTCCTCGTCATCCTTCATTGTGGCGGGGTCAGCTTTAGTCATATTTGACATTATGGCTTGAAGCCCAAGCTGACGTCAGAATCTCAAGCAGATGAGTCAGATGAGTATTCATCTTCTACCTTCGACGATCGGTTGTCTATCAACCAAGAGCACTCATCTTCTGAGGAGGATACGTATCCTAGTCCTCTCCTGATTGCGTAATAATTGTCAGCCTTTCCTTTTGGGACATGCGCAGCTTTGAGCGGAAGTTGAGGACCTCGTTCGAAGCAAAGACCTTCCCCTTGTGCAAAATCATACCCCCACTTCTTCATGAGGTCGAGCGTTTCTGGACTGTATCTGAATAAGTGAAGTCCGGGCCCGTTGTCATCGACATCCTCCCCTAAGAAGTGATTCGGTGTCGAAATCGTATCTCTTTTTTTGTAGATCAAGTCTTTTTCATTACTTGTTCTACTCGGGATGACGAATGTTATCCCAAAAGAGTCTTGGAACAGCTTCTGTGTTATACAGGATGATTGAGTTGGTAGGTGCAATTTAGGGTCATTGTATAATCCTGTCATTACATCGATAAAGATAACGAGTACTCTAAATCATCTTTTATTATTTTATCAGCAAGTTGTCAATTACAACCTTCATTCGACGATTCTTCATTGTCAAGATTGATTACAATGGGTACAATGTCATTTAAAATAAAACCGCCATCATAATTAAGTCCGGCTTTGGTATCAGCTTCCCCACCGCTGTCCGTACCTTGGGCCGATGATTCAGTATCGAACTTATCACCGTAGAGGAGGGAATCAGTGAAGTAATTCTCCATCCCTTTAAATGGTTGTTTGTCCGCGACTACCGTCTTGACTTCATTATTCGTGTCTACATATTTCAGACACTGAAGAATGGAGGAAACTATAGCATTATAATGGATCCAAGGGCGACCTAATAATAAGTTATAGGAAGTCTCTGCGTCAATCACATAACATGTGACTTCAGACTTTAAATCTCCTATTAGGCACTTCACTCGGATTTTACCAAGCGGCCAAGACCCACTGGTGTTAAATCCGTAGATCACTGTGCCTGTTGATGCCAGCTTACTAGCAGTAATCCCGAGACTATACATGAGGCGCAAAAGCATGATGCTCACAGCGGAACCCTGATCAACTTGGATCCAGTTGACTTTACTAGAGCCAATATACCCGGTGAAATAAAGCGGCCTATCATGCTGTGAGTTCTTCGTCTGCATGTCCTCCTTGTTAAAAGTAATGCAGGGAAGGCGTTCGGCCGCGAGGTTGCACTGTTTGGCCACTGACGATTCTTGCTCTTCAGGAGCTGGCTTGATCTGAGTGAGAAAGATCTCAGAGTCTGCCAGGGCCTCTTGTAAGGCTTCTCGGGTCTCCTTGGACAGTCGCAGAAGCTCGTAAAGGGTGATCCTCGCTGAGATGTTTGCCAGTTGAGCCATCACATTAAAGCGATACGGGGCGTCCGAGCTTCCGGTTTGTCTCCTCTAATCGGGCGATTGAATCGAAACTGCTTCGGGAGCTAAACCTCCTGAGGTTGCTTCTCCTTCGACTTAGCCGCATCTTGTTTGGTAGCCGCCTGCTGTTGGGCCTTTTCGGCCCGTGTAAGGGGAGTCATCGCCACCCCCAGCTCCGTTAGCGTCTTGGCTTTCGGGTCAGGAGCCTCAGGGTACTTGTACCTGTACTCGTGCCTGCTCCTAGTGGCAAAGACTTCATATTGCTCTTCAAAGAGTTGGAACGTCGCCATCCGCTTGTCGTCCTCCTCTAGGATTGCTGAAGTGGTATGGAATAGTTTCCCATTCCCTTTGGATTTCTTCTTGAATGAAGAGGCCACTTATTGATCATCTTCAAGCAGATCCGAGTGGACCCACGGAATTTCTCCATTTGAGGTGGTGTGGTATATGACCCTTTTCACGTTGCCCGTGAGGATCATCGTTCACTGTCTTCACCCCTACTTTGATACGGGCTCCTGTTGAAACCAAGTCAATGATACCGATCCGAAGTGAATAGATACGTCGTTCACTGCCACTTTCTTCTCCTTTGACGGCTTTGGGTTAATAACCCCCACATCAATCAAGGTTTGGATTTTATCCTTGAGATGGTAGCATGTCTTTGTCAGGTGGTGCACCGCCCTATGGTAGGCGCAGTACTCATCCGCTCCCGAAATGTGAGTTAAGCTTTAAACAAAGAAGAAGAGCTACAGGAAGGAAAGAAGCAGGAATAGATTTGTAGTTAATATTGTCTTCTAACCTGCTGATGTGGCCGGAAGGCTGTCTTTGGTCGGCTCTATGTTCCGGGAACCTACTTGCACCTTTATGACCTGACTTGTTGGTCGGTTATCCAAGCTTAGTGACTACAGAAAAGCTATCTTTCTGATGGTACTTCTCTCTGCGATGGCATACATGGGTCCTTTTCTGCATAGAATAAGGCAATCCAAAGACTCATACTCTCACACGGTCATTCTAGCTTAGATCGTGGCTTTCTACATTGTTGATAAGCGCCTTGTAGATGCGGCTTCCGGGAGGGCTAGTTTGTCTTAGGAATAGCGCGTGACCCGGGCCGGCCCCTGCGCCTGATCGAAAGGTGTATTTCCCTTTCAACTATTCCCGTTACTATAGGGCCGGCTGCTTATTCAAGACAAGATATCCAAGGCCAGCTTCTTACTCAAAACAAGATTCAGAAGTGACTTCTAGGTGCACACTATGGCTGCAAGCCAATCACTCTTATGAAAATTCGCTTTACACGGCATAAGAACGGGGTGTAAAGCATGAGTTCTCTTCATGGGGGCTCTTCTTCTTTGCAACCAAGGGCCTATCAACAGATTTTACCGCTCCGTGGGCTATCTCTATTCGATCGATCAGTCTATCAAAGCTGCAGTCTTCCTACTGGCGTGGCGTATTTCTTACGTGTCCATTCCTCTCGCTTGATCCTTTCGTTCCCATAATTGAGTCTTCCCTCCGGCCTCCTCTTTCTTACTTTGAAAACGGATGTATAAAAAAATAGAATATCTAGTACTTTCGATCCCATAAGATGAACTCCTTTTCTTTGGCATACAATGATTAATTGGAAGAAAGCGATTCTGCTCAACTCAGATGTTGGTGGTTTCAGCCGGATTCCTAGCTACAGCTAGACGGATGTCATTTTCCCCTCTGGTTAAGTCCCGGTGCGGCTAAACCGACTGTGACCGGTATAAGAAAGAACGCATTTCACATCACTAGAAAGATTAATGCAGCTCCTTAAGCCCACCGAATTCTCCTTGTGCTTCATGACTGGTTTATCTTACCTTCAGAGCATGATTCGCCTACCTTCGCCTGTGACTCTGCTTGCTTCGCCGTTTAATCAGATTATGGGGATTGGAGATTCGCTGGTGAAACTTGTTATAATGCCGGTACTGATGCTCCAATGTGTGCTTCAACCGGGGCCTCCAGAAGGGTAATTAATCAGAAAGATGGAAATTGCTTATCATTCGACTTCCACACTGGAATGCGAGCCAGCTGGCGAAGAAGTCAGACCAAGCCCCGAAAGACATAAGCTCAGGCATTCTATTCTAATCTCTGCTGGTTCAGTTCCTAATTATCCCAAACATATCCATTGCTTTGGTCGGTCCTAAACATTGTTGGAAGGTAGACCGACCCATCCTACTAAGTAAGGGAACATCCGGCACATCAAGCTAAGATGACTCTTAAGGAGGTTGTTCTCGGAACTTCATTATTTAAGTGAAAGGGGGTTATAGGGGAAAGAAAGAGGATTTTCTAGTTCGAAAGGGGGAACCAGTCTTTCTTTATCCCTGTGTCGGTGGAAGAGAACAATTGCTTGCTTGAAGTGAAGCCTTAGCCTTAAAGATAGAATTCCTTCTTGTATTTATTGGGATTCCATCGCCTTTTGCCTTTGAATGGATTTTCAGTATTGAAAAAAGAAGTAAGGTCGAGCAGCACTAGTTCTGACCGAGAAGAGAAGCAGATCCCAGCTTAGTATCAGCAGCATAGGTAGCCGTACCAGTATCTGTTATGGAGGAGGCAGTCCAGCCAGGCCGAGAACGAAGCAATTCAGAAAAGAAGATCTTCTTTCCGGAGCCCGCCAAGCCAGTCCAGTAAGCAAGCACAAGTAGCAGTTCTATCAGGAAAGGGAGGCTAAATGGCTCTTCTCTTGAAGAAGCTGTGCCCGGGGAGGAAAGGCGGTAAGTAAGGCCGAAGGGCGAAAAACCCCAAAAAGTAATATTTGTCCGGGTTGGGTGGGAATAAGAAAGCAATTTTTCGTGGGGATAGGAAGTTCTAGCTTCCTCCCTGGGCGGGAGTGAGAAAGATGCTGCTTGCTATCTTAGCAACTGGATCTGAGACTGCAGCAACAACTGATGTACTTTCTACTTCTGTGACTCTCTATGCCACTCCCACTATCTCTGTCCCTATCGCTGCAACCTTCGCTCCAGTTATTGGAGTCAGTGCTGCTTCCATTGCTTTAGCGATATATGAAAGAGGTCCCAGAACCTCTCGATTTCTAAAAGCTTAGGCTCGTTCTTCTAATGGATCGAAAGGTCAAACCTGGCTCCTAGTACGTACCTTTTTTTATACCTATAACGGGACACCAATATCCTACCCTATTGGAGAGAAGTCTAACCACCACTGGATATAGAACCGTTGCTGGTGGAACCGGAACAGCCCGAAGATTCGATCATTTTTGGTATATAGATAGGGACTGCCCGTAGATGTGCATCCCGTCGTGGTGGCTATAGATTGTATATTCACTTTCTTTGGATCTGAAATTAGTTCTGCTACTATAGGATCTAAACCTATAACTGGAAACCCTCCGAGGTATGTAAGTGCTTAAGCAACGAAAAAGAAATTGGAAGAAGGCACAGCTAGTAAACCAATGAAAAAGACTTTATCCCCATCTCTCTCTGATACTGGGGGCTCTTGATCTGGCTCATATGTAAGGAATTCAAATATGCGCTGTAGCTAGGACCTTTGCCTTTCGAGGGGAGGGGAGCTCCCATCTATCTTAAGTCTCAAGGGCGTATGCCTTTTTGGGAACTCCACGACGGTTGGGAATAGTCTTAGGCCCAGCAGCAGCGGTTCTTATTCCTCTGGACAGGCAAGGTTAGGCAGCTAGTCCCAAGCAACTAAGTGTAAAGCGGACGAAGTTCTTTACATGCTTTTCTAGTGGAGCTTACACCAAGATCAGCAGCAGTTTTTCCACCATAAGGGGAGAGATGTTTCGCTAGGTCAACTCGAGCATTGGGTGGGCTACGGGCGTATTCCCCAAAGTTCAATCAGATGGGACTGTTTGTTGATAGTTATAAAGGTTTGCAACTAAAAAACCAGCAGATGCAAAGCAAAAGCCAATAAACCAGCTACTCTCTTCCTTCAACTGACTGACTACTTTACTGAAATAGGAACCATAATGTCATCTCTGGTAAAGAGATAGCACTAGGTGGTGTCGATCGGCAACTCTTCTATTTGAAAGCACTTTTGGCTTCTGAAAGCCTTCCAGAAAAAAAGGTTAGTAACAAAACTACGGAAAGTTTTTAGAATCACTAGTAGCAGAAGCCGCGGGGAAAGAGTAAGAGAAGAGGCCAGTCGGACACTACTATAAGCCAGTCGGGCACTACTAATATAGATTCAGGTGCTCGTGGTCGAGATAGGGGTGCCGAAGACTTCACTCTTAATGGCATTGATTGATCGTTTGTTTTCACTTTCGAAGATAGCTGGGGCAGCAACGGGAGGCGGCAAAGAAGAAGAAGAATGCGAGCAGGCAGAGGTTATCGCCCTATTCAACAAGCCCTGCCCTATTGAGGCAACCAATCTATTTTGAAAGCAGATTTCAAACTGTAATGCCTAGCTTGATGGTGAGATTAATTACGAGAAATTGTCATCTCTTTGCTTTTGTTACCGGCGGATGTTACTGTTCAAATCGATTTGTCAAGTGTGAATATCCTACTCATTATTTTTGTAAAGCAATAGCTATACGCCTATACGTTCGCTCGGAAAGCATGAATCGAGCTGACGACCTTTCCAGTCGGGGACTCACTTTGTGAACCGAACTCCCTGTCAAAGAGATTTATCCGAGTCGGAAAGCCAATTGGGATCCTCCTTCTCGTGAGCAACTATAGCGATTGGAAAACATTACTTTATGAAAAAAACACTAATCTTAGTTAAAGCATCTCTTTCTTCATTCAAACCAAAGTGCAATCTGAAACTGTTCTGTTAGTAGTTTCGCGGAATCAGATAACATTTTCAAAGAAGTGGCCATGTTGATTTTTAGAACACAGCCGTAACCACCTGTTCTCGAGTCTTTTAGAGGCGGTCCCAAAACTCGCATTTATCTTCAGTGAAGTTTGCCTATTCGCGGTACTGAACTGCCAAATCCTTCGGTCGGAGATTCACTACTATTTTACTGAAACGACTCCTTTCCTGCGGCGGATGTTACCGTTGCAGTTGTGTACTTCGTATTGCTTTTCATTTTCGTAAAGCGAAACTGTTCTGTCATGGATTCTACCTCGGGCATCGCGAACTCAATGGGGCTCAGGGACGTAGGAGCGAGTGTGAAGTCTGAGGTAAAAGGATAATTGTGATTACTTAACCTAAAAAAAGTAATGACTAAGAAATAGAAGATTTTGATGATCGAACCTTTCATGTGCGCGCATCTGATCTGAAAGTGAAAGATCTCGGATTGACAAAGCGGACATAGGGATTTATTCCTTCCCGAACCGGGTGAACTATTTCCTCACTTGAATATTACTTAATTAAAGGCGACTTTCATTGCGACTTTAGAGATTAGTTCTTGACTTGAAGACGTCACCTGCTTAACCAACCTATCAATTCTCTCGTACGCTTTCGTCACCAATAACTGAAAACGATTTCTGATCTTGAAAGAACTGAACTCCCGCCTTGGCTTTATTAGTCAATTGGCTACTCCTTGATTTAAATATAAGTCATTGCGTCATCACGAGCCGAACCGGGCATAGTGTATCCAATTCCAACTCCGCTTTTGGATCATTTGCAACCAATCCTTTAAAGTCTCTCAAGCTAGAGGCATGGGACCTTACCTGCGGGGATGGGCAGAGGTACGATCAAGAAAGCTTGGACGGAATTGAAGCAAACAATCGATACGGGAACGCAGCTCCTATCAAGGGGAGCAAGACATTTCTATTTTCAAAAAGTGCTAGTCATATAGCTTAGCTGGGAAAACTGTCAAATTTGGGCATTTGACGATGGTCGCTCCTTAGTTAGTCAAATCCACTTGTAAGCGAAAAAGACGGCATCCACACTTTCAATCGACGCAGGGATCGAAACAAACAACCATGGATTTCTCTCGTTATGGCTGCCCGAGACGTTCGGGAGGGGATGAAACCGTAACCATTTTCATTGACTCTCTGCACTCCTTGGGCAAAAGAAGCAACCCAAATTGCGACTTTCTCCTGCCATAGAGATGAGATTAGAACCCGAACCGAGCTCAAACCCCCTCTTGAATAATTCTCGAGCAACCAACTCAGATTAGCTACGAACAAGCCTAGCTCCTTTATTGATTGCCGACACTACTTTAACACACTAAAAGATAAGAAGCTACTCTTTATCTTAAGCCGGGCATAGCGATCAGACACTTGGGATAGAAACTCCGACTTAACCCATGGGAGACGCATACGCCTTCCTGTGGTGGTACCTTGGCAGAGGGCAGAGGGGCAACCATTAACCGGGGAAGCTCTGATCTAGCTCTCGAGCCAAAAATGGATTGGTTGAGGTGTGAACTCTTGGATATTGACTCCTAACAGAACTGCCCGGACTGGGCTTCATTTCTTTACTTTGAAAAAATTTCTTAACCTTACCTAAGGCGCCGGTTCGGCCATTACTTCATGCATCCGTTTCAGCTATCGCCGTTGGTCTCAGTACCAAGAGCAACAGTCGGGACAAGGCTTATTTTCCCCAACCCAGACATTGGAAACTTCTGTCCACGGTGGGATAGAAAGACGAATTCCTACGGCAACCCGACACGAAATCCCTTATGCACCCGATGGGCTTGAGGAAGATGCGACATCAATAAGAACAGCATCAGAGGCGGATATTGTTTCAAACAGTCCCCTATGTTGAAGAAATGGAATGCGGATGAAAGCCTGTTGCAAACTCATATCATTCTATAGAAAATTACGGAAATAGTGCTTCTGCAGCTGCTTTGGATGCTTCTCCTGATTGCTCTGCTCCTTGCCCGGCATAAAGCAAAGGCCTCATGAACCCCTCTCCGGCTTTAGGTAATTACACCCTATGACGAAATACGAGTACTACCGGCGGGAGAGATTCCTACCCTAGGGGTTGGCTTAGCTACCAACACCCCCAACGCGATACCAATGCTTTCTTTTCACACCTGCTGCGCGTTCTGATGTTGAGTTGGCAACCAATGCATCATGCTTTCCAACCGAAAATTGGAGTAGGGGAACTCAAGACGACCTTTAAAGTAATTGACGCCAGGAGTTTGTTTGGGCCTTGGTTCCTCAAACCGATATACCACTTTCATGAATTCTTGAAGCAAGATCAAGTTCTCTTCCTTCTCCTATCTAATTTAGAAACTAGTACCTATTTTTGATAGAAAGAGATCTGTCAGATGTGAAACGAGTACCCCTTTCTCATTCCGCGTGGTATCCTCCGCTTTTCGAAATGAACTTTCTCGTAAGTCAAGAGCCCGAGTCCAATCCGATCCTACCTAATAGTAGGACTTAATTACACTTTTCTCGGTAGACTCCTTTTTTCGTCTAATTCGAAATATGGGACCACTTTTAAGAGGACAACTTTTCCTCGCTACTGACAGGCTTGGGATTGTTTCCCTTGCTTGCGGGCTGCTTTAATTAAAGGCTTTGGCTATGGAGTTCTCTCTTTCTTGTAAGTTAGAAGACAGTCCCCTTTCGAGCTAGCCTATTCCTCTTGCTTGGCATCATGGTCGAGCTTATTGAATTACCTCGCAGGCTAATGGTCTTGCCTCTTCCCTTTCCTTTACCAGCTTTTGGAGAGTCGCCTTTCGTGGTCATTAAGCGCTTCGGTTTGAACGCAATGGCCTCTTCTTTCAAGCTTAGGAACCTAGGTCTGTCTGGACTTCTTATCAATATGAGGTTCTTTCTCGTAACATTGGAATTTAATTTGGTCTGGCTTCAAGTACCGATTGAAGAGAGAAAGACTGGAAAGGCGCTTCAATCCAATATGAAGAAGCACATAAGAAAG
>JBAKGM010000001.1:17903028-17928857 GCA_037177215.1 Asparagus racemosus
CATAAGCCCTAGGCGACCGACCTACGGGTCGTCCCATACTGAGACCCCGTCCACTGGTCGGACTCAAAAGACCTAGGGACCACATAAGCCCTAGGCGACCGACCTACGGGTCGTCCCATACTAAGACCCCGCCCACTGGTCAGACTCAAGAGACCTAGGCACCACATAAGTCCTAGACGGCAGACCCACAGGTCGTCCCCAACGAGGTCCGTCATCTGCCAAAAGCCGACAAAGGGCCGAACCCCGGCTAGTGAGAATCTACTCAAAGATGGCGTCCCAACATACACTCAACAATCAAAACTTAAGCTGGTGTTGTCAAACTCAACCGGCCATGGACTTGGCTTGTATTTTTGATATATGGTCGCCTATTATTACTGTTTATATGAAATAAAACTTGTAGGACATGGTGTTTACTCCTCTCTTCATCCCTGGGCTGAAATGTCAATTAACACTACAGGGCGACCATGTGCGATAACATAACACACTACGAAAGACTCAAAGGCATTATAAACAAGAAAGTGGAGGATAATAGTATTTTTATTCCCAAATAAAAAGTAAATTACAAGTGCCGGCAAAAAAATAAAATAAAATAAAATAAAAAATATATACAAAATCCACGCAAGCGCGAGTCCCAGGCCGCCTATTGAGGGCCACCTCCATCCTCGCTCCCGTCATCGTCGTCTTCATTGTCCTCATCCTCCTCATCGGAGCCCAGCCGGATTCCCCCACCATGAGCTTCGAGGTCTTGCAAGACGCTGAGGCAGTCTCACACCCGAGAAGGATACGGGACGTCGAAGGACAACTTTGAAGAAGGGGAAAGTCGAGCCCTGAGAAAATCGAACCCGACCTTGATAACCATCGCCAGCTCCACTTTGCCAAGAGGACCCTGTCGGTGGCTGTCGATGACCTCTTTCTTCCCAGCCTCGGAACTCACGTAGTTAAGCCGAGCCTCGAAGGCTTTGGCCTCTGATTGAGCTGCCTCGAGTGCTGCCCTCATGTCGCTCAGCTCTGCTTTCACACCCTGGAGGGACTACTGGGTCGACGCTAGGTCAGCCGCAGCCGCTGACCGGGCTAGTTTCTCAGCTCCAAGTTCTTCTTCCAGGAGCTCGATTCAGCCCACTCGAACCGACATCTCCATGCGGTGGGTCTCATCGGCGGCCCAAAGTTCGGCAACCTCCTCCGTAAGCTCCTCGAGCATGGCCGCCTGATTGGATTTGGTGGCCTCAAGGTCAGAGATGGCGACCTGCATTACCTCCAACTCCTGAGCCTTCCTGGCGTCAGCCTCTGCCTTCTCTGCCTCAAGAGCCCTCATCCTCTCCTCTGCCTCCTCCCTGGCTCCCCTCTCCCGAGCTAGCTCGGTCTCTAGCTGGCCGTGAGCCCTGATCATCTCATCGAGGCGGCCTGCGAGTTCTTCGACAGCGAGAGTCCCACGCAGGTGATAACTCTACAGCGCTAGCTGAAGCCCCCTCGTTGGTAAATCCCTAAGGAAGCTCATGTCTCGAGGGAGCACGACTTGGTGGAGGGCTGGTAAGCTGAGCTCGGCCAGAGAGGAATATCGAGTCATCCCCTCGAAGGTGGTCCACGGGGACAAACCTATCAGTCTCGGCGGGGTCTTCTCTAGCTGCGAATCCTTCTTCCAACTCCCCTATAAGTCGGAGCCGCATCGCCTTCCATCTCTCCATGCCCGCATCACCGATCTTGTGGGGGAAGGGGAGGGAGGAGGAAGATCCCTCGCCCAAGCTAGAGGAAGGAGCTACCTCGGCAGCCGTATCTCCCGTTGAGGTCGGCTCGGCGCTCAGTTTACCAGCTGGCTCGGAGAGTTGTACCGCAGCTGGACCTTCACCGAAGGACGGAGCCTCTAGGGGGAAGGTCGTGGCTGACCTCATCCCCACTAAGGGGGACGTCCTCCATGGTGGGCATCCCCACTGGTGAACCGGACGCAGGAGCCATCTCCTCAGCCGGCGACTCAGCCAAAACCGGGGCGTCAGCCTTAACAGCTGCCGCTCCAGCAACCTCTTCCGGAACGGCTGCCGCTCCAGCTACCTCCTCCGGAACAGCTGTCTTCTTCTTCCTTTTCTTCTTCTCAGGACCCGTGGAAGATCCTGACCCAGCCGCCATCATTGCAGCGACTATCCCGGTGTTCCTCCTCATGAACTCAACCTCCTCGGCCGTCAGGGCCTTCCTCGCCCTTTTGAATGGTGGTTTAGGTAGGGCTCCTGCAACCGAAGCCTCTGCAGCCTTGGCCGGTCGGGGTGCAGCCTGCACCAAACCGGCTTCCCTTTTCTGGTCGACGTCTGACGACGGGGTGAGAGATAAGCCAGTCACCCTCAACGAGGAATTATCAAACAGATTACTGATGTCCCTCGAGCCGGCATAAGATTGGATCCTATCCACATCCTGGCGCTCCGTGTCCGAGAGGGGGAGCGATTTCCAAGTGTCCTTCTTAATCTCCGGCCACGAAGGACAGGAGAGAATGGGGTCCGCGCCGAAGACCCACACGAACTTCTCTTTCCAGCGTTTGTTAGACTCTGGAATGTGCACCAGTTTCTCGCCCAAATTCATAAAAAAGAAATGGGCATCCTTCTTACTGGTCTTCACACCAACCAGATGGCTGAATAATTGTAGGGTGGGTTCAACCCCCACTCTATGGCAAATCACCAAGAACGCCATCATTATGGCAACGGCGTTGGGGGCAAGTTGCGTTGGGCCCAATCTCTCACAAATCCTCCTCACCATACTTGGAAGAGGCAAGCGTAGCCCGTACTCCAAGTGGGCCAGATAGAGGGGAGCCTGATCGGCTCCATGCTCGACGACGGCGGAACCTTCCCCCTGCAGCGAAAGGGTAAAGACCGTTGGGATATTGAATCGCTCGGGGAGAGCCTCCAAATCCTCGCTTGTCACCCTCGAATGGAAAGAAGCCAGAAGGCTAAACCTATCAATAGGAACAGAAGAAGAAGCAGCCATTAGAAGAGAATTTCTTTGGAAAAGAGCTTGGAGGAAGAAGGTCAGATTTCAAATACTATGAAGAATCTGTAAACGAAGCTCGGAGGCACTCAAAGGAATACTTATAAGGCAAGCAACGGACACGTGGTGGACGATAAGCCACCCCGATGCTGTGTAGATCAACGGCTTAGATCGAAGCTGAGATCCAAATCATCCCTCAAAAGACGGACCGCCGCCTCTCGTAAACCCTAGCGCCTCAAAGCAGGGGAACCGATGTGACATTGACGGTTCGAGTACAATGACGTCATCCACGATGACACGTCTCAATTACACTCCACGCCATCCCCTTTTAAATCTTAAAAAATGGGTCACCCTCGCCGGTCAACCGCTAAATGCCAAACTAAGCCGACAACTCGACCCGTCCGCAAGCTATGCTTGGCCAACCTGGCCCCCACTCAGGGACACACAGCCTGAAGTAGCCCTAAGTATGAGTAAAGCAGACAAGAGTCGACAACAAAACCCAGAGAAAATGAGACAGCATAAGAAAAGAGATCAATTCTTTTATTACTCAGTGAGAAAAGAGTACATGTACAAAGAATATCCAAAAATAATATAAGATACAAAAGAATGATGAATTGTCAAATATCCGTGTTGGCTCAAAGTGTCAGAAGCGACGAAGATCAGAGTGTAGGATCTCTACCTCCCTCCTCTGAGCTGGAACTTCCTCCTCGCCAGTCGAGCTGCCAGATGATCGACTCAAAGCCGCTTCGCGATCCTCTCCGCCCATGCCCATTCGAACGTCATATCCGCCCCCCGCCTTCTCTATGTCGGCGAGAACGTCTATGAGATCGGCAATGACGGGTGGATACCGAAGTTGACCCCGTGGTCCAGTCTGTCCTGTAGGCAGTTGCGCCATTACGAAGTCGCTGCCTGCCTTGCACGCCAAGGCGACCTTGGTCTCCCCCATGGCGCCTTGACGAAACTCCTGAATGATGCTAGGTCGGCCCCTCTCCAAGACAACCGCCTCGTAGACGGACGACTTCAGAAAAGACATTTCATTCTCCGCTAAGCTCAAGGCCTTCTCAAGATCAGCACACCTTCCACGAAGCCTCTCGTTGGCCATCTGCTCTTCCTCCAGTCGAGACTTGGCTCGGTCGGCGACTTGCTTCTCGAGGGCAACCTGCGTCACCGCCAAGTCGCGCTCTCGCAAGACTTCAGCAGTTGAACCAGAAGACCTGACCCCCTCATCGACCTGGCGAAGCCTCCGCTTAAGGCGCTGGATCTCAGCCGATTTCCTTTCGTCGGAAGCCTTAAGCTCGGGGATCAAGTGTTCCTTCACCTCCATCTCCCTCCGCCAATCATCAAGTTCAGCTTGTTTCGCCGAAAGCTCAGCCACAACCCGATCTAGCTCATCGTTCTCAGCCTGATCCTTCCCCGCGCTATCCTTTCTGAGCACCTCATAGGCATGGTGGCCCCGAGCTAGTCGGCTGAATAGCTCTTTCTCCACAAGGTATCCCCGGGTCAGGTAGCTGCGAAGGATCACATGCAAGCCTACGTTAGGGACTGCCCTCAGAAGGTCCTCATCATGGGGAAGACTGAATTGTTCCACGGCCTTCCCTTGGTCCAATCGAGACTCAAACACTGACGATCGAGCGTCCAAACCCTTGGCAGCGACGAAGCGGTGTGCGGGATCCGGCTCCTCATCACAGCTGCTGCGGGGAGGGAGTCGCCCAATCATCAACTCCTTCACCCTGGCCCATGCCTCCACTTCCGACTCAGCCAGGTAGAAGGAAGTAGGCCATCCCGCTGGGTCAGGAACTCGCTCTCTTCCCCCGACTAGCTCCTTTCTGGGGCGATGAGACTCCCCCCTATCCTGAACGCTAGCCTCCGCTTCCGCTCGGGTCTCAGGCTGGCTGTGAGCCGGCTCGGGGGCATCTTTTTCCTCCTCCCCAGACGGCTCGGGGGGGGGGAGCTCACCATCTGTGTCGTCTGACTCCACCTCCATGGGGGCTTCGGCCCTCGCACCAAGCAGTCGGGCCCCTCTCGGACCTTTCGAGGTCTTTTTCTTCATCCTCCTGAAGAAACCCCGCATGACGCCAGCCAACACGTTCCTGGCCGCGGCTGCCGGTTGCGGGGCGTCTGACGTCCCCCCGGGGTCAGCTCCCTTCGGGGCCTTTTAGCTGGCCTCTCCAATGGCCTCTCCTCGGACTCCTCGGAAGACTCCTCGGCAGGGGCTGCCTCAGCAGCAGACGCCAACCCTACCTTCCCATCGAGTGTCAGGTTGGTAGCCCGTGTCTCATCTCGGTCGGTGGGGGGCACGGACGCAATTCCATGCCATCTTAAGACCGACTTGTCCAGGAGGGCCGCCATCACATGCGGCCCAGTGTATGAAGTAACCAACTCGAGCTCACGCCGCTCTTCGGTCGACAAAGGCTTGGGATCAAGGGCCTCTTTCCTGATCTCCGGCCAGTTCGAGCAACCAAGGTTCGAGTCATCTCCCTCGACCCAGACGAACTTCTCTTTCCACCCTTTGCATGACGACGGAAGGTCAAGAACTATCTTGAAGTCACCCGTCGTCTGAAGGTGGAAGTGAGTGGCCTTGTGGACTGAAACGCTCACCAATCGGCTCAGTACATTTGTTGAGGGCTGGATCCCCAGCCAAGAACAGATGACAACGAAGCCCACCAGCATGGCAATAGAATTAGGTGTCATTTGCATCGGAGACACCCCCAAAGTAGCAAACACCTTTCGGAGGAAAGGGTGTAAGGGTAGTCTCAGTCCACACTCCAAGTTCCTGAGATACAGGAGAGATTTCCCCTCGCCGTGGTGGTATACCGCCGCAGATCTCGCCGGCGCTGTCAGTGTGAACTCCTTCAGAATGTCGAATTTCGAGTGCAACAACCGCATCTGCTGTGCGCTCACCTTCGAACGGAATTCTTCAAGCTGAGTCAAGCGCTCAAAATCCATGGAAGAAGAATGATAGATCATCGGAAAATCGCTAGAAAAGTCTGAGTTTTAGAAATGCGCCAAATGAAAGCATGCCTCTTCTGCTTCCAGAACTTTATAAGGACTGGTCAGTCCCCCGATCTCCTCCACTTCTCCCACATCCAATGATGGGGATTATTTCGCTCGAAACGCGAGGCGCTGGGCGCAGGAAATGAAGCGCCAGTTATTTAAGAACATCTGCTTACGTCAGCCACGTTCCTCCTAAAGGAACCTTCGAGACCCGCCCGACATAGACAGGTCGCGCTGAACGAACGGCCGCGAACCCGACTCGCCACTCTTGTGAGTGCCCGACGCCCATATCTCGCCCGCAGAGTCGTCCCCCCCGGGGCCGACTCGTCATCGCCCTGAGTTATCGGCATGGGAGCTGGCTGGACCCAAGACTCGGCGTACGAGCCGCCCCCGTCGAGCCGTCCTACCTGAAGAACTACCCGAGCTAAATGCCAGCCTAACACAGGGGACGTGCTCGGGGTCAGCACCTAGCATGGTGGCCGACATGATGGTCGACGTCCACTAAAGCCTATCGGAACTCTACAAAACCAAACTCATCCGACACCCGACCGCAAGACAAGTCTCTAGCACTATCCTGACACAAAATACGCAAAAACCTGGCGAAATAAACTAAAAGACATCGCAGTCGACAGTATAAAGTAAAGTGACAATTTTCAATAAATAATGTCACATTACAGAAGCCAGACCAGGCAGCAATAAAATTTTGAGTACATTGCACCCTACGCTCATATACGGTCCACGACGAGGACCCCATAGACAATCGGCGGACAGTCTAGCCTCATCTCAGTGACTCAAAACGATTCCTAGCCGAAACACCCCAAGCAAACCCGCAGAAGATGAGGATATTATTATGGTAAACCGACGATCTTCAACAAGAGCGTCGGTTCACCATGACAACATCCACACTTTATTTGGGTTCGTTGAGCAGAACACCGCTCCCTCAGCGTGGCAACCCAGCTCTGCCCCAGCGACTCCAAATGACTCCTAGACGAAACACCCCAAGCAAACTCGCAGAAGATGAGGATATTATTATGGTTAACCAACGACCTTCTCTAAGAGCGTCGGTTCACCATGATAACATCCACACTTTCTTTGGGTTTGGCGAGTGAAACGTCACCCCCTCAGCATGGCGCACCTGTGAGCCTCTTATTATGCACTTCCTTCTTTTGCTCGCCACCTTTATATAGGGAGCGAGGAGGGGAATACCCCCTTTTACCTCTTCCTATGCCCCAAGAGTCAACGATGACAATTACTTTTCTCGGGAAGCGAAGCGTCGAACGCGAGAGACGAGGCGGCGAACACGGAAAACAAAATACTGGAGACTTAAATGCTGATCCGCAGACGACAACAATGTCATGCTGGGAAGTCCTCAACGACCTTCCTCCCAGATACGCTCGTATGGTCCAGGACCTAGAACTCTGTTTCAACTCGGACCTGTCACAAAGCTGACTCTAAGTGAAAGGGGCCAACTGTTATGGTCCTGAACCCTTGCTAATGATAACCCTCTCGATTAAGGGATTAAGACTCCCCTCCCAAATGACAGCGAAAGGCGATTCGGATGCACTAACGAAAGCTCCGCCAGATGACTCGGGCGTCGACCTCAGCCGTCTCTCCTCTAGAACGCCCAGCGTAGCCCTAGTGAAGGAGCCGCTATGCTAGTCGGCCCCTTCTCTTGGACGACACGAAAGGCGGTACTAGTCGGCCCCTTCTCGTGGACGACACGAAAGGTGGTACTAGTCGGCCCCTTCCCGTGGATGACACAAAAGGCGGTACTGGTCGGCCCCTTCTCGTGGACGACACGAAAGGCGGTACTAGTCGGCCCCTTCTCGTGGACGACACGAGAGGCGGTATCAGCCGACCCTCTCCCTCTCCCTTCTTGTGGACGGTATGAAAGACCACATTAGTCGGCCCCAGCCACGAGCAGGAGCCGGCCGCCACATTAGCCAAACGCCCTCACGAACGGCATGAGGGTCGTCGACAGGTCGACCCATCTCTCCCTCCACGTAGGACAGCCGCCTTGGGCCCAAGTCACGACAACACGTCGGCGTCGCATTAATGAGGAAATCAATGTGCAAATTCTCTCTACTCACACGATATTTAAGGCTCCTCGGACAATTAAGGGAGGCCACGCTACAGGTCCAATCTTTATTAATACCGTCGTAACGGTACAAACTCCGTAGCCACTCCCTCGTTGACACCTGGCAGCACTGTTCGGCGCAGCAGGACACAGCAGCCTGTGCACATCCTAGTCACGTCACCGAACCGACCCACGTGGACGTAGGGCTGACGCACCACCTTGGCTACCGGAATTGACGGAAATGCCCTCCAACCCTCATATAAAAGCGGAAAATGAACGGTGACCAAGGTAAGCAAACTCTTCTGCAAAAACCCTAACTCTAATTTCTACAAACACTTTATTTTCCTCCTCACATACTGACTTGATCGTCAGAGTGGCCACCGGAGATCCCAACTCTAACCCTTCCACAGGTGTTCCTCGGTGTTAAGAGCAGCTGCCGGGCATCGTTTTAGGAGGAGAAACGGGCCTCGCATCATTAAACTCTAATCCACCTGTGATTAGTGACTGTTTGATCCGAGCGCAAGTTTGAGCATCAACAAGAACTTTGGAGGTGGTTGGAGGACGTGAAGGCTGCAATGCAAAAATCACAATTAAGGCCTACCGGGTGCAGGCCACGTAAGCAGACAATACTAAGCGCTCCCAAAGGCTAGGTGGGCAGCCTACGTAACGCCTAGGCGCTAAGCAGGCAGCCTAGGTACTGCCTAAGCCTAGACGTACGCCTAGGCGGACTAGGTGGAGGCTTTCTAAAACAGTGCCTCCATGACATTGTTACTCCAATTAGCATTATCATTAAGTTTTCAAACTTCATGGAACTCATGCAGATAAAAAAGCAATGGTAAAAAAACATATACTTTGGTAGAGAAAGAGGGGGAAACACGATAAATAAGTAGGGGTCTTTTTTATTGTTCGGGAGATTATTTTATAAATGACAAAATAACTTAACTCCCAACTTGCTCACTAAAGTATCAATTTGTCTATTGCCCCCCTAATACTATGTTTGTTAGCCCAATGCGGTCCTTTTGTGAAGCAACCATCAAATAATTAACGGAAATTTCAAAAATCTGAAACAACCTCCTAAAAAGTTTAAAATTTATAAAAAACACCTTTGAACAAATTCCAAAATTACGAAAACACCCAGAAAAATTTGAAATTTATAAATAGCCCGTGAAAATTTGAAATTACAAAAGACCATAGAAATTTTCAAAAATTGTAAAAAATACCCAAAATTTTTTATATTAAAAAACATCTTGAAATCAAAAATTTACAAACAGCTCTCTGAAAATCGAAGAATAAAAAATGGGCCATGAAAAAATTAAAATTTGCGAAAAAACACCCTAAAACTTTCAGAAATTAAAAAAAAGGATATAATTCAAAAATTAGAAACAGTCTCAAATTTAAGGGGTCGTTTCTCATTTTAGGATTTTTCAAGGTGTTTTTTGCAATTTTCTAAAAGTTTCAAGGTGCTTTTGTAAATTTTAAACTTTCAAGATCTTTCGCAGTTTTCAGATTCTAAAGAGGGAGTTTGTTTTTTTAAATTTCAAGGTGTTTTTTGTAACTTTGAATTTTTGAGTGTTTTTTGTAAATTTAGGATTTTTCAATATCTGATTCCTCAGGGGCTATTTATCATTTTCGGGATTTTTTTTGTAATTTCCAATTTTTCAAGGTGACGTGTAATTTGTGAATTTGTTTTTTGAGTTGTTTGTAAATTTCAGTAAAAAAACACCAAACATAGTTGATATGCCACGTCATCATCTGTTAAGTATTTGACAATGGCTTCACATAAGGACCGCACTGGGCAAGCACATATAGTACAAGGGGAAAATACGCAAATTGATACTTTAGGGGGCAAGTTGAGAGTTCAGTTGTTTAACGATACTTAAAGGGAGTTACTCATTTTGTCCTTCTATAGATTAAATGGCATTTTTTTCCCCAAAGGCTGAGAAAAGTGCAAAGAACATGAGGTTTTTTTTAGACTCTTCATAGTGGGGGGGGTCAAGTCAAATTTTTTAAGTTGAGCGGGTTATCTACAACACCCCCAAACTTGAGGAGGATATCCTCAAACTAAAATAGTTGAGGGGGGTTCTGAGAAAAGCCCATAGTGGAGGGGGTTTTCTAAAATTAAACCATGATTAAAATTTTATTGTTTGTGGTCCTTAGAATATACTTATCAAAAAGAACATACTAACTTTATTTCATCGTTCATAAGAATATAAGTAAATTGTCTGTTAACTGTAAAAAGTTTGTAATTTGTATTAAAATACTACAGCAAGACACTAGTTATTTAAGATTCACATACTCAAAAGTAACACAAACAAAAAAGAAGGCAAAAAACAAAAAACAAAAAAAAGCCAACCACCAATAATATGGAGCCTACAAAATATGAAGATTTTAATGTAGTGAATGTATACTTACTGCCAGCGAATTGAGAACATTATGAACTCCTGGAAGGACGAGGCTGACATTCCCAATTGGACATTTATTATGATACTGCAACCAATTGTTTAAACATTTGTAACTTAACTCCAACCATTATTCTAACAATAAATTTTTGCATAAAAAAATATCGAATTTCATGCAAGATAAAAGGATAAATATAGAAAGGACTTGACATAAACATAAAGATAACAAAGAAACATTTTTAAGGAAAACTATCAGATCAGGGTTCTATCTTTGCCTCCCTACTTTTGACTCTAAAATTGCATGATATACCCTTCAAAAAACATGTTAAGACTTTCCATTTACAAACAGCAGATACTTTATGATTTTGAAGGGGGGATTCACAAACAGAAAGATGGCAGCAGCATTAAAGGGAAACAAAAACAAAGGTACAAATATTTCAAACTCCAAAGAAAACGCCAAAGCAAACAAGCAGAAAGAGTTGTTATCCATGAAAATTAAGTACGGAAATAGGAATTAGATTGCATTATACAAGTGCCACTAATATCGTAAGAGTTGATAGGGAAGCACAAGTTGATCATCTATGATAGCAAATGCAAGTGTAAATGATGTCCACGTTCAGATGCTTTACAGACAAAAATAAGATCCTGCTCAATATATCCTTCACAAAATGTTACACAACTCCTGCTCAGCCTAACACCCCTCACTAACTACATCATGTTATGAAAGTGACATTCTCTGTCAGGTGCTCTATGTGCATACTCATCCACGAGATAAGACATAACATAGCCAACAGCAAAAACTATTATTTACTAAAACTAGAATTAATTATAAAAGAAGTGTTTCTGTACAGCTGTGTGCGCCACATTGTAATATGACAAATTTAGGAAAACTGGGTGCCAGTACAAAAGCACAAAATCTTTCATGTAAATCTCTTGGAACCTCTATACGTTTGGTATGTACTAGATCTATTTGTTATTTTACATAGTAATCAAAGAAGGTGTGCTAATATTAAAAAAGATGTGCTAATATAAAGAAAAAGAATACTTTATGAAAGTGTATGAAAACATCATGAAGCTAAATGTAAATGATACAATAAATAAGCTCCTCAAACCAAAATGCTTTATCAAACTTCAACGACTCATCTAGTTTGAGTGAACTATTATTAAAAATTAACGTAAAAGTACAAGAATGACTAAACATCAGCATAAACATTGCTTTTTTAACAGTGTGATCCTAATTCCAGAAAGTATAAGACTCACCAATACATAATCTTGACCCCCATGTGAATTGAGTGTAACTGATGATGCATACCAATCGTTTTTACTAGAAATTCCGTATGTTGTTATACTGTAGCCAGGTTTGGATGCAAGTGATGTGAGCACCATCTCGCAGTCTGACACACCCTCCTGAATGTATTTGGTCACCAAAGAATATGCACCTGCACTGGACCCCACCTTCTAATGAATTTAATTAAATGATTATACCTAACTGCATCTAAAGTGAATTTCAAATAATGCTTTAGCTTATATATAACGATCATTATGCATTAATTCAATGTTGAATCTCATCGGCTTCTACCATTTTTCCAGATGTTATTAAAAAGATGAAATGATGAGACTAAAGGACAGATTATAATCTCACTGGCAAGGGCCTCTAACTAAAATAAATACAGACTGGTTGACCACCAACAGAAGAAGCAGTTAGTTCATTGTTGCCTGAACACCATGATTCTCATCTTCAAGTAAACAAAAAAAATAATATTAGATAAAAACAAAAGTTTAATTAGTGTTAGAGGTGTAGTTGTTGTAGCATATTATAGCACTGATGTAGCATTACCACAACACAAGTTAGGGAGTGTTGGTTTGGTTGGATACGCGTGAGAATGAAAGTGTGTAAGCCGACAGTCACTTAAGATGGTTACTTTGAGTAAACTGATCCTCGAAAGTAAAAGAGTGGCATTTGCCAAGTTGAAGTGAGAAGTAATAGATCGCTCCATCTCAAGAAAGTCATAAGTCTGGATGAAAGTTGAAAGTCAGGCTAAAATGTCTGAAATAGTAAATGTAAATAGGGGGAGAAATAATAGATGTTATCATAGATATAGTACAATATTAATGGCATATATTCTCTCTCCTATCATTTCCCTATCTTCTATTACAAAAAAACAAACAAGTAGTTGCATTTTTTTCTGCTGACTAGGATAAGCAGCAGCCCTTGCAAATGAAAAGTATTTTTCATGCTTTAATCACACTATCATTTAACCGAACACACCTTGTTCAAGAATTGGTTTGTATGGTTTGTGTTTAGGGTCTGCAAAACTTAACTTGGTTATTCAATGGCAGCAACTCAGAAAAATCCTTATGAAATTCGACAGTTTTCTCTGATATCCTCCATATCAAACTCAAGAATTTACGGTGTACGAAAGCAAGATAAATCCAGGATTTGTGATGAGATCTTCCATCTCTTCTTCCCTATCCATATCAGAAAATGTAAACATAGGATCTGTTGAGGTTCTCAAAGCTTGTTCCTTTTCAGAGTTTTTGTGCATTCTGAAGAAGGCATTTCTTCATGTAACTTGAAGGAAGAGGTGTATATGGAGCAACCTCCAGATTTATTTCTCAATGAAAATGTGAAAAAGCATGCAGGTTCAGCAAAGCTATTGATAAACTCGGGTACCCTCTAAGCCTGTGTATGTCCCTTTAGTCATTGGTAGACAAGGTTGGATTAAAGTACTATCAGTCAGATTAATTTTTATTTTTGATATTTCTCTTCATAAGCGAGTTATTTTGGTATTCTATGTTGATGGCAGTGTTGTCATGAATGATGATGTGATGCAGTCTCAATTATATACATAAAATTTTGGGGTGTAAAGATACTTTAACAGTTTAACATTTTGTTTACACTTGTTCTTCCTTCCGTAAGCATTAGGCTATACCGCAAAAAAGAGACGTTTCGGGTGAAGTGGTTCTTTAAGGCATCAAAATTACTAGATAATGCAAGAGATGCAATTAAGTAGTGATTTTATGGTTGAAGCAAACATATCATCCAGAAAACCGAGTGATCTTTCTGAGCTCAATGAAGACCAAAGGTCTGGATAATTGCTACAAAACGTCCGAACCAAGCCCTCAGAGATTGCTTCAAGCTATAGAGGAATTTTTTTCAAACTGCAAACCTTACCACACTCCCCTTGAGCAACAAAACCTGGAGGTTGCTCCATATAAACCTCCTCATCAAGAATGACATTAAGGAAGGCATTCTTAACATCCAACTCATGTAGTGGCCTGTGATAGCGAGAGGCAAACGAAATAAGAATGCGGATAGATGTCATCATATCTACAGGAGAGAAGGTATCGATATAATCAAGGCCATAGATCTGGGAATATCCCTTTGCAACTAATCGAGTTTTGAGGCGAGCTAGAGAGCCATCTGGTTTTACTTTGACAGTATAAACCCATTTGCAGCCAACCACTTTCTTCCCTAGTGGTACTGAACCAAGATCCCAAGTCTCATATCGCTCTAAGGCTGTCATCTCTCCTTGCGTTGCCGCCGTCCAATCTGAGTTTGATAGAGCTTCTGACAAATTCTTGGGAACCGGGTGAGAATCCAAAGAAGATATGAAAGAATAATATGATGGAGATAACAAAAAGTAAAAGACATACTGTGTAAGAGGATACCGAGAACAAGATCTCTTACCCTTTCGGAGGGCAATGAGAAGATCATCAGTAGCCTGAGCATTTGGCTGTATGGTCACATTTTGCCTTGCTAGTATATCAGGCTCTTGGGTGATTTAGACAATTGCTCACGTTGTGGAGCAGTACGTCTTGTATAAACCTAAACTGGTTTCGCAAACTTGGATGGGAGATCAGTTTATGCAACAGTGTTTGAAGAAACAGTGATAGTGGTTTCCCAAACAATAAGGTAGTCATAATCATCGAGAGGGTCTAAGGAGTTATCAAAGACAACATGTCCTAGTTTGTTCTCAAAGAATGTAACATCGGCTGAAACAATATACCGATTTAAGGAGGGGCCATAACATCTGTACCCTTTTTGAGTCCTAGAATATTCAAGAAAAATACCCTAAAGAGATTTTGAATCTAATTTCCTCCGTTGAGGACTATGATTGTGAATAAAGCATAGGATCCAAAGATCTTAGTAGGTAATGGAAAGCGTCTTCAGCTGGATATAAAAGGGAGATAAGAGTTTTGTTCTGTGAGACAGATGAGGGAAATCTATTGATCAGATAACAGGCTGTCAAAAAGGCATCCCCAAAAATATTTTAGGACTTGACGATGGAATAATAAGGTCCTAGCAATTTCTAGCAAGTCTCTAATCTTGCGCTCAGTCACCCCATTTTGTTGGGGTGTGCAAGTACAAGACGATTGATGTAAATTTTCATTTTCTTCCAAATATTTTGTGAAAGAGTTATCAAAATATTCCTTAGCATTATCTGTTCTTAAAGTTTTAATCGAATTATGAAGTTGGTTTTTAACCTCAGCACAGAAAACTTTAAAAACAGAGAACACTTTTGAACAACTATTCCGCAAGTAAATCCAAGTCATGCGAGAAAAATCATCCACAAAACTAATAAAATATTGAAAATCGAGTTTGGATGGAACAGAACAAAGACCCCACACATCTGAATGGACTAAATCAAACAGGTTACTAACACTCTTATTGACATGACTCAGGTAAGGCACCCGTTGGTATTTTTCGAGTTGACATGACTCACAATCTAAGAACTTGACATGACTCAAATCTGAAACCAAAATTTTAAGAATCGAAAGAGAGGGATGATCAAACTGACAATGTGCATCAAAGGCTGATGTCGAGCTGATACAGGCCACCTAGGCTAGGGCAAAATCCAGCTCATACAAGCCGTTCCGCTTATGTCCAGTGTCAATCGTCTTCCTCATCCCAATTGCCTAAAAAATAGTGTAGGAAAAAATACCGTGCAGTTGAATTCCTTAGTAATCCTACTGACAGATAAGAGACTAAATGGAAAACGATGAAGATATAGCACAGATGAAAGTGGAATAGTACAAATGTTGATAGATCCAACACCCTTCACAGGTGTAGTGGATCCATCAACCAATATTACTAAAGAAAAGGAGGTGGTATGTGTGTAAGAGGATAATATACCCAGGTTCTCAGTCACATGATCAGTTGCCCCTGAATCTATAACCCAGTACGAGACGATGACAATGTAAGGCAAGCAGTGGGTTTACCTGACTGGGCAAGTGTAGCTGTAGTAGGAGAGGACTGTGTCTTCTTAAATTGCTGGAATAACTAGAGCTGAAATTGCTCAAGCTGGCAGCGGGTGTCATCATCTGTGGGACTCTCCTGTGTAGACACATATGCACTCCGAGGTTGTTTTCCATGTAGCTGAGGACAATGAAATTTTATGTGACCCGGCTCCTTACAGTAATGACAATAGATAGAGGCACTAGATGAACCCTCCCCTATAACTCCTCGTGAACTATCACCTTGCCCCCCACATGCTCCAAAGCGTCCTCCACATCCACCAAAATGGCCTCCACCACGACCACCTCCTCAACTGGTCGACTGTCTACTTTGAATGGCGAGAGCAGACCTGCTAGCAGACTCTACAGCAGTACTTAGTAGCGCTGCTTGCACTGCTGATCTCAAGAAGTAATATATCTCTGCTAAGGAGCATATAGCAGAGCTTCCAATAACCTGTGATCGTGCTGAATTATAAGACTATGGAAGAGAACCAAGAAAGGTGAATACCATAAGTTGATCTCAATGGTCCTACATCTTCTGAACATCCCCCATAATGGGGAAAATCCGTCTCAGCTCCTCTGCGAGGCGATTGAAGTTGCCATAGTGCTCCTCAAAAGTCTGACTCTGAACGTCCATCTTACTCCGAAATAATTCTTGAATGAGATCATATGCCCAATTGGCATGCCCACGGCCTGAGTACAATAGCAATCACCAGAGGACGCCATTAACAGAGCAAATAAAATCTCCCGACAAATAACTATCAACCTCACCCAACAACAAATCAATCTCCAATAATCAAATCATCAATATAAGCAATCACCCTTACAACAAGCAATCAATCCACTCAATCCACTAAGTAAAATCATCCTACAATGTTGGTTTCTTCAAGGAAAAAAACGACTTATCGCTTATCTCAAAGAGATTTTTAACGGCTGATCATTAAGATGAAGCAAAATAATTAGTTTGATCGAGTCGGTTAAACCAAATGATTAGTTTAAGTTCTATGAAGACCTAATTGGTTAAGCTAAATGATTCGCTTAAGATATGTGAAGATATAGCTGGTTAAGCCAAATAATTAGCTTAAGTTCTGTGAAGATCTAGCTGGTTAAGCCAAATGATTAGCTTGATCAAGCAAGTTTGGTTTGGATGAACAGTACCGCTGATGAACATTGTTTCTGGTGAACTGTTACCCGCTGAACAGTACCCACTGATGAACAGTAGTGTTAATCATGGTCAGAAGTGGCGTTGGCTAGGGTTGGCGGCTGAAGGCGGATGTTTAGGGTTTGGTGATGGTGGGTGGTTTAAGAGGGGTAGAAGGTGACGGCTAGGGTATGAGAGGGTGGCGGCTAGGGTTTAGAAAATGGGAGAGAGGAGAGAGAGGGTGGCTCTAATGCCATGTTAAATTGAAACCCTAGAGAGATTATTAGCTCTCTTGAATGTTATTAATAGTATTTTGGGAAACAAACTAGTTTGTCCCTAACCAATGTGGGACTAAACAATAAGGAATAAACAACTCTTTCAACGTATTTTTTGTGAGCGCAAAACACACTGCCCTCAAATTGACATTAACACTTGAATCATTACTTAATTAGTCACATTGGTAACATTTCATGATCTAACATGCGGTAGTTAGTACCTAATTATTTCAACGAAACTTATTAAGTGATTTTAGTTTTACTATATTGGTTTGTACCAGCCACATGATCAGCACTGAACAAAGCATTGTTAATTGACTGCTTAAAGTTAGTTGGCCTAGCATGCATAGCAGATCATAAAGTTGTCCTCAATTAGAACTGGAGTTAACAATATGTAAATAGCACTTAACAAACTTATTAAGTAATTCTAGTTGCAGATCACTAGTTATTATACTGGTGTAGCACCTGAGCCAACACATGATTAGCACTGAACACAGCATCGTTAATTGATAGCTTATAGTTAGTTGGCGTAGCATCCATAGCAAGTAATAAAGTTGTCCTTGGTGATTGGACTTAACAATATGTAAATAGTACTTAACCTATGGCTAGTATTTAACTTGTTTTTGCTCATTACAGTCCTACAGTTTTATTTCGCTGTAAATTTTTAAAATCACTTTTTAACTGAATCATCTTGAAACACACACAAGCACAGAAGAGCCACATGATAAAGATAGTAAATCACCAACCTATCTCCACATATTATGAGATGACCGCCAATCTTGACTTTCTGCAAAAACTTCCTAAAGGTATCCAAGACAGCTTCCTGATGAATTTGAAAATATGTATTAATATGGAATGACAAAAAAATACTGCTAGCAAAAACATTTAGGAAACTAATTGTAAAATAAATAACTAAAACTGAAAAGGAGCCATGATATTGCTAAGACAAAATAACAAATAAAAGTTAAGAAACTTGTTACTTGTACCCTCATCCACTAAAAAAATGAAACAACAGAGAGGTAGCTTAAATTTTAATATAAAATGCTTTTCCTGCTAATACTCTGAATATCCTAGAAAGGATCGATTAGAGAAGGAAACTTTGGTTGATGGAGCTCAAACGTTTGGTAGGTTTATAGAATTATGAGTCTTTTGTTGACAGCAACTGGTAGTGATCTAGTCTAATAAAGAGACTTAAAAGTTCAACTAGAATTCAATGCCAGACAAGCATAGTCCCAGGAAGGTTTTCATCAGATTTTTCGTGTTTTAAGAGGATCCCCTTTTTTGCATTCATTCCGGATTTATTTGTTGGGGAAACCTCAGAAAAGACACCCTGGGTATAATTTGTTCACCGCTATTCTAAAGTCATTAATGAGAGCAGAACAAACATCTGCAGGAATGTGAAGGAAGGGTTTGGTCAGGTGAAGGTTCATAATGTAAACCATCACCAGATTAAAAATATTCACTTTATCCTTTACCCTCAGTATAAGCCTTGATCACTTCAATAAGGTAACACAACCATCCAGGTTCATGCTAAACCAGCATGCGATTTGATTAGCTCATGAAATTAAATATCACTGCACCATAATAACATATTGCCTAAACGCTAGAAGGGGTTGGTATTTATTTTCCATTCTACCCTTCCATTATCCTTTATATTTCCAATTTGATTCACAGTTTCTAAGTTACAGTGTGGTTTGACAATCAGGATATTTTGGGGAAAATGTGGCGCAAATTTCAGTTTGCACCATAGCTCTTTGTTGCCTTGAATTTTGTTTTCTCTATTTGGTCCAAAGGGATGGAATGGATGAGAGCAACATCTCAGTGAGGAAGGGACGGGTTTTCTCCAGTGATGGGATGGACAACAGTGTGTAGGAGAGGGAGCTATGGCAATAGGAAAGGCGTAAGGTGTAGGCTCAGGACAAAGAAAGAGGCACCCTCATTTCATAATGTGTTCATGTTGCAATCTCTCAATTTGGCAATATGCTGAAAGAGGAGATAAACCATGAGATATCCAAGAAGAGGATGATCGGTCCTTAATACCACTGCTCTCTCGATAGAGAAAAATGTTTGCTCAGAGACCATAATTCCTCAATCCTCCTCCATAACCGTCGAAGCCTTACCCCAATGCCAAAAACTACCCTCCCTCTCCACTGGAATATACTCCATCACAAGTGTACTCATCCCGAGTACATACCATTAGTCCCTCCATATTCACCGGCATACCATATTCCATCAACTTTACTACATAACCCTTATTTAAACGCTAATAAATCCTTCTACCTTCAATCTTGCAATTTAGTTAAGAAGTCGGCAATAAGCTCCATGAGTGAATTTGGATAAAGGATAATGTTATAAACATATGTATATTGTTTTGGCTCATCGATCATGTAACCTCGTACCACGTTTATTTAATGGAAACATTCCTTTTTTTCTCTTTTTCACTTATCCACTTTTATTCCTATATTGAACGTAAATGTTTGTTTGGTGTCCTACAAACAACAGTTTGTTTAATTTCAATACATAAATTTCTTAGTTTCTTATTGTTTTGTTTCTTGATTATCCTCATTTAGTGTTTCACTGGTAGCTTCCAGCATATTATTTCAGAATATTGTTCGTTTGTTCCAATTTATTTGACAAATTTTAGATATTTCTGTGGTTATGTTTCATACTGTATTTGTTTCATACTACATAGTGACAGAGTCTTAAGTTTTTGTCCAAAGCATTAGCTTAGAAGTTTATTCACGTTTTATTCCCAAACTGAAAGTATTATGGTGGTTTGAATTCTTCTGTTACTTTCAATTCTATGAACATACCACTTAAGATTTTTGTGGGGTCTATAGTTGTATGCATGTGTTGAGTTTTAAAGGCCTATCAATTTGGGTAGGTTGGAAAACATTAGCCAATGGTTACTGAAAAAAATGTTATGATCTCAATTTGCACTTAAATAGATTGATACATGATATGTTTTGTAACAAAGCAAAAAACCAGATCACCTAAACTGCAAGGCTAACTAGATCTCAATTTGCAATTAAATAGATTGATACATGATATGGTTTATGACCAAGCAAAAAACCAAAGCACCTAAACTGCAAGGCAAACTAGATTATTATGATATAAATCTACCACATTCCTATATAATCTCAATGTTATATTATTAGCACCTGAAATGCAAATAAATAGATTATTACAAGACATCAAACATTTGCTAACTGATGAAAGAAGCACTAGCAGCAGAGGCACCGCAGAATAGGTTTTATTCATTGAAGAAGGCATTAATTGCAGACTAGATTCTATTCAATATTACAGAAAGTGCTGGGGAGTAGGCGTTTGACCAGGGGCCTAGCACCAATGGGCCTAGGCGTAAGCGTGGCCATTTTTCTTTTTTTTATTATTCAATTATAATAATTAACCAAAAATAACCAAAATAGTAAATATTAATTATAATAATTATAATAATTATAATAATTAACCAAAAATAGTAAATATTAAGAAACACTAACAAAGCAGAGAGCTATTAACATGCCATTTAGTTTTCTATATCTAACAATATATCTAACAATTAACTCTTTTTGAACAAGTCAAATTTTCTTTAACATTTATGATGATTAAACTAGAATTTAATCATTAATTTTCCTTGAGTCATGCAGGGGTATTTGCTAGTTTGGAGAAAATCCAGATATAGACTTTTAAAAGGGGATACACTACACCAATTGTTGCCTAGCTACAATTCTACAAATGATGACTGCAGTTGATTGTTAGAAAATAAAAATTAATACCCAAAAAGTTCTATGTTTGGATGGAGGGTAGAGAAGTAAAGGGGAAGAGAATTTTAATTTTTAACCTTGTTTAGGATTTTTATTGGGAGGGTAAAGGAGGGAAAGAATGGAGAAGTTTTCACAAAAAAATAAAAGAAATGGTGCCCCCCCCCCCTCCGGGGAAAAAATCAGGCGGTAGCAGAGGAGAAGGGAAAATGCTGCGAATTTTTAATGTGCTAAGACAATTTTGCCATCCATTAAAATAAATCAATGGGTAGGATTTAATCACAAAACTCTATCATCTTTGCCCCACATATATTTATCATTTCACTATTTTTTTCTCTGTCTCCATGTTGTCCGATCTCTGATCCTAGCCCCTCCATCACCTGCTCTCTCTAGCTCCGACATCTCTTTTGGCTTCATCAGCATTTCCAGTGCCCGTCGACCACTTCAGGTTTTTTCTTTTTTTAAATATTTTAGTTATATATTTTCACTTTTTATTGTAAAATTAGGTTTGATTTAATTAGATCTGAAATTTTTTGGTTATTAGGTCAAAATTAGGTATTATATGTTATAGGGTTTTGTCCTAGAAACCACCTTATGTTTAGAGTCATTTTACACAAACCACCTTATATTTCTAATTTATACATAAACAACCTACAAAGTTAGATTGGAAGTTAGTTTTCATCCCAATCAACCACCTGACCTTAGTTTGCTGCTAAAGTTTCTCTGAAATCTCAACAATGCCCTCACCTGTTCTCACGTGTAATGCACATGCCAGACCACTAACCACATCAATGTCTAAAAGATAAGGCCATTGTTTGGATTTGAGGAAAATTTTAGAAGAAAAGTGGGGTCAGGTTGCTAGGAACGAAAACAAACTTTGTAGGTGGTTCGGGTATAAATTGAAAATATAAGGTGGTTGTGTAAAATAACCCTAATATAAGGTGGTTTATAGGAAAAGGCCTATTTGTGTATGTTTATTTTTAAATTTTAATCTTTGTAATAGTAAAGTCAACTTTTAATCAATTATTTTTAATTTCTAATCATTTAAGGATTCTTAATTAGTTTCAAAAATGATGGCAAGTTTTTTTATTAATTTAGGTTTGAATTAATTAGATCTAAATTTCTTTGATAACTAGGTTTAAATTTTGGGTTGTATGTTAACCTTTATTTTAAATTTTTTTTAACTTTTGAATAGTAATGTCAAATCTATAATCAATTATTATTACTTCTAATTAATTAAGGATTCCTACTTAGTTACAATATCGATGTCAAATTCTTTTAATCATTCAAAGCTTTCATTTTTAATTTCCTATCAAATTGTATTCTTTTTAATACCTCACGTAGATAATGGATCATACATGTATCAGATTTCAACATGCACGTAATTGTGCAGTAGGATATGTTCTTTGTGTAATCACTAATTGCTTATTGGTTCATACATCAAAGCCAAATAAGAAGGAGATTAAATAGTGAACCCAAGCCTAGAGAAGGGACATGGTGCGAAAAATAATATCACAAAGAGTTGTATGTCGGGAAATGATCTAAATGAAGCCACCGGCTTTTCATCAATTATGTGGAATATTGGAGCGAGACGGTGGGCTTAAATGAACTCAAAGAGTTATCATTGAGGAACAAGTGGCAAAATTTTTGTATATGTTGGGACACAATATAACAACTCATGAGGTTAGTAAGATATTCTGTCAATCTCGAAAGAGTATGAGTCATTATTTTCATAATTTTCTAAAAGCTATGATAGAGTTGGAAGAGATGTTTTTAGTACAACCCAATGGATCACAAATTCCTTCAGAGGTACTCAACAATCCAAAGTTTGATCCCTATTTTAAGGTGATGAAAAATTCCATAACTTCTTATTATTGTCTAGTTGTTAAATTTTAGAATTTAATTAATTAATCCCTATAATGTCAGGATTGTGATATTAGAGGAATAGATGGAACACATATCCGAGTAAAGGTTTCTCCCACGAAAAAATATCGTGGTAGGAAAGACCATACGACACTAAAATGTATAGGCTGCATGCACCTTTGACTTAAAATTCACTTACATCTTACCTAGGTAGGAAGGAACTGCATCTCACTCCAAAGTTTTGATATTTTACAATGATGATTTCCACTCAAAAAATCCCTCAAAGTAATTATAATTTCTATATAAAACTAAAATTATGTCTTTGCAATAAGCTACTAATGACAGTGAAATTTTTTATAAGAAAATATTATCTCGTTGATGTCGAATACATGTTAAAAAGTGTAATGATTCCACCCATTTACGCTACCATTTGGATGAATAGTCAAGAAATCCACCAAAGAATCAACATGAGCTATTTAACCTTAAACAGGCATCACTTCGCAATGCCAATGAAAGAGCATTTGGTGCATTAGAAAAAAAATTTTCCATCATAGCGAGCTCAACTGAACTGAATTATGGTCTTAAAACACAAAACAAATCATTCTAGATTGTTGCATTTTGCATAATGTTTTAAGGAGTACCGATCCAAACGATTTTCCTCAAGGGGAAGAAGGTGATAACGAAAACCCGTTGGACGAAGATGATGCAGACGAGGATGAAGATGCTCGTAGTGGATTGCATGCAACTTCAATGTGACAAGATTATAAGGCATGAGTAATTTATGATATATTTGAGGTTTTTTTCCTAGTTGTAATCTCTATTTGTGTTGTACTTGATAATTGATAGACTAATGTTTTCTATTTGTGTTGTACTTGATGATTGTAAGATTAATATTCTCTATTTGTATTATACTTGATGATTAAGACTAATGTCCATTTAATCCTTTATTTTTATTGCATGAATGATCTTGTTTGTCCTTTGTGATAATAGTATAATCTTTCATTTGAAAGGAGGAGGGATTTCAGTGTAACTAATGAGGTTGATCATTACAATTGATGACGTCGATGAAATGTTGCTAGAGATAAAATTTTCTTGGAGATTTTTTATAACGAACAACCAAGTGACAAAGAAGATGGTCGTGCGGTTATAGGGAGACCAAGTCAACAAATTCATAGAAGAAGAGCAAGAAATCAAAGGAGGATGTTGATGCTGAAAAGAGTTACAACAGTATACAAAAAGTAGTTGAGGATGATCTTTGGAATCTTTTGGTTGAGATTTGGGTCTAGGATGAACAAATTAAAGATGTATACGTATTCCTAATTAATTCTCTAGAGAATCTAAGGGGTTTACTTGGATGTCCAATTGAAAAGTGCAGGTATATTCTCCATAAGGATGCACAGGGCATCTATGCCACCCCTGCCTCCTTATTAGCTTGCTCCCTACACATTTTAGCATTATGGTTTATATTTCTCGTTTTCTAAGTTGTCTTAGCTTTGGATGCATTTTGGGTATGTGGTGGCAATTGTGAAGTGTGAGCTTGTCTTTGTCACTTTTTTATTATGTATGGCAATTACAAACTTGCCTTTGCTAATTTTTGGATGCTTATGGCAAAACTTGGCTGGAAATTGTTAGAAATATATAAATGTATATGGACTAATATGTTAAATGTACACCCTGAATCCTATAAATATAGATTTACAGATATGCCTTAGATTTTGAGCTCTCTAGAAATCTAAATATCATTGTTTGTATGGTATCAGAGCCTCCAAAACCCTAGGTCTGCAAAACCCTAGCCGTCAAAAAAAGTTACTGTTCAAAAATATTGTTCATCACTGACCTCAATACAGTTCATCACCGACCTCGTCTCGTCGTCACCTCCATCCCAAAGCCCTAGATCTCGTCGCCCCGCCGTCGCGCAGATCTCGTTGCCCGGAAACCCTAGACCTCGTCTCGTCATCACCTCCACTCCGAAACCCTAAATCTCGTCACCCCGCCACCGCGCAGATCTCGTCATCGCCTCCACCTCGTCGTCATCTCCTCGACTCGTCGCCATCTCCTCGTCGTCTCGACCTCATCTCATTGTCGCCTCGTCATCCACTAACCATAGCAGCCAACTTGTCGTTGTCCCGAGCTTGTCCTGGTGGCTGAAGTAAAGAGAAGAGGGCCCTCTTCTTAACAGAGCCGAAAAGAAGGAAAAAAGTTACTGTTCAAAAAAAATAAAAAAACAAAACAAAAAAATCATAAATTCTCGCGTCTCTGCACTCATCTGGAGTCCATGCACCTCCTCTCGAGTCTCTGCACTCATCTGGAATCTCTACATCCTTTTCGAGTCTATGCATTCATCTGGAGTCTCTATACTCCCTTGATATGATTAATTAGATATTGTTTCTATTTCGTCTGTTTTGAGAGGTTTGGTGTCTTGGTGGTATTTAGGTATTTGTGACAAGTCTTTTATTTGGGATTTATTTGGCTATGTAATTGGAGACAATTTCTTTGTAGCTATGTTAGGTTCAGGAGATACCAAACCCACATCAAATGTTTAGGAAGTGGTTTCCTCGAAATTTACTGATCGTAAGTTAGATGGAAATAATTACATGCACTGGAAAAGTATTGCCGAGATGAGCTTAAAGGGTAGGAGGAAGAGAAACCACATTATCTAGAATCCACCAAACTCATGGAAGACTGGGAGGGAGATGACGCCATATCTACACCCAGATCCTCAACACCATGGAGCCGAGCATTCAGGATATGGTTCTTCACACAAAAACTACGAAGGAGCTTTGGGACTATCTGGCTATCCTCTACTCTGGCAAGGGTAATCTATCTCGAGTTTACGATATCCACTAGGAGATGACTCGCCTCCAGAAAGGTGATCAAACTTGGAAAGACTACTATTCCGAGTTCAAACGGATGCACGAGTGGAATATCTTTTTCCCCATTACCAATGATGTTCAACAGATGCAGCAGCAGAGAGAGCAGATGTCAGTTCTGTACTTTCTGGGTGATGTCCCTCAGGAGTTTTCCTCAGCCAGACCACAGTTACTTGGGAGTTCTACCGCTAACTCACTGGCTAAGACATACAGCTTGTTGCAGCGCTCCTTTCCTGACAGTTCTCAG
>JBAKGM010000001.1:17955688-17975556 GCA_037177215.1 Asparagus racemosus
ACACTTTTGCTGATTACCAAACACAAGCTGGAAGTAAATAGAATAAATATGCAAAGAAAGTGTGCATTTCATTGACTTTCATGAGAAAATACAAACAACAAATCCTTCACAAGAAATCTATCCATGTACAATTCAACTAACACCTTAGCCCATCTTGTTGATGATACTAGTAACTGACTGGTGACGAAATCTAATTGATTGAAGCATCATGAAGGATTTATGGAAACATAAACATTTTATTATCCTTTCAATTTTTTTTTGTTATGCCTTGAGATCGAGCTTTTCAAAATGGCACTTCTTCAGCTCAGAAGATATCAATGCACTTGCCAGAGGCTATTATAGGACTAGACCTGTTAGCTCGAGAGTTACGCCTTGCTGGAGACAAGTCTCTTGTAGTTGTGGAGCTTCAAAGAGGATTCTCCCATTTGCTAATATTCTCTATGATGAAACTCATTAACCCGTTCAGTAGCAGCATCTTTCACTGGCTCGCAGATTGAATTCCTGAGCAACTCCTTCTGTGGGTTCTTTGTCTGTAAATTTATCTGCAATGAAAATTTTCAAATGGGTATATGAAACTAAAAAGAATTGAAAAAGTAGTACATTATTGTGGATGATTATTCAAAGACACGTACCTGCAGTGTAAATTTTTGAATAATCGTAAGAAACATAGCCATTTTTTGTGATGCAAGTTAAATGGGTCCAGTCAATTGTGCTTTGTGGAAAAAGCATTAATTCTGTGGGCTCTTTGTCTGTAAATTTATCTGCAATGAGAATTTTAAAGTTTTATGTACTACCTACTGGCTTTAAGCTAACAAAATGTGGCAGGCCGTATTGAAGAGTTTACAGCAATTTGAGGCCATAAACCAAGCAATGCATAGAACATTTTCCCGATATTAATACAACTTTTTTGTAGGTTGCATAAAAATTACCAGACGTGTGCAACGCCAAATGCCGCATTGATACTTTTCATAGCTACTAGAGGTACAAGTAACCTAATAAAAAAAAAGGAACAAATTATATAGCATATTCTAATTTTAGAAATATGAAGAAAAATAACGTTTCTGGAATATGAGGACAAAGCTAATATTCTACTGCAAACAATTACGGAGAAGAGAAAACAAACAAAGTATTGCTAATTCATATTAACGTGTTTTGAGCTATTTATGCTGATGGTGAGTTATGTATATTGTGTTTTAATAGAAGACAAGATTCTATTAATTAGGTATGTAAATGAATCCGTTCTTGCGAGTCAAAAAAATTAACATGCTTTACCCTTTAGTGCGGTATCTGTCACTAATATTTGGCTCTTCAGTACCGGTAAAGAATCTAAGCTTGCTTGCCTACGCGTAAAGCTATACCTTAGAATAACTAACAAACTTCTATATGGGACTGTTCAGCATTTGATGGGAATTGGAGATGAGGAGGAAGGGCGCGTTGGATTTTAGAGGTGGAGAGGAGAGGAGAGCTAGGGCTTTGCTAGCAGGGCGAATGAGAATAATTGAGGAGGACGACATATGGTGCCTAAAGTCAGTCTAATTATGACATGATTATATAACATTAATGACTAATTTTTGACCCGTGTTAGTTAATTAGCACAATAACGATGGATTTTTATTAACATTAACAATGGAAAATTATTCCCTCGTAATAGATGCCCTTACTAATGACGGATGTTAAATTTTGGTCGTTATTACCATTCAGTAACGGGCGTTTTTTTGTCCGATGTAAATCATGGTCGTTAATAAACCTTTTTCTCGTAGTGGTTTTTTGATATTAGTTCCTTAAATCTTCCATATTTTTATGTTAGCCCCCCAAATCATGAAAATTTGAAATTAGTCCCCCAAATCTTTTAAAGCCTGTTGGATAGAGGGGAATAGGGCAGAAGGAAAAATAGGAGAGCTTATTCACCTCGTATGAAAAGTTTATGAAAGGGAAAGTGTTCTCCACCATTCCCCTTGATTACTCTATAATCAATAGAAATTTGTTCCCTCCCAAATTAGTGTGGAACCTAGGAAAGGGAAATTCTCTTACCTGCCCTTCTATTTTCTCCCATACCTTATGTTCCCTTAACTTTTCCCTACCCCCAATGAAATCCAAACACACCCTTATGTGTCTTGAGATAAATCCCTCTGTTATAATATCCATCAAAAGGTTTAGCCATGATTGGATGAGGATTTAACTAAGGATATATATTTACCATTCTACCCTTTTGAATTGAAACCCATGGGCAATCGGTTCCCTTTCCATGTCTAAACTCCTACTTCAATCAGATTTGAGAAGGGGAAATCATTCTCCCCAAAACTTCACCTAAATCCGAAAAAGTGAAAGAAACTCAACACCAAATCCCTCCAATCCAAGTTGAAGTGAAGAAGACGGTTGTAGACGGTCAAAATATATTTTCACTTAGGCTGATGATCAATTTGGATCTAAGAAGTGAACGCCCATGAGCTAAACACTTCGAATGGACCCAAACTCAAACCCATGACAAACCACAACGAAGGTCGTCTAATGAATGAAGCGAACCTTGCAAGACAACCCATGTCGACTTGACTCGACCAAATCAAACACGAGTCGACACAACCCATATCAAGTGGAAAGGTGCTAATAGTCGGCCACACATAGAGTTGAATTCTATGTTAAATTCAAACTCATAAGTGAAGCCCGCCAGATAGCCCATGTCGACTCGATTCGAATGAATTGAAAGTGAGTCAACTCCCATGCCGAGTCGAAATGCATCATTAGTCGGCCAAGCCTAGAGTCGAATTTTGTGTCAAATTTGAACTCATAGGTGAAGCTCCCCAACCAATAAACTCCCCTCACATCAACAAAAGTGGACCAAGTCATCCACTTCTGAAGAAGGCTCGCCCACGTCTGCAGCGACTCTCGTCCACGACTTTATCGACCTTCACCTACGTTTAAGGCGACCTTCAGCGAACTTCATCAAGCCCATGAAGTTCGCCCAATAGCCTTTTCAGAGCTATTTTCAGGGGGATAACCGCTACCCACTATCTCCTACTTTAATGGCCATTTAACTACAATTAAAGGAGCCATTAATTTTCTCTTTTAGCCTATAAAAGGAGAGGAGATCACACATTTTGAGGTAGCTATCAATTGATCTATCCACAGATCTACTACGCATCTACAAAGATAAAAAAAGAGTTAATTGGTTAGCCAAAAAAACTCCCACACGCATCGCAATTGTGATCTTATTGAGAGATATTGCTAAGAGAAGACCGAGTTAGCTTCCAAGCGATTTAATCTTCATCAACAGTAAAAGAGACCCATTATCTTAATCGGCGAGTCAACGGAGTACAAGATCGATGCTCCACCTACACACAGAAAAGAACCCTAGGAAATATAAATTTTTCTTTTGTTTCACTTGTAATCTCTTCTATTGTAATCTACATTAATTGCAATATTAAAGACTTGAAACAGGATGGCGACTCTGCTGGGGACTTCCTTCTCTAACAAGAAGATTGTGTCGCACACCAACAGTAAGACCTTCGGGTATTTTGCTAAAACGATGGTCATTGAATTTGACCAAGTGAAGTTCGAGGAATCCATTTTCATGAACAAAACCTCTTCAACGGTAACTGTACGCAGTTATCATAGAATTCATTGCAGTGTGAATCTCAAGTCCAAAATGAACCCCGCGTGTGGAAAGGCCACCTTCACCAAAGATAGTTTGTGCTTGGCTGGAAGCCAAACAAACTTCACCAAGAGCGAAGGAATTAAGACTCTTGCCTCAAGCGAAAATCAAGATGTTACCACATCTAATCTTGGGCTTCAGTCTTCAATTCCTTTAGGAGTTCGATTCAAAGCATCTCGCGACACTCGCTATGCTTCCCCAAAAGAAGCTAAGAATGGGAGTAACTCCTCATTAAAATTCCCTCAGGGGAATAAAATCATCAATGCTGATCCCGCTAGGCAAACATATGGCTAACATCGCTGTAAGCAACATTCGCATGCCAAGACTAAAACCAACGAAGTTGGCTCCAATACTGATCTGAGAGAATTTATAACTCTGAATAGAGCTCGCCAATGTCAGCATTGTGCGATCCTCAGAGAAGTAGTCTCGGTAATTGAAAAGAGTTGCTAATGCAAAGAATTGGTCTTCAAACATCTCGGTCATCCTCCTGAGCTTTCAGAAGCTTGGACTAAAAGACGGCGACGTGCCTGAAGAGGCAAAACACAAGTATTCACTATCAATATGACAAGTGTGACTTCCAAGGATGAGGGAGAAAGCATAGATAGCTCACCCAATCTGATTTACTCTCCTAGCATTGGATCCATTTTCCCAGAAGCCGAAGGTGTCTACCGCAACACAAGATTAAGAAGGAGAGTGGTGATTTCTTTCGACTACTCTTCTCTTCAAGTGCAGATGCCATAGCCCTCTTCTCAAATGTATCAATCTATTCCTATGATGCCAACTCCACCATAGCGTCGCATGCAACTCCTAGTTCAAGTTAAGAACAACAATGGGAAGTAGATGCGACAGTCTGAGATGATATTCTGGCCCAAATGGTGATTTAGAAGATAGATTTAGATGAAAAAATCTAACATTTGGAAGACATGGTAAAACAACTCCTACTGGCCTCTAATCCTCAAGCAAGCTCTTCAAAAGGAAAGAGGCCAATCGGCGAAAATTCCCCGGATAAAGATCAAGAACACTAAGACGATGTAGATTCTAAACATTTAAGATCCGAAATGACGCTACCTTCATAGCCAAACAAGGAAGCGAAAGCCTTCGAAGATATTCAAAAGTAGCTCAAATTTCTTTCTCAATGAACTGGGCTCAAGAAGGTTAGGATCATCTGACCTTATCCCGTCGAATGGGACATGGTTCCTTACCCGATGAAGTTCAAACCACTTACGCTATATGCGTTTGATGGTAAAGGTTCCCCAAACTAACATATCTACTACATCCACCAGCAAACTAGAAATGTAGTGTGTAACGGCGCCATTAAGGCAGGTCCATTTATTAGCACACTTTAGGGGGTAACCTTTGATTGGTTTCAAATTTACCCGAGGGTTCAATTAGATCCTAGGCAGTCTTGGAATCTAAATTTCTCTCACAATTCCATGAGGAATAATTTGATGTTAACATGGCCAAACTTCTTTCTGAGAAACAAAGCGGAAATGAGATGGTCAGAGAGTACATCAAAAGGTACCGTAACTTGACCTTGTGATGCCGAGACATGCCTTTACCAATGCTGCTCCAAACTTACCGGCACAACTTCGTGGTGTGTATTGAAGCTCACATGGGTGCCGTCACTGCCCATACTTAGAAGGATTTGATGGAATAACCTGAGATAACCGAAAAGTCATCAGAATGTTTTAACAAGTTCGAGTCTCGCACCAAATTCAAGGGCAACAAAGGCAAACAAGGGCAGACATCACAACCGAAAACTAAAGAGACTTTCACAGTTAGAGTTCAGAATTCCAATAACAACTAGTAAAGAGAATAGAGGAAGAACTTCTAGTGCAATTATTCGTTCAAGGAGGAGCATATAGTCACCATCTTCCACGTACTCAACAAAGAGAATCGTTTGAAGCTCCCAGAAGCTCAATGCTCTGACGAAGTCAGAAAGACTGACGACCCTAATTATTACCTTTATCATAGGATGTTGAGGCACCTGACGAAGAATTGCTATATCCTCAAGGATAAGATATAAACATTCATCGAATTTGAAATTCTTAAGCTCAAACCCGAGCAAAAAAAGGTCACTGCTAACATGGTGACCCTCCAATTCGGCTCCATGTTAGAAATCTAAGCCCAAGATGGTGCAGTCCCCATCCCTATGGCGAGAATGGAAGTGGTCAACCATGACTGCCAAAATCAGCAAAGGCAAGGCTTGATCCCTCTCACTATCGAGAGAGGCAAAGTAATGTGGGTGCATCCTGATCTTCTTCAAGATGAGAATTAGACTCTTTAGACGTCTAAGGACAAGCATAAGATGAAGACTTGCAACACCATCTCCGCGATTATTGAAGAAGAATCTCTACATGTCACTTCACTCATCGACTCAAAGGAAGAGAAAATGGCCATGACGGGGATGAGATCTCGCAAAGATTATCTAAGGTATTACAATCAGCCAGGAATGTCCAAACAACCCAAATTGGCTAAGCAAAAGGAGACTCGGTTTGATAAAGCCTTACAACGTTCTCCAAGCGACCCAAGGCCCCATTTAAATATGACATCATGACTCAATTAGCCAACATTCCAACTCGTATCACCTTTTTCAAACTTTTGCATTTGTCTAAGGATACGAGAGAAGCTTTGAAATAAGCTTTGAATGATAGTGAGGTGTTTCTTGCCCACATGACCAAACCTCCTCAAGACGAAGGACACGAGCAATGCTATTAATGCCAAAAGCAGATGCCAAACATCACTTTCACCCCAGAGGACATGCTTATGAAAGATTGTCATAATAATCGACCCCTTTACTACATCGGGTATATAGGGTCATCGAGGGTCGAGAGGATTCACTTCGATCTAGGCTCCGCGTTGAGTATTATTTCGCAAAGACTCCTAAGCTTTTTGTGAATCCCCTTTCACAAGCTCTCGAAGACTTGTGCAACCATACTTGGCTTCAACTCTAGCAGTAGATGATCTCTTAGAAAGATTTGACTCAATTGCTAGATCGGAGATTTAAAGTCCGAAGTGACTTGCTACATCATCGATGTCGAGACATCTTACAATCTTCTACTAGGACGACCTTGGATCTATTCCAACATGATAGTCCCCTCAACACTTCATCAGCATTTTAAATACATTGATGAATAGGGGGTTCAACAGAGAGTTGATGTGAAAAGCATTCTTTCAAGGGGTAGAGAACTACTTTACTGACTCTGTCTTGTATGTTGAAAATCAATCAATTGAGATTGTTCTCCCCAAGGATAAGGATAGCGGTAATGAAGCAGATGTTGAGCTAGATCCCATTGGCGATTTAGTCTGAAAGATAGATCCACTTGTAATTATCCTAGATGATCTCTGCATCGACCAATCTGCCAAAAATCAGGGCAGTGGGATCTTTAATGAAAAAGAGTTTGCTTACGAGTGCTCTTTAGACTCTGAGTTTGAAAACTCAAGGGTTGAAACTTTGATGGCTAGGCTTGCTTTAGAATCGGTATTGGGTATGTCGATAAAAGAATCGCATTCCACTCACAAGTAGCTAGACAACTCGGAGGATGCCTCTTTCATGGTTCAACCCAACAAGAGCGCTTTGAATCCGATCATCTTCGAAAAAAGTCGAGAAAAATTTCATTGTTCAAACTCTGATGAAGAAGCTAAAGCAGCGCTAGAATTATCTCAATACAGCCAGCAGTCTCAACAGATTATGGCAAAGATGTGATACCACTTGACTGCAAAAAAGGGTTGAACTTCAATAGAGAACTACGAGTCCCTTTGATCTCTTGTACACCAAAAGGTGAAGTCTTCAATTACTACAACCGAACCAAGTGAGGACTCAGTTATCTTTCTCCGAAAGCTGAGCCACAAATAGGACTAGCATCTGATAATTTCCTAAGTGATTCTTCAGACACTTCCAACTCGAATTCTGACATCAGCCTTGGAGCTTTGTGTAATGAATTCACAGCCAACATGGTCTTCTATGACCTAACCATGGATCTCGATGAAACTGAAGTATTCAAAGATCCTGAAGACGATGCATGGGCAAAGCAACTTGAGAAGCAATGGGAATCCCATTTTGAAATCAGAGAGCCACCCACAGAAGATAAGGTGGTTCAAATCAACATAAGTGACGAAATCAACCCCATGCCCATCTTTATCAGCAAAAGTCTATCATCCACTAAAAAGAAAGAACTTATAGTTCTTCTTCAAGAATACATTGATGTCTTTGCCTAGAGCTAATAAGACATGCCGGGCCTAGACCCCAATGTGCATGTACATCATCTTGACATCAACCCTAGTGTTAAGCCAATCAAGTAGCAGCAGCGACACTTCCGTCTTGAGTTGATGGAGCAAATCGAGAAGGAAATCCACAAGCTCATTGACTGCGGGTTCATTCGTGAGGAACAACATTCCGATTGGTTAGCCAACATTGTGGTGGTGATGAAGAAAAATGGCAAGATCTAGATTTGCATCAATTTTCAAGATCTCAATCTTGCTTGCCCAAAGGATGAATTTCCTCTCCCTACCACGAACATCATGGTCGACGCTACGTGTGGTTTTGAGAGGATGTCCTTTATGGATGGATTCTCTGGATGCAACTAAATCAAAATGCATCCAGATGATCAAAAGCACATAGCCTTTAGGACATCTTTAGGAGTATTCTGTTATGCAGTAATGCCCTTCGGTTTGAAGAATGCTGGGGCTACTAATCAACACGCTATGAATGTGATCTTTCATGAACATTTATGTAAAATAGTAGTGTTTGCGGGAAAAGTCGCATCGATCTTCATTGATGATGAACTAATTACAGCTTTATGCGTTTACAAATGAATTCAAATAAAACTCGTCTTTTTATAAGACTCGGTTACAATGAAAATCAAAATAAGTAAAAATTACAACTTTTTCCTCAAAACAAACGCATGATCCTGTTTATCGATTTCCTGCTTGCGTGGGATCTTTGTCGGTGCTGAGGTTTATCCATGGACTATCGCGTGATCAGATCCTAGTCTCAGATCTAAGATCTGCACGATCGAGGGGATTATTTTACCAAGGAAATAATTGCCTGAAGTAAGTGAAATCGATCAAGCGAAGTCACTACTCTTCTCGAGATCAAAACCAAGTTTGATCTAGAGGAATCTCGTGTAGATATGATCTTGAGATCTCTCGAACTTCTTCACTTCCTGTGTTGACGGGCTCGCCAAGATCTCAGATCTAGAATTCTCAGATCTAAGTGTAGATCACTCTAGAATTCGGCAGAGTCTCCCCTTCTTGCCAAAAGTCCAGATTTGTGAAAATGAGCCCCCATCCTCTATTTATAGGCTTCACAATGCGGGTAATGGGTCAGATCTGTGCCCAGATCTGACCCGGTCGAGCCATCAGAAGGTGGCTCGCCCACCGAGCCACCCACGTGGCCTTTTTTCGATCGTTTTCTGAGTTCAGTTGTTTGTTTCATTGATTCAGGAGTCCGGTTGGTTCGGTTCCATTGATTCTTGAGTCCGGTTGGTTCCGTCTCATTGATATTCGCCAATCTGAAGCTTCGTAGTTAGATTTACTCCATAATTTGTCGCTTCGCTGACTTGCATGCCTCGCTGACTAGCTTCATGTATTTGTTGACTCGCTTTATGCATTTGCGGCATGGTTACATCATCAACGGTTCGCCGTTGTATCATCGGATGGTTCGTCGATCATCAATCCATCGTCACGAGTCACGTTCGGGGACTTATAGACAATTTTTAACGCCTACAGATACCCCCTCTAAAGTGTTTCAGTCTCGTTCTTTTATAGAAGAGCTTGAAATACTTTGGATATGATCGGCCCAAACCTTTAAAAGGCATAACAGGACCTGAAAACAGCTTCAAGTCTCAATTTGTTCAATTCCTTCAGATCATCAGGTGCTTTGTCGAATGTTTGATAGTGTCACGGTGCTGCATTTAATGTTTGATCGCTTGTTGAAATCTTGAACTGAAGCTGGTAACTGAATCTTTGCAAATGAACTCGTGTCGATGAGTTGTCGTAGGACTGATCATCAAACTTCTTGAGAATCTCCTTTAGTCAGCGAATTCTCCATTTGTGATACGTTGACTGGCGTCAACATAGTTTAAGCTCCATTGGAGGTTGTCGAGTTATCCTTAAGAATATTTTATAGAAATATCCTCTAGAAACTTCTCGACAAAAGTGGGAAACAGTTTAGACTCGTATACCCTATTGGAGTAATTATGAGGCTCGAATAAACCGAACTGGATGAAGAGCGACCCTCAATGGGTGATAACCCCACTGAATGAATATCCAGGGCCCCTCTGGATGTTTGGGAGGGAGGAGGAATCAATCGGTGGGCTGATTCGAGGCCGTTTTGATGCTTGATTTGGCCCTAGTTTAAATTTTTTATTCAGGACTTGGTTCAGTATTGTTTCGGTCCGGTTCGGGGCTAGTTCAGTCTGGTTATGGCTAGTTTGGGTTGGCTTGGGGCTAATTTAAAAACCTGAGAACCCCCCCTTTTTTTTCTTTTTGGCCAGCCCCCTCCCCTTCTCTTTTCTTTTGTGTTTCTTTTTTCTTCTCCTCGTTTCTCTCAAACCCTAATAATCATCCGAGATCCACATTTCCTCCACACCCGGGACTCGCATATTCCTTTAAAATCTTAACTTTTTCACATCTCTCAAGCCCCTCAAGCTTTTCTTTAGGTAGATTCCGTTTTGTTTTAGCACATAGATCTGTAGATTTTGATCTCAAATCTAGGGCTTTTGAGGAGAGACAAAGAAAAAGCTTGAACCGCCGCCACCAGGTGGCTCGGCCTAGGCTGAGCCACGCAGGGGTGGTTCAGCCTTGGCCTAGTCACCTTGGGGTGATTTGGCCTTAGCCAAACTGCTCGAGCAGTATTTTCTCTTCTCTTCTTCCGAATCGATCTCAGCATACGCGGTCTCTGTAGGTTTTAACTAGAATTTTAATCGTAAAATCCCATATTTTTGTAGGATTTTGATTAAAATTCATAGTCCCTTTTATATTTCGGCTCCTCTTTGTATCTAACCCATTCAATTCTTTTGCAGATCAACATGGCGTCAAAGAGATCGTGCGCTCTGAGGAGTCAGCCCGCTGCCCAGTCACATGAGAGTGCGCCTCCATCATTTGCTAGTGAGCCTCTCTCTTTTTTTCTTTTTTTAGTACATTCAACATCTGCATATGACATACCGCATACCCGCTTGTTCTCCTTTGTGAGGCGCTTGGGAAGAGCCGAGATCCTCCTTTGTGAGGTTTGACACTTAAAAGATAGGTTTTGCTTGGTCAACACCTATCTTGAAGCAATTAAGAGGGCGTGTTTCCATGCTGCGTCATGCTCTGTAGGACGGGGTATACTATCACTTTATTTGTGTGATGATATACATTGCCCTATGAGTGCCTAATGCGGCCGGGATCGTCTCACCCATTATAAAGTAGTGACTCTATCTCGTAAGTTTGAGAGATGAGTTCGACACCTTATATTGCCTTTATGACTAAATCTAACGAATATTAATTACTTGTTTCTAGTTGATTACCCCTTAGGAGTGTTTTCCTTTCATGCAGTTGATGGGCACCGCGGGGAGCATTATGCCACTTCTGATGATTCTTCGTCTGTTTCAATTACTACTTGGTTTGCCCTGGGTACGTCAACGGAGGCCATCCATGTGATTCGTGAGAGGAGTCCTCGCATCCTTCGACTATTGATTACCGACGCACCGCTTGTGAGAGACACTAGTTCCACTCAACTTCTGAAGAAAAAGGAGTACCTATTTGGTGATTCCGTTGAAGATCCAAGCACAGCTTTTATTGAAAGTGAGCAGTGGCTGCATAAAGATGATGGAGGGTTTTTATATCTCCCTTGGATACCTTGTCATCGCTCATTGACCGAGCTAAGGTGTCAGGTCGTGACTCGGGAGATGTCGTGGAGCTTGACGGAGGAAGATGATCACATACATTGCAGCTATGTTACCCATCAGGCTAATCCTGGTTCGAGTAGGAACCGTGTCATTAGACTGCGTCCTGGTATATTGGGATTGGACACACCACCCTGAGACGAGCTGTTCACTGCTGCTCATACCTTGGTGAATCATCTTGCGAAGATGTGGTGAGAAATGCCTGTGACCTGTCACAGATTTTACAGTTGGGTTCATTCTTCGGATAAGCTTTGGTGGGCTCGTATGACGAACTATGTCCTCAATCGATGGGATGAGGAGCTACATGCTTGTGGTTTATATGCAGCGATTCATGCCACAATGTATGGGCTCCCGATCAGTGCCAATCATTTCTTTGCATTGTCAGAGCTCTACGACCCGGATTCGAATACTTTCTTGACCAAGCATGAGAAGCTAGGGTTAGCTCTCCATGAAATGCATCAAGTCTTAGGCTTAGCTATGGGGAAGATATTATACCATGAGTACTTTCCCTCGAATCGGGAGCTGAGTCGATTGAAAGATCGCATGCCCGGTTTTTACAACACCTTATGGGATCTTACTTGCCACTATCATATTGCTTTAGCACAGGCTGAGCCACTAGCAAAGAGAAATTCACAAGTGAGCTTGAAGCAATTCACAGGTTACTTGTTCAGGTATCTAGAAGGCAATTCTGGTGAGGTGATTTGTGAGTTGGCACCGCTCACTACTTCAGAGGTCAATGAGCTAATCAGGAAGTCCAGCGTCCGCTCCTATACCATTAGTTACACTGAGGGTAGTTTTTCTGCAGAGACTAAATTCGAGACATTTTTGTGGCATGTTGTAAAGCCAATTCAGCCGATGACTCTTTTAGCCAGTTACCTCACTATCTGGTTAAAGAAGTGCGTTGTACCGTATCAGTCTGGTGATGCCTTGTCATTAGAAGTACTTTATCTCACAGTTCAGCTTGCTCACAAGAAGGAACTTTCTCTCCTTCTAGTGATGGTGGCTAACGTTCATCACGGGCTTCGATAGATAGTCAGTGCTTTTACTTAGGGGGAGGGTGGGCAGTCCACTCGGATTCCTATTGCTAAGGTGGAGCTTCCATACACTTACCTGATGGTTTGGTTTGTCCTTCACCGTTCGGATATGATGTCAGCACTAGACACCACAGAACGATTCACCCCCTTACTACAATTATTAGAGAGTTGCAGATGGAAGGGGCCAGGATTTTCAGAGATAAGAAAGCAACTGCAGGTTCACAAGGGTTGGATTTTCTCTAGGTGCTTCCCGCGATTCTCTGGCCAGTACGGCGAGTCTTTGATTGATGAGGAGAGGCCGAGGGTGAGTCAGACCTCCCTTGATGTTGGCTGCTTCAACTGGTTGATAAATGTTAGACTAGGTTACCTGACGTTCTCGGTGAGAGATGAGAGCTTTATAGAGCCATATCTACCTTGTTGATTTGCTCGCCAGTTTGGTTATGACCAACTTTATGTTAGAAATCTGAATCGACGGCTTTGGACTCATGGCGGATTAGTGGACGGCGTCTGAGCATGGCTATGGAGTGTGACCAGGTGTACTAGTTCTAGGTTCAGCCTTCCGAGTGCTGAGCATCGACTGGAGCTGATGTTGTTGTGCTGCGGGTGGTTGCAGGTAGCTAACGAACCCGTTCATGTGAAGCCTGTTGCAGAATTAGTGGCTGAAGAGGCCTCCCGAGCTGATACTCAGATGATTTAGAAGGCTGCTTAGTTACAGAGAAAGCGATGCAAGACTTGTCGAACAGAGGAAGAGAAGGCCTTCAGTTCTGGGGAAGGGACCTCGGGAGGAGATCATGCAGACGACGAAGCTCACGAGGAGGGCTTAGGTACTTCCTTTCCCTTTTTCTCTTTCCTCTTTTAGGATTATTGGGTCTGATAGCAATTTGAATTCTCAGGAATGTTAACCAAGGAGGAGGAGGAGCTTCACCCCTCTTACAAGGTGAAGCCTCGAGCTGGGACTCAGGCTGTTAAGCAGAAGAAGTTAGCTCATAAGTCTTATGCGGATCCTTGAGCTTTTGATTTAGACTTGGCTGGCGACGACCCTGTCGGCGAAGGAGGTAATGCTTAAGCACCACGTCGTCCCTTTGATCATTTAATTCTTTGAACTCAAGGCTCACATTTCTCCATTTCTGTGTAGGAGGATATGGAGAAGGCGAGACCAGCTTCAATTTTCCTGATCACAACTTCGTCTCTTCCAACAAACCTAATTTCACACAACAGGTGCATGGGTCTAAGATAGAAGGGCCTAAGACTACCAATGTACGACCTGATTCATTAAATCCATCTATCATTGGTAGTACCCCATTTAGATGGCGAGCACAGGAATTGAACAACTCGGAATTCATACCCTCCCTAATTATCTCTATGCTTCTTGCTCTTTTAGAGAAATTGCAGGAAGCAAACATGGACACTGGGACTGGAGTAACTATTTCCCGTGTAGGAGGTGAGCCATTTTAGCTGATTGCAGGTTCTTGATTCTGCTTCTTTCACTTATGTTCTCTTATGTCAGATTTTTTGATAGAGGACTTTGATGAAGATGGCCTGCTTGTGGACACCCCCATGGATGACCTGATATATGGCTCTCCTGGAGATAACCATCTTCCTGGTGACATATTGCCTGAGTTAGCAATTCCCGAGAATACCGAGGCTTGTTCCTCTAAGGGTACGAATTCTCTCCCTTGTTAATTATAGGACAAGTCATTTTTGACTAATACGACTATAATCTGAGGAATTCATTCTGTTGCTAGCAGGAACTCCTCATTCTACTGCTCTTTCAGAATTGGCTACCATGAAGGTTGGCATGCCAGACAAACATGCCGCGGGACCAACTGTAGCAGTAGGTGCATCAACAACAGTTACTCCCCCAATAACCCCGTTAAACTCTGAAGCTATACCGATAGAAGCATGCACGGGTCATCTAATTAAGAATGTCTACACTGGCCTCTGACTTAAGATTCTAAAATGCCCCTTTTTCTTTTTGCAGGGCTTACATCCCAACTCCATGATCTAGCGAGGGTGTTGATATTAGACGATGACCCAGCTCAGATTATTATTTGTATGGAAGTCCGCTCGTTCTTTTCTTTCATCAACATGATGATTGAGAAGATTCTCCACAGTGGGCTTTCATTCTGTTAGTTCAAGTTGGTTCTTGGCCATAGAGCGGCTTTGATAAGGGGTGCTGGTTACCCAGAGTTAGCTAAGACAATTGCTGATGATCTTGATCATCTAGAACTCGAGCTTCAGAAATTACAAGAATTAAAGGCGGAAGGTGTTTCTTCGTGTATAGCCAATTGAGCGGAACCTTGTCTGGAAGCATGGTGCGATGCTCGCGTTTTTGCTAGACTCGAGGTTCAAATACAGCGAGATCGGGTAGCTCAGGTTAGGACTGCACTTGTCAAAAAATAAATAGCCCTGAGTAGCATTCATTCCTGTATTGCATCAAGTGAGGTCGAGATAGTGTAGCTTAGGCGGGAACTTCGGGTGAAGGAAGAGAACTTAAGCGTCTTGGAGCTAACAAGGGTCAATGAAGAGGAAGCTCAAACTATCATATCTGAGCAACTGGAGCTCTCAGAACAAAAGCTAGCTGAAGTTGAGGAAGAAGCTGTGAAGATATTGAACGACAGTGAGGAGTCTTTTAGGGCTGATTTGCAGAAGGAGCTCTAACAGGCTTACGACAATGAGCTGTCTAAACTAGCACAACAAATCTTTTGCCATAGACTTGATGTTTGAATAACTGTAATTTCTTTGTTTGAGAGACTCAATTGAATAAATTTCTGTCCTCGTCCTTTTTTTTCCTTATTGTGATTTCTCATTTCGTTTGAAATGGTCAACCACAATAGTCATAGGATTTTTAGCAAACCCTCAGCCACTAACAAATTTGACGAGCCTTTATTGATTACCGTTTGAATTAGGCTAGCATGCAGATTTTTTTAAAAATCTGTTCCACACGTGACGTTGTGCTAAAAGAATGAAACTCTTTTAGACTTGGTGCTATGATGTTGAATACATATGCTTCATCTTCTTTTACGGCAAGAGACTAACCAACAACATGTGTTAGGCATCGCCTTTAGAGTTATTGGCCAACCCCCAGCCATTAACGAATTTAATGAGCCTTTACCGATTACCATTTGAATCTGGCTAGCATGCGGATTATCTAAACCCGTTCCGCACGTGACGCTGTGCTAAAAGAATGAAACTCTTTTAGACTTGGCGCTATGATGTTGAATGCATAGGCTTCGTCTTTCTCACGAGAATAGACTAGCCGGCTGCATGTATAAGATGTAGGCTTATTCCTACTTAGGCTTCGAGATAAAATTCCTCAGACTTGAATTCTGGTGTCTTCTTTAATTGGAAAAAGACTAAACTGGCAATGCGTACAAGGCGTTGACTTATCCTTACTTAGGATTGGGAATAAAATTCTCCACACGTGTATGGCTTGGATTTTGGTGTTATTAATAACAGCCTGCCATAATTTTGAATATGTGAGCTTTCATTTTTTTTACGGTTAAGAATTAACTGGCAACGCGTATTAGGCGTAGACTTATCCCTACTTAGGCTTCAGGATAAAATTCTTCGAGATGAATCTTGGTGTCTTCTTCAATAGGTAAAAGACTAAATCGGCAAATCATGTTAGTTGATAGCTTATCCCTGCTTAAGAGTCAGGATAAAAGTTTCCACACGTGTAAGGTGTGGATTTTAGTGTTATTAATAACAACCTACCACAATTTTGAATATGTGGGCTTTCATTCTTCTTACAGTTAAGAATTAACCGGTAACGCGTGTTAGGCGTAGACTTATCCCTACTTAGAATTTACAATAAAATTCCCCAAGATGAATCTTGGTGTCTTCTTCAATCGGTAAAAAACTAAACCAGTCTCGCGTGTTAGGCTTTGGCTTATCCTTGCTTAGGATTTGGGATAAAATTCTGCAAGATGAATCTTAGATTGAAGGATTAGAAAACATTAATGTCAGAAAGGAAGAATTTGATATTCTGTTTCTCGATAGTGGAGAGGGAGAATTTTATATTCTATCTCCAGTGTTATGAAAAATTTGAAAAGATAAAATTGATGTGGGAAAGGAAGAATTTTATATTCTGTTTCCCAATACTGGAGAGGAAGGATTTTATATCCTATCTCCAGGTCTTCTTTCTGGGGTAAAGACGAACCCTGAGACAAGAGAGGAAGAATTTATGTTCTATCTCTTGCTCCTGAAGAAGAAGAAATTTATATTCTATCTCCAGTTCAAAGGAAACCAAAAGTGGGATCTCCACGTTGAGAATCTTAGGAGGTGAAATTAAGAGTGGGATCTCCACTCCGAGAATCGAAGGGATTCAGATAACTTTCACTTTTATGGGATTTACTACCTGATCTAGAAATAACTTTCTCATTTATCAAGATGAAATTCTAATTTCAGCCCTAACCTTGAGAAGGCGTGACTGAAAAGGAAAGGATAGAGCCCTTCTGTTTATCACAAGGGGATCTTAACATTGAAAGTGGACCACTTATTCATGGAAGGAATCAAGAGGGGATTTTGCTGGTGGATTGGACCAGAAAGATTTTTAGTGGACTCATCGTCAATGAATTTGATCAGTGAGGAAATTTATAGTGGAGAACAGATTTAGGGTTATCCTCAAGAAAAATGGGTGAAATATTCCATGAGGAACTTCCCATCAAAATAGTTTATCCTAAATATACTAAGGATAGTATTTTTTTAGGAACTTTCCATTTATCGGCATTAATTGCCTGTCACCATTTTAGGTGATTAAACGATACACACCGTTCGAATAGACAGTGTCTATTACGAATGGTCCTTCCCATTTAGGTTTATCTTAGAATTGAGAATTATTGGTCGTCGAGCAGCGAGAACCAGATCTCCTTCCTTAAAGCTTCTCTGTCAGACTCTCTTGTTAAAAGCCCTCGACATTCTAGCTTGGAAAACTCGATGTGTTGTTGAGCTTCTAGGCTTTTTTCCTCAAACATCTCGAGCTCTTCAAGACGCCTCCGATGTTGTTCTTCCACTGTCAACTCAATTGCGAGGGCGATACGAAGTGATGGGATTTGGATTTTCAATAGAAGTACAGCTTCACATCTGTATGCCAGAGAATATGGGGTAGCTCCGGTAGGCAAACATATTGTGGTTCGGCATGCCCAAAGTGCTTCTCTGAGTTTATCGTCCCAATCATGTTTATTGGTCTTCATGAGTTTTGACAAGATCTTAATGATTGTCTTGTTGAACGCCTTTGCTAATCCGTTTGCAGTGGGATTATAAGCCATCGACGAGACGTCTTGAATCTTAAATTTCTCACAAAACCTGATGAAGGCATTGCTGACAAATTGAGGACCATTGTCATGTATGATCTGTCTCGGCAAGCCGTGTTGATAGATGACGTGATGCTTGATGAACCTGAGGACATTGTTCATTTTCACTTCTTTAAGCGGAATTGCTTTAGCCCACTTAGAGAAGTAGTCAGTAATTGTGAGAATGAACCGATCACCATTAACTGACAGAGGAAAAATATGACCCACAATGTCCATCCCCCATGTCTCAAATGGCCAAGATGTAGCCGAAGGATGCAAATGCTCCAGGGGTTGATGAATGTAATTCGCGTGTATTTGACACGCGTGGCATTTTCGAGCGTACTCAATTGCATCCTTAATCATCATTAGCCAGAAGTATCCCATTCTTCTGATACGATCATAAAGCTTAGACCAGGTTGGTGTGCGCCACACTCTCCTCCGTGTGCCTCCTTAAGGACTTCTTCCCAGTTGAAGAGGTCGCCCACTAATCATCTTCGAGCAGGTCAGGATGAACCTAAAGAATTTCACCGTTTGAGGTGGTATGTGGCACCAGCCTCTTTTCGTGTTGGTTGTGAGGATCATCATTCACTGTCTTCATCCCCACTTTAACGATAGGCTTTGGTTGAAACTAAGTTAAAGGTACGGATCCGAAGCTGATGGATATTGCATTCGCCACCCTTTCTTCTCTTTGGACTTCTTCGGGGTAATGACCCTTACATCAATCAAGGCCTAGATCTTATCCTTGAGATGATAGCACGACTTTGTTGGGTGGTGCACCGCTTTGTGGAATGCGCAGTATTACGAATCTGTGACCGTATTTGCCTCCTCCTACTTCACGATCGGTGGTAGCTAGATCTTATTGTTCTCCAGGAGGTATTTGAAGATACCGGGAACCTCATCTTCCTTGAAAGAATAGACTTTGGGGAACCTTGAAGTGGAGGGCTTCTGTTGTTGAGGTCTTTGTTGCCACTGGGGCTACGATTGCTGCGGCGCTCGCTGTTGCGGTTGTTGTTGCTGTTCTGTTTGTGAGTATCCGCTATTTGCTGGCCTCTTTCTAACTTTTTCCTCTTAAAGAATCGCTCGGCTTGCTCTCCACGCACCTTCAAGTCCTTCCATGTCTTGGATGGCGCCGTTCCCATTACTTCCAGAATGTCCAACGAGAGGTTGTTGTGGCAGGTCTGAAGAATGAACTCTTTAGTTATCGGGTCCCGACAATTTATTACCTTGTTTCAAAACCGCTTGACAAAGCTGTCTACCATCTCTCCATCCTTCTATTTTTCATCCAATAGCATTTTGATGGATATCTCGGTATCGTCGTTAAAGAAATTGGTGAGGAACATGGTCTCCATGTCGTCCTAGCTATTAATGCTCCTCGGTTTGAGACGGCGGTACCAATTGAAGGCAGCTCTCTGAAGAGTGTCAACGAATGACCGAACCATCAAAGGCTCATTACAAGAGATAACCCCCAGGTGGGACATGAAGTAGACCAAATGTTTAGTGGGTGAACCCTTCCCGTGGAACAGTGTAAAGTTTATTAGATTAAACTTTGCTGGATAAGGGATTGATTCCCACTCCCTTGGGTATGGACACGGTATACCTCTTCTTTACCTCTTGGGCGGAAATCAAAGTGTTGATTTTCCTCTCGAGGTCCTTTATCTTCTCATTCTTAGGGATGACTATGTTACCACTGACATTCTCGAGGCTACCCTCCACATTCCGTTCATCAGGAGGATTATCGACGTTATGACCTTTCTCCCTGTCCATGTCACTGTCGATTTGGTTGACGTTATTACAATGACTTGATTCACCCTAGCAATTCGTTAGCGCTTGGATTTGCTGGTCATGCATCTCTCTCATTTGCTGCATAGCCATCTCCATCTCGAACTTGAAGTTCTCCTTTTGCTTAGCCATAGCTGTTGTGGAAATAATTACTTACCTCCTAAGTTGCAAGTATACAACTAACAAGTTATAGTATAAAAGATTATCGATCCCACGAGGAACG
>JBAKGM010000001.1:17990453-18008819 GCA_037177215.1 Asparagus racemosus
TATATATATGACATGATGCTACTATTTAGGCCCGTGCTTGCACGGTCTGTGTTTGTTTTTTTCCCTTAATTTTTTGTTTAAGCATTGCTTGAGCCTTGAATAATAATTTAATATTAATTTCTCCTAACTTATTTGCAATATAAGCAATTTGGGATGTACTTTAAAATGATATATTCGTGGACGAATATAAGAAAATCCAAATAATAATTATGATGATTTTTTCGATAGAATAATTATAACAGTTTAGTGACAAGATTCAAAATATCTATAATTGAGTGTAATTACACATCTGGAAATAAATTCTACATTTCAAAAGAAAAAAAAAAGAAAAATAAAATTTGAGAAGTTCAGGAAAGGAAAATAAAAGTTTGTTCCTGTTTTGGTGGCCGCTGGGCTTACAGAGAAGTGTCAACGACGCAAAGGTCAGCGATTTTTCATGTAAAAAACTGGGATATTTTTACAGAAATCAGCAGACAAATCTTTTACCTCTTCTTGAGCCAGAAATGGCCGTTGGATCTTCAAAGAGGAAAAAATCGAAGCGACCAACCTCCGATCTCTCCTCTCCAATGGCTTTCCCCTCTCCTTCTCAAGCTCGCCATAAGATATCATCTCGATATAGAAAAAGATACTCTTTTTCTTTTCTTCTCATCACTTTCTCTCTCCTTTTTGTCGTCTATGTCAATTGTTGGAAGAAGGCCCCTTTCATCGAATCCGGTTCGAGATTCTACACTTTTGATATCGTGAACGAGTTCCCGCATGATCCCAATGCCTTCACTCAGGTATCGTCGATTCCCTTTTTGGTCGATTTTTCTCTTTTCAGATTGAAATTGGAACCCTAGGGTTTTGATCTCTCAGATTGAATGCATTATACATCATAGGTGAAATTAAGATTTTTGGTGTACTGAAGATGGCCTTAATTCGGGAATATGAGTTTGTATGGGACTTCGGAGTGGTATTTACTTTGGATCTATGACATACTGTGAGGGCCAGTTACCCAGATTGACTCTTTTGTTAGGCTCCAGTTAGTCCCCACGTTGTCTGAGCGTAAAGTCTTGACTGTTGGATTTCTTAGTAGATTTGGGTTCCCTCCCTCTAAAAACTAGATTTAGGGGTGAGTTCTCCGAGGTTTCTCACGAATAGTTCAAAGTCAATTGTGGCTTTTACTTCCCAAATGAAGATTGTTTTAACACGTATTTGGTGTATTGAAGACGGCCTTATTCAAGAATCTGAGTTTTTATGGACTTAGGACTTGGATCATCTTGAATCTGTGACATAGAGGATCAGTGGCAGATATTATCTCTTCTGTGGCATCTCTATCAGTGATAATTGACTTAGCGAGTCCATGTACTTTGAACATTCCATCTAAGAAACTTAGCTCTTGTTGGGCTGAATAGGGATGAGCTAAAGGGTGTTCTAAATGTCGGATGTTGGGGACATGTAGGGTGAAATAATTCCATACCGGATGGTGGATAACGGGGTTATATCGGAGATATTTAATAAATATTGCAGATGTCATATAGGATAATCTATGTATGTATCATAGATATTCACACCTTATGCACTAAAGAATGAAGCTGCAATGAAAGATGGTACTATCACAAAGCTTTTGCAAAAGAATTTGATCTCAATTGAGCCATAATCCTTGTTTTCGATTATTTACATCATAATATTAATACATTTGTTTAGGGTTTAGACCTCTATTGAACTATAAATACCTTTTACATCAAATAAAGGTATAAATCCACATTGTGATGTTTTGGCCGATTTTTTAGGCCAAAATGTCACTTGATATATTGGGAAAATCATGATTTATTGCCGAAATTGCCAAAAGCGGTAAAGGATATTAAGACTATAATGTTTTATGGCAAGTTGTATAAAAGGATATATTGGCCGACATATCGGCCACATTGGGATATTTAAAACATTGGCTAAAGGGGAAAAGACATACTTGCATAGTGTATCTGCCACCACAAAGAGAACACTTTTGTCTCTACAATATGATAGTCCAGTAATGAAATCCATGACAATGTCATTCAAAATTTTCTCAGGAAGAAAGAGGCTGCAGAAGTACAAAGCAACATTCTCTCTCTTATGCCTTTGACATATGCTACAAGTGCAACGTTCTCTATCTTATGCCTTTTACATATATTATAGGTTTGAACATGCCTCTTCCAGATCCCTCCTCATACACTTACAATAAAATTAACCTCTTCGGTCTTCAGTGTACCTAAGGTCCTGACCACTCCTGAATGTCCAATAAGGATTGATTCATGATGTATTCAGGGCAACAGTCTCATCAAAATTTTTGCCTTAGGACTGATTACGATCCTGCTATTGTAATAACGACTTGTGATATCTGTTGATATTGAAGCTTTCCTCACTATGAAGCTAACTCTTGAAAATAAGAGTCAATAGCTAGTGTCTGTCTGACATATCTAGTAACAGGTCACCCACAACAATGATACTGAGAAGAAAGTGAGTTTCCAGCCAAATTCCATGGGCACAAATTCTTCATATCTTCTAGATAATCCACCAACCGCCATGTTAGTCTCCCTAGGTTCATTTTCAAGTCTATAGTTGAATCCCTGGAATTTGCCTACCATTTACTTTAGACCACAACATATGTTCTCTATAATAACATTTACTTCAAACTTTGTTGATTTACCTTCACAACAAATTTCCTATCCTCAGGTATTGGTGCTACTACCTAGTACAACTTATAATAGTTAGGAGTTCCTTGTCATAGACAGGTAGAGGGAGATTCTTCCTTCAAGACATAACCGAGACAAGCATTAAACCTTTGGTTTTGCTTAAATAGTGCTCCAATACGAACTTCTGAAGGATCACTTTCAATCACTAAAAATTGTGAGAAATCATGGATAGTCGATGCTTATGTATGTGTTACTCTCTTAAGGGCTACAGAGTCTTTTTGGGTTGTTGAAGTCCATGTGAATGCATCTTCCTCAAGCAAGTTTGTAAGAAGTGTACTAACAGTTTCAAAGCCCTTAATAACTTCCTATAGTAGCCAACCAATTCCAGAAATCCTCTCAAAGATTTAAGGGTAGTAGGATAGGCCATTTTTTGCATTGCATTCTGGGGTTAAATTGATACACTTGATGCTAGCATTATGTGACATAAGTATTCCACTTGTTTTGAACAAGGCTACACTTAGAATTTCGTGCCACTAATTGATTCTTCTATAGAATTTGAATAGTTGCTGGAGAGTAGAGAATTTTCAAGTGATATTGCCATCCAAAGGCTTTAATCCAGTATATTATAAAGAAAGGATTAACACAAACTTCTTTAAATAGGATATTGAACAAATCATTCATTAGGGGCAATATGTCTTGTTCATTTGTCAAAGGGCATGACTACAAACTTGTAATACCCTCTTATTCCTCAAGACTACTTTAGGGATATTCATTTCATCATCCTTCTCCAGTGATAACCCGATCTAGTATTCAACTTAGGGAAATAATCAATTCCTTGCAATGCATTCATCACTTTGTCAATAACTTAGAGAAGTACTAAGCCTCCTCGACTTCCACCCACCGATTCGCTGCTGGGGTAGGGGGAGGGGGTGTTGCGCCCCCCAGGATCCCCGCAGTCAAGGTGCAATGCTGTAGCCATTCATAATGGGTTCCCGTGCTATAAATTCTCCATGTAAATCAAGCTTGACAAACAAGAAGGCCTATATTGTTTGACAAATATAAGTGTTAAACTTTAAATCTGTCTGCCCATGGAATCACAACTTCTAAAAAGAGATAGTTGATAGGATCTTTAAGTAAATGTTCGGTTATATTTGATTCGATAGTCCATTTAACAATAAACAAATATATTTTAGTATTCGGTTCATAAATGAATAGAATTTAACAAGATGTATATTCTATTCATTTGATTATTAATTATTCATGTATGTTTTACATTTATTACAAACTCTACCCGTCCTATAACTTTGTACTGAGATATATCATACCCACAAATATCAGCGACATATTATCTTTTAATATTATATTTTAGTAAAATATAACAATAATCTTTTTAGTAAAATATCTTAATGTCAAAATAAAATGCAAAGACATGCCCAAAGATTCAAACCTAAGACCTCTAGGTTAGGACCTTTTTGTGCTGGCACCTGTCCTACACGGATATTTGCGAAGAATTATCGAGTACAATAACATATAAACAAATCAAAATCCGAATATGGGTTTGTTATTCAAATCAAATTTGAACCGAATTTGAATATCCCAAATACACCTGAATTCGAATCTGAATACATCAATATTTGATTGGATTTGATTTGTTTCCACCCCTACCCATGGGTCTTAAAAGTTAATCACATAAACTTCTAGAGAACACAATCGGACCAGGAAACCCTCACTTGCTTCCTAATGGCTTTCTTATTCCCATCATCTACTATCTTGGGATTCTTACTGAGTGATTTCATGCCAAATCGTCCCATTTCCTTCAAAGTAAAACTTAACCTATTTGAAATTGAGTATGATAATTTTAAAAGGTCCACATCCAGTGAGCCGCAAGGCTTATTTGGCTAACCTCGTGGGCAAGACAAGCAAATCATTTTAGGACTTCAAATTGCAAAGCATCCTTCACCTTCTCTACAGTTTAATGTTTTGAAAATTTTACACCATATTATGATGAAAAGATGTGTGATTAACAAGCTTAAATTGATTCTTTGCAATTTTCTACTATAAAATGGATGCAGTAACCACTATGAATGTCAATAGTTGTGTTAAAGGATAAGAGGGACTGTAGTATAATAGCTGAGGATAATTCAACGTAGTAATCTTCTTAGTGGGTTTTCTCATTATGAATTTACTTAGTTTAGTAATTAAATAAATGGCTGGCTTTTATTTATTTTAGATAATGTATTGTTTTGATTTTTTTCAATCTCAGGGGCTCTTATATGGAGGAAACGATACATTATTTGAGTCAACTGGTCTTTATGGGAGGGTGAGTCGTATGCCTCTTCTAAATTATTATGTACGCCTATAATATCTAAACATGAGAGCCGCTCATGAAGTTACGTACTTTACAGTTAATTATAATATAAGTCTATTATTTTTACATCTTTAGGTCGTGTATTCTGTTATTTTTCTCCTTTTTATCATTACTTACTACTAAAATGCTAATCTTCTATTTTATCCTTGTGTTTATTCAGTCTTCAGTCAGACAAGTTCTTCTCCAAACCGGGAAGGTAACTCTAACATATGTATACTTCTGATGTAATTCACTACTTGTTCCTATTTTTCCAATATCAACTATTATTGTTCACATTACCATGTAGAATTCACCTACAATTACCAATGGGTATTATGTACATGTTGTGGAATTACCTATAGTTCTGTGGATCCAAGATACTTGGTAGCTGTTTATGTCAGGAAGTTAATCTCGGTATTGAGTAGGGATTAATAGGGAATTAGGGGCCCTTTATCTTTTTTGATGTCTGATCAACTTGGAAAAGGCAGATTCTTGCACAAATAGCAAACGGTAGAGGCCTCGAAGGAGAATCCCTCTAGCGTGCCCTCTAACTCTCAAGTCAGTGACTGATCAAATTAATGTAAAGAATATTAGATTGGGTTGTCAGGCTCAGAGAGTTCAGACCTTAAATGGCGAAGATCTCCTTTGTTTTGCATGGGGGTATCAAGGGTAGATCGGTAACTTGACCCAACCGGAGGAAATAGTTTTTCATTTGTGCTTTACCTTCCGTCAACGATTGATTGGGCTATCCTCTGAGCATCGACCATACCATATTTAATGTGATTGTGACAGCACGACATGGTGAAGGCGCCGTCCGAGGAGTCATTATCACATCTGACTTGCATTTAATATGATGGCGACTGGGCGGTGGAGTATGGATGATGCCTGAGGAGTTATCATCATGCCTGGTCGTGTATTAAATGTGGACGAGGCGGTCGAACACCCACTTGTTACATGTGCTCCCTGGTAGGGTGCGACGAAGAGGCCGCCCGATTCGGACTGGGATTATTAGATTGGTCGGAGAATTTAGTCGGATTGCGGCTACACCGGGATGGGTCTCTGTCCATATGACCCGACCCTCTTGACACGTGGCCAGTTCTTGGGGGTTTATTAAATTCACGATTTCTAGGGTATAACAGTAGCGAAAAGAACTTAAACTCACTGACAAACATAGCTAGTTATATAGAGATAGACTGATCGACAAATTGGCATCTAATCGATCAATGAAATATCTAGAACTCTAACAAATAGATGCCAAACATGACATATTGACATCTAATTTATCCATGTGCTACACTATTTTTCAGCAAGTATTAATTAGGATGCCTTGAAATGCCTCTTCCTTGAAGACACCGAGAGTATGAATTATATCGTTAAAAACTGTTGGAATTTTTTGTTTGGTTTGAAAAAAAGTTTGGACTTACGTTTCTACCAGATTTCTTTATTTTTGTCTATTTGTTCTTACTTTTACATTTATAATGAATTGCTGAACATTACTAATTAGGTGATTAAAAAAGCCTGCTTTTAGGACATTGCTTTGTGATTCAATTTTTATCTTATTTCAACTATATTATTAATTATTAATTTTTTAATCTCTCTGTTTGCTTATTTCTTTTTTTTACCTTTTCACTATGTGTTACAGTCTTAATTTCAATGCAGACTGATAATTAGTATTTTTTTAATAGCAGTGATCATTGGAATAAAACTGCTCATGATTTATATCTGCCTCTGAAGGGAGTTCCCTATTTGTGTTTTTAATCATATTCCAGGTCCTGGTTAATCATCAAATGGGCAGTTCTCAATTTGGGGAAGGTCTTACTCTCTTAGGTGAAAGGTGGGTGTAAATAATCGCTTATTCACCTTTCCCTGCTTAATTCTAATGGTTTGGGGCCAATTAGTACTAGAAACTTATTCTTATTCAACCTCTGTAATCCTGGTGGTTGATTGCCCCTTTTTGTCTCTTTTGGTGCTTATTATCTCCATTCAGCTAGTTTTTACATGAATATTCATTTACAAGTTGTTAAAAATTCGTGTAACGGCTCAGAGTTGATGGTACAAGTATGTATGGTGTATACAAACGGTATATGGTGGTCAAGGCCATTATACAAAATAAAAAAAAATTCAGTTGATTGCTGTGACTTTAAGCAATATCACGAACTTCAATTTGCAAACACTTCCAAAATTTTGGGTTAACTATACAATCTTCTAATGGTCAACCTTCAGTGTTTTTTTTTGTAGGATATCAACTGATATGAGACTGATAGGTTTAGATATGTTATTATACTTGTTACCATGCAGATGGTCCTAAAATTTTTAGACAGCAATACATGAAACTCTAATAATATTTTAGTCACATCCTAAAGGATTTCTGAAATATTTCAAAATGAAACATAATAGCATGAACCGTGGTGCTTATATTAAATGTGTATGCTATAAAGGACTCCATTCACATAAGGTGAGAGTTCTTAAAAGGTCATCGTGGAGGCTAGATACATTAGAAGGAAGTCGAAGTATCTGTTTAGCTGGAGTTAAATGTGTTAGAAACATCTCAAGAAGTTTGTGTACAAAGGAGGGGAAATTTTGGAACTATTTATATGCAAGTCCGAAGAAGCCTAGTATGTCTAATGAAAAGGTTACTGTTAATCTCTTTACTCGTGCTCCTCAAATATCTAAATGGAAGATCCTCATATAACAGGTTAGTTTGATAACCTAGAACACATTCTCAACTTGTTACATGAGTTCCGATGTATGTAATCCAGTATAGGCAGCATTTCCTAAAAGTTGTCTAACAAAACATGTCAGATCTGCAATTGCGCTCGCCTTTGAGCATTCAACTATAGATGGCTGTTGTGGCTGCCTATAGCGATTCAATGTTGAACCCAAAATAGCACCCAATAACTGCTGTTTAGATTACTAATATTTTAGTACATCAGTAACTATATGTTTTGAAATACAAACATTTTCAAGTGTCAAAGTTATCATAGCATTACTGAGAACCAACTAGAAAAGCTAATGTTGAATATTTTATTGTTATCATGTGATGGAACAAAATTCAATATGTAAAATGCAAACAGCTTCTACATATTATGTTTTTGCATTCTTCTGTATGGTTGTAATCCATGATTTTGAGTGGTATTTTTTTGAGGATTGTGTAGGAATAACTTGTAATTGATATTGAATATTTTTCCTTTGTAGGTTGTTTCAAGTAACTTGGTTGAAGAAAACTGGTTTCATTTATGACCGATATGATTTTAGCAAAGTTTGTGCTTCACCCACATATTTTACTCTATTATTGAAATGCTTTTACAGTTAGATAATATCTTTTATTTACTATCACGCTTAAATACTTGAACAAGCTTAGGTTTGTCACATGCAGCCACTCCATTATCTGCTTCCATTTTCTTTGATAGTACTTCCTTAAGACAGTCTTTCTGTATCTGGTGCTTTTTCAAGCTTGGGGTCATTCATCATAGATTGTAATCTTGGTGAGGCTCTCTTTTTTATTCGTGAGATGCCATTTCATTTAAAAAAAAGCATAGCTATGACTGTCAGCACACTCCTTTTTTCTATTGTTCGTGTAAATAGAATTCTTATGTACTATAACTTTCACAAATATTGGCCTTAAAAACGTTTCAGTGCTTGATAACTGTGGGTATAACTTTGATTTTATTTTCCTGTAAACATACTGGTCATAAAGTTGTTATGCACGCAGCGAAAACATGAGAGGCAAAATATAATCAGTACGCAATCTGTGGAGGATAAACATCAGTTTGATGTCCAGTTCTAAATGTCAGGTATTCTTGTGAAGCCTATAGCTCATAACACATTTTGATGGGAAAATGTTTGGATGGTGATGCTACTGAATAGAATACTCAAGTACTATGGAAGGTTTTTCTTTTGGCAGCTGAAAGAGGATGCATAACCTCATATTGGTCGATTAAGAAATGGTTTTCCTATGTAGTATTGTTCTTTTCTTGTTGATTTTTTAGCCTGGATATTCTGTTGACCTCCCTGCCCCTGAAAATGAAAAAAATAATGAAAGAAAAAGAAAATGAAGAGAAAAAAAAGGTCTCTGTACCCCACCGCACCCCGATTTCCATGGACAATATTCCTATTGAATTCAAAACCTAAAAGCCCCTAATCCTTCAATAATTTTGAAACTCTATAATCTTCTCAATGATTTATGAAATTGACAGAGGATTAAACTTCACAATGGTTTGCCTTAAAATTGGAAGAACTTTTACATGATAACATGAAAAATGGTAGATCATAAGCGTAAGTTTCCCCCCTTTTCTTTAAGCATAAGTTCAATCTTATGCTGGGACATACATGTTGGGAGGTTTGACATAAAAGTCTCTTCACAACCAGATAATGTACTGTCTTTCTATTTTTTTTTGTCTGTCTGTCTACATGCTTGATCTCAAAATTTTCAGGGAAGTTATATACAGTAGATTTGAATTTACAATGAATATTCATCAATTTTGCAGTGGAAGAAATTTACCCATCAGATGCAGGATGGCTGGGGGCTGACGACTGATGGAAAGATCATATTCGGCAGTGATGGAAGCTCAACACTCTATCAGCTTGACCCCGTTACCTGGAGAGGTTTTATTTGCTGTAGCCTGTAGTTATCTCATATTTAATATACTAGTTAAAACCACTCTCTGATTAGCTTTCTGATGGTGCAGTATTACACAAAGTGAATGTCAGGTACAATAATCGTGAAATTCCTTTTCTAAATGAACTGGAATATGTGAATGGTGAAGTATGGGCAAATGTCTGGCAGGTGAGCACAATTTTCATTCAAAGATGCTCCGAAATAAGTACCGGTTTCTCACACTTTTGCTGAAATACTGGTTCTGCATTCCTTTCAGTAGGTGGTTTAGATAGAAAATGTTATCAAATCTGATTTATGGTATAATCATTCAAGCTGTCATGACCCCCGCTCTGCAGCTTAGGTTAGAAGAATTATACCGGGGACATGAGTACAAAAGATATCCTGTACATATGCTAAGTCTTCCACTGATACCCAGAGAAATGAACACAAGTACTGTATTAATACTCAAAATTTATAAAATTTGTGAAACAAAATACATATCGTTCAGAATCATGATTGCAGCCTAAATGCAAAGTGAAACTGGAATTACACCCTTCCTATTGATTATTGAATAATCTAAAGCTTCAATAGATAAGATATAACTACTAGTACTCTTCTAATGTTACTAAACTCTATGCTAGAATGCTACTGCTACTTTGAATATATAGGTGGTCAAAAATAAGAGCTACAAGCTTAATCTAAGATCTTAGTTGCAGACTAGTCATTTCACTACAATATATTAGCATGAAATCATACATTATGATAAAATATGCTGCTTATAAAGAAAAATCTTAAATATTTCACAATGCGACAAATAGTAGAAATTTATATGCCCATGCAATATTAGTTTTTAGGGGATATTGCATATGAGCTAGTATCTCATTTTGCTAACTGGACTACCAAGAGATAGGGAGTGGTGAGGTCTACCAACTCTGATGTGACTCGCAAGATGGTCCTCACAACTAGTCTATCTCTTGGTAGCTTATTGAGAAAAGTGAGTTGCCACCTCATGCCTATTTCCTAGTTCTAATTATGAAATAATAATAATAATTTCCAATATACCACTTTTGACTTTATCCTTCATCTTTCTATTTTTTTAAAAAAGTGGTCTAGGCCCGCTAAGGTCTAAGCAGTAGCTAGGACGCCTGCTTAATTCTGGAGAGTGCCTTGACGAACATGAGCCGCTTACATGGACTTACTGCACCGAGACGGGGTTTATTAGCCACTTAAGCGTACCAACGCGTTAAGAGAACATGTCAAGTGAAAATCGATCAGATCATAATTCGATCCATGTTCATCTCAGATAAATGGTGAGGTGAGGAGAGGATTTTGAATCTTTGAAGAAGAATCCTTCCTCTCTTGGCGCTAAGAAAACACCTATGTGCCACCTGGGCGCCTAAGTGCTAGGCACTATGTCCGGTGCCTACAAGGTCCTAGTGCTTTCTAAAATGTTGCTTATTACAACCTAGTAATATGAGAATGTCATAATAATAATAAGGTTACCCAGAGCTTATGCGTACTAACTTGCCACAGGTTTTTTTCTGGCAAGTATTTTGTAGAAAGACCGGTAATTACTTTAAGGCCAATAAACAGTGCACTAGTCAATGACACTATGATGCTCTAGAATTCCAACTATACCTTAAAACAATGAAATCAGTATCTGATTTAAATCTTGTAACTTCAAACCTAGTAATTGCATGGGTACTTAATCATTGAAAATTCGTTCAAACTTCATGAAAGATTCACGCAATAACTTGTCATTTTTATGGGTGTTAGTGAAATCAATACTAAATCCTGCGAATCATTAAATATAACTTGGCATAATAATGAAGATTATGTAAACAATTTCCTATGCTGAAATTATCCTCTGATCTTTTTATTTAAATTGTCAATTGTAACATTTAAGGATAACAATTAGTGATAACCACAAACTGAGACTTTTGATTGGCAAATTAATGCTTCATTATGATCCCTGACGTAGGATGTAAATATAACAACTAATAAGGTTAGCTACCAACTATCAAGCATATCTAGGGCTTTACATATATAATAGTTATTAATGTCCTGGACCATTGAAACTAAGGATTGAAATTAGGGGACAATGCATTTCATTTCCTCTTGAGAAAATATCAATTCTGCTATATGGGGTATCAAGAACTCAAATACCCTCAAGTTATACTTTTCGTGGATGGTTATATTTCTCAATGACTCAAAATAATACAATCTAAAACTCCCTGTTAAATGAATCATGGATGTCAAACATACTCGACAAAATTGACTGTGCATTCAAGCCTAAAAGTTTAATAATCATGAAAGTAAACATGCATATACATGTGTGTCTATATATATTGCTACATACACGCATAGGAAAAAGTTAGAATAAATGTAAGTGGAATGAGGGCTTTTTGCACCAACTTTTTTATCTCTTGGTTTTGCTTTGAGATTCGTGCTAGTGTGATACACATCAATACACACATCTCAAAAAAAACCTTGATGTGTATCACACATAACACTAATCTCAAAGCAAATCCAATGGATAAAATTATTGGTGGGCAGAGCCCTCAATGCACTGCATTTGCTCTAGTTTTACTCTCTGCGCGCACGCACACACATTTCTACATTTATTCCATCAACACCATGATACATTCACCCTATGTGCAATTATCTAGAATGCTCTTCCTTAGTGAAATTTTAATGTGGGATCTTTTAAATAATGAGATGTATTATTTTTATTGTTAATTGGTATAAATGATGTGATGAATTATTAACATGAGGTAATGGGTTACAGTCAGATTGTATAGCTAGAATTTCACATAATGATGGCGTTGTTCGCAGTTGGATCCTTCTCCATGAATTAAGGTACACTTTTAATTGTAAGCTCCCTTACTGACCATCGACTATTTTTATATGTTAAAACATTGGTGATGTTTGTTCGTATGTTACAGGCAAAGCTTGTTAGGATCAGGATATAGAGTAAGTAACATTCTCTTGTTCTTATATTTGGAACGGCAACGTATTATTTTTTTGTACTCCTTTTCACAAAACTAAGAGCCTATTGTGCTTCATCAATGAAGTCTTTTCCCCAGTAACACTGGGGTTAGGTATGGAGCATGTCAAACTATTAGAAAGACAATAGGACGGTGTATAATAATAAAAAAGAAAAAAAAAGAAGAGAAGATATTGACAATTGATTGTGAAGGGAAGCAATTGAGAGTTAGGGAGCATAAATGTTTGCTATATGGAATTGAATTTATCTTTGAGGCACAATCTAACAAAAAGGCATTTGAATTAGCTGATATTTTTCTTCCAACACTTAAAAAAGAGTCAATTGGATTATCCTCTGATTTTGGAATTTGTCTTGGTATCCTTTCGTTAGCTCCTTCTCTTTTTGTATATTTAAAAGTTGGTAATATGGTAGCAGTAAAGCATGTACTTATCATTCTCTTTTTGTATATTTAAAAGTTGGTAATATGGTAGCAGTAAAGCATGTACTTATCTTTGATTGCCTCTTACTTGGTACATGGTTTAGTGGTAATTAATTGACACTTTACCTTCAAATCCAGTTCAATACAGCAAAAACACTCAGTGGTATTACATATCTCTATATTAGGCTCATAAAGTAAATGGTCATCTGTTAGTGTGTTGGTAGCATCTTTTCATTTATGCATTCTACGTAAGTTGTAGCCCGTAAGTGGACTGTACAATGAAAATGATGAAGTCATATGCAGAACTATTACATCATTTCCTGATAATTCTCTCGGTTGGGTAACACCCTCACAAGATTTTGGACCCAGTCCAATTACTTTACAGTTTTCATTTGATTGTTTTCTTAGCTAATTCTTGATATTTGATAGTACCCAAGCACAAGATCATCTACCAGAAATATCCTTACTATTACGGATTCAGTCATTCCATTTATAAGCTCTTAATATTATAACTGGCCATTCCATTTATCAGCAATGTCCTTATTATTACATTTTTGGGTGGTGGGTGGGTTTTTTTTTTGTTTTGGAGGGGCCGGGGGGGGGGGGGGGGTTTTGGGGTCCTGCTATGAGCATGTCCAGATCAATTACGTGGCAGATTGAATATGCATCTCTTATTCGCCCTCTGATACTTGAATGCATGAACATTGCAACATGTTCGGATACTTCACAACAACAAATAATATCTGATACTTAGTACATATTTTCACATTTAAGAATTTTCATAGATATGTCCTTAAGGCAATCATTGCTTTATGGCAGAATTTTTCACTTCTATATGTAACACAAAGCATGCATGACAAAGAGACAAGCATCTTGAGGAATGCATGATGCACTTAAATTACTTTATTGTTTAAGCGAACTTTTCGAACTTTTTAACTGTTATACATTCACTGAGGTCATCTAGTTCTTCACTTATCAGGAGAAAATATAGTCATCACTCTTGTCTCAAGAAACTACTAGATTTCTCATCGCTACTGTATTCTGAAGTTACATTTAAGTGTTTTTAGAACTTACATCTGAACCACTTCATTTAGTGACCACTAAAGGTTAAACTAAATTCCAGGATATTGATGTTTTAAATGGCATTGCTTGGGATGAGGAAAACAACCGCCTATTTGGTAATGTTTAGTGCTCCATTTTCAATTTCGAGAACAAAATGTTGATTGCATCAAACTTTCTTTTGAAATATGGCAGTTGACAAGTTATTCATAGGCAAATGTCTTGACACGTTCTTTCTTTGCTATGTTCTCAGTGACAGGGAAGTTATGGCCAAAGCTTTATGAGATTAAGTTGCGTCCTGTAACTTCTCCATTAAATGGTAAAATAGAAGATATGTGCTCTATAAGAGTTTGAGGTAGAGTTTGTTTATATTACTGAGACATCTACTTGAGGAAGAGCTGAAGCTGGTAAAGAGTAGAATTCGGATCATTTAGATCATTATACCGCCAAGGTCTTCTCAGTCCTTTTGGGGTTCAATAATGTACAGCTTTAGGAACATCGCATCATAATAGGAAGCAAAGCAATTCATTTTTCTGTTTCTCTCTTCGCCCTTCAGTTTTATACAATTTTACGGAGACGAGCATCAATGAGCTAATTTTATAAACATTTTGTTTTTCTTTCTATTTTGCGTCTTGTGCATCCAAGTTTCTTGGAGGATTAAGACACCATTTGTCAGTATTTCAACGATTGTAAGATAGGGGCTGTTCAGTTGAAGTTTACGAATTTAAAGTGCTTCTTGTGACAGTTAAGCTTTACTGTTGGTTATGCTTGCTTATGGTGCCCCTTATTTTGTTGTTGGTTATGCTTGCTAAGAAATTCATTAATTAGCTTTATTACATACCTATATCACGTCCTGGGTGCACTGCAGAACAATCGTTCGGTGTTAGATCTATATCGAGTGGATCCTTTGCGAAGGGAGATTTATCCATATTATATTCAGCATTTTCTTTTTTTTTTCTCTGTTTGATTAGGTGGATTTGTGAGAGAATGCTGGGTCACATACCCATGTTAAACATAAACGGCAACGGAGAAAATTGGGAGAAAAAGTGAAAGGGTTAACCAATATCTAAAAAGTGCAAAAAGAAGTCTAAAAATTCTAAAAATCTTAAGAATTTTTTGAAAATCTATACCTTAATTCTTTAAAAATAAATAATTAAAAAAATTATAAAAAGGGAAAATGTTAAAACTTTTCAAATACTAGAAAATTCCCGAACTCTTTTCCGTTTGATCTTTTCTTTATTTATTTCTACTTCGCATTTCACCTTCTGACATTGTCATACTGCCAAAATACAACTCCTTGAGCCAAACAAATCCTCGTCTTAATATTACTTCTTCCTACTGTATCATAAGGACATGTCCCCAAGCATTCCAGTGCAATACGCTTCCTGTGTTCTACAGAACTCACTGAAAGCTCTTGAGATAATTATTAAAATGATTTCAGAGACTTAGCTTACAGCCACTGATTTATCAGATTAAAAGACAGGAAATCAGCAAACTGCTTATTTATTCTGAATACAGTACCCTAGAAAAAACGTTCGAGACAAAATTAATCGGATTACTCCGAAACAATATCCCAAACATCGGATATTTGCAAATTCCTGGTCGTTTTGTAGGTCCAGAGCACTAGAAACAGTACTAAGTACAACTGACAAATATGGACACTCTCAAATCGACGTCAAAATAACTGAATTCATGAAATGTGAACTCATGCAGACAGTTCTGATCGCCAATAAAATATCTCAAACAGAAAATTTGACCCTGAAACAGCTACACTTTACTCATTTTCTATTACTGGCCAAGGGGGAGTTATGAACATTATTGCATCAGATGTAACGAAGAAATTTTACATAGCCCCAGTGAGTTTACAAACAAATAAAAGAACAGAAGAGGAAGATAGAGACTCACATCTCCGCATCATGATATCGGTTAAAATAAAATAAAATTTAAAGGGATGCTTACATGATACACAATATGAACACGCACAAGCATGTGAAGCTACTTGCAGCGCACAAGGCAATCCCTTGATCCAGCTGGTTAGATAACTATTCTGTACTTTTTGCGAAACCTCACTATGTCACTCACTCGTCACATGTTTATGACAGTCCTTCACAAACAAATGAGATAGAAAGCAAACTGCTCAGAGCCAGGCAGTGAAGGGCCAAAGCTTGAGCTTACATGGCAGGCAGAAAGGGGAAAACCTATAGAGGGTCCTCTATAGAAAATCAAATATAGAGAGGCTGGGGATCTTGACACTTATTTCACAGCATGAATTTTAGAGATGGTAGCTAACAACTATTAAAAATTATTATTTTTTGATGGTACACATGTTGCTCCTGGATTTTCTTAGAGATGTATCAAGATCCCATTCCTCCCTATAATATTTTCTATAAAGAACCCCTCTATAGGATATTTTCCCCCTAGCATAGCTTCTTGATGGATGATGAACTCTTTCAAGCAATTTCCTGGAGGAAAACGCAGCATAGCATTTGAGATAATTTAGAAAAATCGCCTTTTGAAACTTCTGGTGGTTGCTTGATATGAGTGCATGAGAAGCCCAACACCGATCCCTAGCCCAATACACATTCCCAAACCTATCCCAACCCCAACTCTCACTCCAGCATTGAACCATGAGAGCTGGCCATCTTCATCCATGTACCAACCTTCAGGGTAATAAGTTGGTGCAAATTTGGTGTCGGAATCGTACCCATCATCAGAATTCCCTTCTGTGACCTGTAAAAGTCATGAGATGAAAAGGGTGCATATCATTTAAAATCTGAAGTGCATATCATTTAAAATCTGAAGTACATATTTTTGGAACATGTAAAAACATGATTAAAAGATGTTCAAACAATGGAAGATGCAAGGATGCATATCATTTAAAATCTCAAATATGTATTTGATGTTTCGCATCAGTATTTCTGCAAATATGCATTAAGAAACCACTATTAATCAAACATATAAAACAGGTAAAAGGAAAGTCAAAAGTAATGGAATAAAGCAATTAACAGTTATTGAGACAAGAAAAATAGTTTACAGAGCACTGGAGCACTACATTTGCCTCTGTTAGTGCTTGCATAATCTTTGAATCAAGAGGATCAAGAGAAATTAACACAAAAAATTTGACACTTTGAAATCAAACAAATAACAGACACACACTTCGGTCAGGAGTTCCAGTTCCACATGTAAAGGAAATGATAACTATTAAAGAACATATACTGCCACACGCCTTATTGGTGAGGAATGAGGTTACAATTTTACACTCCGCCCCGCAGGAGCACCCTTTTCACGGACTAAAAAAATAACAAAAGAAATTTAAAGTCCACTTCAAATGCATGACCGGTCACATGTAAAGAAAATGATAATTATTATAGTCCCTTCTAGTACACCACGTCCCTTCTACTACATCTCACCTTACTGATGATGGTTGAGGGTTAAAATTTTATACTCCAACATACCCTCACAGGGCGAGCGTCTTTTTCATGGACTAAAACCTGGCCTCAGACCAGAATACTTTTAAAAATCCACTTTGATGCATGGCTGGTAGACTTGAACCTAGGCTGTTTGGATATTATTTTAAAGTCCCTTGCAGTGTATCAAAACTTATTTGGAGTGGTGAGGGTTATAATTTCCATACTTCAACTATAACAAGTCGAGGTAACTCTGATATTTCTCTATTAAGGAAGATTTTTAGTTTTGTTCAAGGAATAAGATAAATTCAACAATTAAACAACAAAGCTTTTATAACAAAGTTTGGTATAGGCAACATGATTATTTTCCTAATTCAAAACTCCTTGTGAGTTTAGAAACTAGTAATCTATCAATGAAAACAACCAAAAAAACCAACTTTTAGGCTTTTACCTTGCAAAAGTAGAAGGATATATTCTCTATATTCTAAGAAACTATGTTTAATTTCACATGCTTTAATCCCCATCAACTCTTATTGCACTTCAACTAGTTCTCCATTTCATTTTTAAAAAAGTAAGCAAGAACAATGAGAAATTACTTCCAATATAATATTCCCCTAACAAATAAGGATCCGATTAGACAAACAATGGCATAAACTATAAGGGCTATGGTGGATGAAATTGCATGAGTTTAAAGTAGATACCCCCATCTTTTGATGCTTCCATGTTTCCATGTCTCCCTGTCTCTAGAACAATCTCAATGTGGTAAGCTTCTCTGTGTTCTGAATGTCGGATGTGGTACATGTCAAATGGAAAATTACATATTGGATAGTGGATATCGGAGATATTTAGTAAATATCAGGGTGTTATATAAGATAATGCA
>JBAKGM010000001.1:18008919-18021912 GCA_037177215.1 Asparagus racemosus
GATTACCTTTTCGATCTTGGGCTCACTTTATATGTATGTACAGGAATTCGTGTGGGGCTAGACCTCAATAGTGCCATAAATCCAAATCCAATATTTGAAACAAATAAAATCCCCAACTGATATCGCAACATTCTAATCGATCTTTTGGACCCCACTGCTGTATAATATATACTCGCCAATATTTTCCCAAAATGACAAATAATATCGAAACCATATCATTTTGTTGCGATCCTTATAGAATAACATGTCAATATGTTGGGTGACATTTAAAACAAGAATCTTCTCTCTCCGCCCCCTCAATCAAAACTGGTCAGCAGCAACCCCTAAACCAACAAATCACATAAAAAAATTACCGTAAAAATTTAGGATATAGCCAGCAATATTAGGAAAGAGAATACAAAAAAGGTGGCAGAAAGAGACGGAAGAAACACAATTGAGAAGTCAAAACGATGTGGGAGAAGTGAAAGGATGAGAAGAGGGATTTTGCAAATTGAAGATGGTATTGAAGATACCTTGCTTGCATCTCACCATCAACATCTATCAACATCTAAGTATCTTCTCTGATTACGGAGCACAAGTATAAATAAGAAGGCTGCAAGGAATGATTGACCAAATCTATGGTCAGTTTTACTCAAGTTTTGTAACTTTTCTATTAATTTCTTTGAAGACTTATATGGTTATGGATACATAAAGGGGTGGGGGAGAGGAATGATTGAAATGAACCCAAAGGGAGGGAATGAAAAGGAACGTGCAAGAACTAACTGTGTTTGGTAAGACAACTAGGGGAAGAGAGGGTACACTAAAATTTGTGTTTGTTTAGGGTAGAGAATAGAAATGCAAGGGATACTCATGACGAATATAACCTTTGAATAACTAATACACATAATTTCATTATTTTCGCTAAGAGCAATATTGGAGTATAGAAAAAGTTCTATTAACTTTCAACCCTTCCCCTCCCAATCCGTCCACTTTAGGAGGGTTAAGAAAGTGAGAATTTGCCCATTTTCAAACATTCCCTCCTTTCCCTTACAAATTAAAAATCATAAACAATCACAACTTTTGAAGGACTTGAATTATAACCTTCCTGCCCCTTCCTGTCCCCTCGAAAATCCTATCCAAACTCACCGTAGAAAAACAACAACTCAATATTCTTTTGACATAAAAGTAAATTGCGAGGAATGTAAAATCAGGCTCTCCAATCTACCTAATCCACTTTTAATGCAGAAGATGTCGGTTAAGAAGATGAGGATGATTAGATTTTGCATTATGCATAATGCACTAGATTAACCCTTTCAAGATACATTTTATTTTATTTTTAATAATGTTCCATGCATTTCACTACTATGTCTCTTTTTCGAGTCGTAGACTATTAACGTTGAAATCTTGGATGCATTGATATTTGATATTTGTGGTTGACTATTAACTTGAAATCTTAGATAAGCCTTTTTACGATATCTTTGAAATAATCATAAATCTAATATTTGTGCATTTCTTCTATGACTTTTATGCATTTGTTGCATTTAAATAATATTAAAATACTGAATTTAAAAAAAGTGCCTGGGCATTGGGCACCAGGTCCAATGCCCAATAGATTATGTAACTTTAAGTCAAGAATTCATCACCCTATGTCACTCAAAGAGGCAATCTAAGTTCATACATTAAGAATCAATCACAATAGACCTTATAACAGTTTCGTAACTTTGGTTGCGTAGAGTTAGTTTTGCAGTTCTAATAACATGTGGCGTGCCAGGATTTGTTTTTGCTATTTATTACCTTGGAGCTTCACAATACAAAACAAACATTTGGTTTTGAAATATCTTACGCATAAAACTATCAAGGTTAAACCTGCACATTGCTCGAGTTTTTGAGTGTATTTCAAAATTGAATATTATCTTTAGTCCCACATCGGAAAATGAAAAAGAGTTTGGAGTGTTTAAATGTATTGTCTTTTACTTAGTGTGTTGAATGAGCCTAAGAATAGAGGGGCCCTCGAGCAACAGGATCCACAAACTCTTAATGCGCATGTGCACCCCATTGCGCCCGCAGGGGGTTGCAAATATGGGTTTTGGAGCCTTACGGGTCTAAACCGAGCTCAGTTTTGCACTTTTATTTTTTGGACTTTTAACCAAATCTTTCTTTCTAGATTTTCACATTGCTCAAGAAACTATAATTATGGCTTCTCTCTGCCCTATGTATCGAGTCTTTTTCTACCCAAGAAAACTAGTTGTGTTTTTTGCCTTTCTAAGAAACTTTATAGCTGTAGAAAAGATTCCTACATATCACTTTTGTTCTACAAAATCAGCAACTTCCTCCTCCAAAACATAGCATAGAAAAGCAACAAGCTTCTCTTCTCAAACTCTCTATTTTCCTCTCTTAAACTCTCTCCTCCTCTCAATTGTTAAAGAAGCAAATCAGAGCTATTCAAGGCCTATAGCATTGCGAGTGCGCGCTTGCTTGGCCAACGATTGTTGAATCCTCGAGGGTAGGCTGCCAATAACCTGCTGCACCAAGAGATACTCTCAAAGGGGCGAAATCTACTCTTAAGGATGGTGCTTTTACGTGCCTTGATCACACCGAGAGAGGTTCCCTTCCATCTTTAAAGCTTGTTTTCAGTTTCATAGTAGTATTCCTAGTTAATCTATCAATAATTGTAAGAGTAGATTTAACAAAGGTACAACTATGGTTGCTACTTCTTTCTATTAAGTCTCCGCTTAACATTCATAAAATCGAACCTTTTAATGGATCTCACTTTAAAAGATGGCAAGAAAGAGTTTTTTCTACACTTGATGTAATTGGTTATGTATTTGCTATAATTGATCCTAAACCCGAAAAAGAAAAGGACACACCTAAATGGGAAAAGCCTAATAAAATTTGTAGGCACACTATCTTAAGCATCTTAAGTAATGAACTTTTTCATGTATACCGTCCTTACAAAACCACAATTGAAATTTGGAATCTTAATATTTATATCCTTGAAGATGCTGGAACTAACAATTTTGCTATAGGAAACTTTCTTAGCTTTGCTATGTCTAATGAAAAAGATATCTCATCTCAAATTCATGAATACCATGTTTGAATTGATGATCTTAAAAATGAAAACATCATCCTACTTGAAGCTTTTGTTGTTGGAGCTTTAATTAAAAAACTACCCAAGTCTTGGAAAGATTATAAGAAAGACTTAAAACACAAGAGGAAAGAAATGAGTCTTGAAGATGTAGTATTTCACATCCGAATTGAAGAAAAGAATAAGGAAAGAGTGAAAACCGAAAGAGCCAAGGAACTTGCTTCCAAGGCAAATTTAATTGAAAATGGATCTTCCAAACCTAAGAAGCTTTTTAATAAGAATAACAAGTCAAAACAGAACCCTAAGAATTTTCACAAGACTAAAAGCAACTCTAACTCAGCTTTCAAGAAGAAAGGAATATGTTTTGTGTGTGGCAAGCCCGGGCACTACTCTGCACAGTGTAGGTACCGAAAGACTGGTGATGCTCCCTTCAAAACACAAGTAAACATTTTAGAGGGAGATATTATTGCTGCAGTGGTCTCTGAAGCTGACATAATTGCACATAACAAAAATTGGGTGATTGATTCCGGAGCAACCCGACATATATGCCAACAAAGGAGCTTTCACTTCCTACTCCTCGTTGACAATAGCGAAAAAGTGTTCATGGGCGATTCGAGGCCCTCATTCGTTGTGGGTAAGGGAAAGGTACTTCTCAAGCTCACTTTCGGGGAAGTTTCTTTCTCTTGCAGATGTGCTTCATGCTCTGGAGATCCAGCGAGAGTAGCTGACAGAAGACAAGTCGAAGAGCTAGAACCTCATTTCAGTATCTCTTCTTGTTAGAGCTGGTTTTAAGATCTGCTTTGAATCTGATAAAGTTGTAATGACTAGAAATGGACAGTTTGTGGGGAAAGGCTATGGTAGCCAGGGTCTGTTAATGCTTAATGTACTTGAAATCATGAATGGAAATGCATCTACCTCTTCTACTTGCTTGACTCCTCTGATTCTCGGCATAGTAGATTAGGACATGTTGGTATCTCATATATTAAGAAAATGAAAGATATAGGCATGTTGCATAATGTTAATATATCTAATCATGATAAATGTGAAATGTGTAGAATCCAAATCAACTAAGAAATCATGTATAAGTGTTGAAAGAGAATTTGAATTGCTTGAATTAATTCATAGTGACCTTGGTGATTTGAAATATAATCTAACAAGATGTGGTAAAAGATTCTACATAGCCTTCTTAGATGACTATTCTAGATATACAGTAGTCTATCTATTGAGATCAAAAGGAGGCTTTGAAATGTTTCTAAAATACAAAATAAAAGTTGAAAATCAACTAAATAAGAAAATCAAAAGATTAAGATCAGATAGAGGTGGTGAATAGAGGTGGTGAATAGGAACTTAAACATTTTAATGAATATTGTGAAAACTGTGGAATAATTCATAAAACTACCCCTCTATATTCACCCGAATCTAATGGCGTAGTTGAAAGGAAAAATAGAACACTGAAAGACATGATGAATGCAATGTTTATTAGTTCTAGAGCACCTCTTAACCTGTGGGGGGAGGCTACCCTTTCTGTTTGTCATAATCAAAATAGAATAACATATAAGAAAAATAGAATTACACCTTATGAACTTTGGAAAGGACATGCACCTTGAATTATTTAAAAATGTGGGGGGTGTTTAGCTAAGGTTTTGTTGCCTGAACTTAAAAGAAAGAAATTGGGACCTAAAACCTTTGATTGCATGTTTATTGGTAATGCTCTTCATAGTGCTTCTTGTAGATATCTTGTAATTAGAAGTGATAATAATGTTATGGAGCCTAACAGTATAGTTCAAACTAAAAATGCAGAATTCTTCGAGCATCTTTTTCCTTTGAAGTCTCATGTAGATAAATCTTCTCTTCCTTCATCTTCTGGTCATGCACATGAATTTGATGATAATGTAGAAATTGAACTAAGAAGTAATAGAGCTAGAAAAGAAACTAACTTTGATGATGATTTTTATACCTTTCTAGTTGATAATGATCCTCCCACCTATAATGAGGCTATCTCCTCTCAAGATGCTCCATACTAGAAAGAAGCTATTAATAATGAACTGGAATCTATATTATCTAAACACACTTGGCAGATTGTTGATTTGCCACCTGGTGCAAACCAATTGCTTGCAAATGGATCTTTAAAAGAAAATTAAAAACCTGATAGGTCCATAGATAAATTTATAGCTAGACTGGATGCTAAGGGATGCACTCAAAAGAAAATTTTTGATTATTTTGACATCTTTGTTCCTGTAACTAGGATTGCATCTAGTAGCGTGTTATTTGCTTTAGCTTCTATGAATAAGCTTGTCATACATCAAATGGATTGCATCTATTAGAATGTTATTTGCTTCTATTTCCACACTTTAGGATGGTAGCATTCACCTAAGAAAGAATAAAGAACAAAGTGTGTCACACTCTGAGTATGCAGAAATTATTGGTAGTTTAATGCACTTGATGAACTACACGACCTGATAATGCTTATGCTGTAGGACGACTTTGTCGCTAATAACGACCATTGGATTGCATTATATTGAGGGTTTAAGTACTTGAGAGGCACAATTTATTATGTCTTGACATTTTATGGTTTTCCTTCTATACTAGAATGATACTTAGATGCTAACTGGATTTCTGATTCAGATGAGTTGAAATCCATAAGTGGACATGTGTTCACACTTGAAGGAGGTGCGGTGTCTTGGAAATCATCCAAGCAAACTGTCACAGCCTGCTCCACTATGGAGTTAGAGTTTGTTGCCTTAGAGAAGGCATGTCCTAAAAACCGAGTGGCTCAAGAACCTTTTGGTTGATATTCCATTATGGGTGAGACCAGCACATTTGTGCCTATTCATTGTGATAACCAGGCTACTATGGAAAAAATAGGCATATACGCCTAAGACATAAAATTGTAACGCTACTAGATGATGGGGTCATATCACTTGATTATGTGAAATCATACTTAATATAAGTGATCCTTTGACAAAACAATTAGGGAGAAAACTAGTGGAAAGTACATCGAGGGGAATGGGACTAATGTCTATAACAAATAGTCGAGAATGATGCTAACCTAACCTATGTGATTGATGATCTCATGAAGTAGGTTCATATGGGTAAAAAAATAAATCATTTGTTGACTTGTGAGGCACTATCATTAGTTTTATTATTGAGTCCATTCCTATGGTGTAGATAGTGCAAATTGCAATGTGTAAAGGTTAAGCACTAGCTCTTAATAGATTGCTATAGCCCTTTTCGGGTGGTGTGTTTAATTGCAATGCACACTTGATGGATCCACCTATATGAGTGTGGAAGTGGGGCCGCTTCCTATGAGATTGGGCATGTTCTCTAGAGTACTTATGAACATCCAGGTAAGGTGCATGGCTGATTCGTGCCAACCTGTTTAGAACAGCTAGGTTGTGAGAATGATATGTAGGTTGTAGGTCACCGATCCATAATAAGGAATACTTTCCCATACAAAGTTTCTGTTTCACCAATTTCCTGTGGAACACACTTACATATCTTAGGTAGTGGTTCATAGACCAAAAGTTACCACTATTGATGCATTGGGCTTTTGTGTTTCTTCCTTATTTGATTCTTCCTCTTTTTTTCTTGATTTGATTAACCTTTCTATCAATTTTGAAATAGTGGGGGAGTGTTTAAATGTGTTTTCTTTTTTAGAGTGTTAAATGAGCCTAGGAGTAGAGGGGCTCTCATGCACACACAAACCCAATAGAGCCCAATGAAGGAAATTGGGCAACTGGATCCAGAAAACCTTAATACGAATGTGCACCCGCATCTTGCCTGAGTGTGCAAATCCGGGTTTCAGAACCTTGTGGGTGTGACTCGATCTCAATTTTGCACATTTATTTTTTTGGACCTTTGACCAAATCTCTCTTTCTAGATTTTCACATTGCTCGAGATTACTTTCCCATTGCTCAAGAAACTGTAATTATGGCTTCTGCCCTATGTACTGTCTTTCCCTAGCCAAGAAGGCTACTCATTTCTTGCATTTTCAAGAAACTTTACAGCTGTAGAAAGATTCCTACAGATCATTTTTGCTCTATGAAATCAGCAACTTCCTCCTCCAAAACACAACAGAGAACAACAACAAGCTTCTCTTCTCAAACTCTATGTTTTCCTCTCTTAAACTCTCTTCTCCTCTCAGTTGTTAAAGAAGAAACGAATCAGAGCTATTCAAGGGCCTATAGCATTGCGAGTGCAAGCACGCTTGCTCGACCAATGGTCATTGAATCCTGGAGGGTAGGCCGCCAATAACCTGCTGCACCAAGAGAGACTCCCATAACGGCGAAATCTACTCTTAAGGACAGTGCTTCTACACGCCTTGATCACACCGAGAGAAGTTCCCTTCCATCTTCAAAGCTTGTTTTCAGTTTCATAGTAATATTCCAAGATAATTTACTAGCACGTATTTGCTACTCTCAATTAAAATTGCAGCATGTAGTTCTTAATACAAAGAATCAGATTACTGCAGTTGACTAATTATGAGCTTAATACTATTACCACCTCTAAACTATCACATATATATTGACAATAAAAGAAAGAACAATGTTCTTACCAATGATGGCATCGTCCGCTGACAAACCAACCCATCACTCCTCCCATTCTCCCTTTCGCCACACTCCTCTGGTATCGAATCCAAAATCCCCGGCCTCGCCTTCCTCCTCGGACTAACCATTACCGTCTGAGTCAATATCAAGGGAACCCCACCAAAACATCCGGCCACATAAACCTCCACTAACGGATTCACAATCCCCAACTTTGGCTGCACGAAACCCGACCCGCTAATTGAAGCGGCCATATAACAATCCATGGACCATCCCGTTTTCGGATCCTTGTCCCGGACCGATCCAATACTCCCATTGCTCCACGCAGCCTCCATCTTCTCCAACGAGCCACAAAGGATTAAGCTCCCTTTATCGTCTGCTACCTCGAAATCGACGGCGCCGGTGAGCTTGACTCCGTCGGTGCTGACGTAGGTAACCTCCGACGACTCGCGATCGATCCGATCGCGGCGGAGGAGGAGGGAGGTGGGATCGGAGGAGGGGATCTTGGAGCCGTTGATCTCGAGGGAGACACCGACGGGACGGCGGAGATGAGAGAGGGTTAGGAAGGAGGGGACGGTGTCGATGGAGCAGGGGGAGATGCGGACGTAGAAGAGGCGGATCTCGAAGAAGGAAGAGGTCATCGTCGCCGCCTTCTAGGGGTTTGATCTTAGGTCATCGGAGTTGGAATCTAGGGTTAGGGTTTGGGGGTTGGGGGTTTGAGACGAAGAAGAGGAGCATGAATGGATGAAGAAGGGGAGGAGGAGAGTGGGATGACGATGATGATGGATATTTTTGTCGTGACGTGATGCGCGCCTCTTTTTATATCGTGACAGATGGTTTGGTTTGGCCCCGCTGAGGAGGAATAGTTGCGTCGGCGGCGCCGTGTTCCCGCGGAACCTTTTAGTTAAAGGGTGCCTTACAAACAGGGGTGCATTCGGTCAGGGCGCAGCTTGGATATAATACTTCTGATATTTATATATATTTACACATCTCGGAGACAGATACGAATACAGATCTATCTCGATAAGGAAAATTTATATACATATCCGTAAAAATTGGATACGGATATAGATATATATGTGGATATATAAGCGGATATGCATGCTGATGCAAAACAGTTATGAGAAAACTCGATAGTATTAAACAAAATATAGTTCATGTGATACAAAAGAGCTCATTAATATGTTCATTATATCTGAAAAGCTAATATTAGACATCATGATCATCAAAATTACCCTTAAATTTATAATCTAAGGATTAAAACTATTGTAACCTTAAATTTATAATCTGATATAGAAGTTCAACAAAAAACATTTTTTAACACTGTGTTTGGATGGAGGGTAGAGAAGGAAAGGGGAAGAGAATTTTGAGTTTAACCTTATTTGGAAGTTTTATTAGGAGGAAGGGGAAGAGAATTTTGAGTTTAACATTGTTTGGGAGTTTTATTAGGAGGGTAAAGAAGGGAAGGGGAGAAGTTTTCATAAAATTTATGAACAAACGGTTCCCCCCAACACTATGTTTGGGAGTTCACTAGTGGAAGGGAAGGAAAGATAAAGTAGAGAAAGGGAAGGTAGAGAAGGGAAGAAAAATTGTAATATGTTGTTTAGGAGTTGTTGATGTCAATTATCTAACAGGGGATTTAGATGAAAGTTAATAAGAGTGTTAGGTCCTCATGCTCCTTTAGATGGCTGGTCCTAGGACCCACTGTTCTTCCCTGCACATAAAAGGACACGTAAGAGGGCGGAGTTGGTTTCTCCAGTTGTTCCTCCGACGATCAAGTCAGTAAGTGATCTTGAGTGGGGGAATATATAGGTTGAGTAGTTAAGAGTTGCGCAAAAAGGCCGAGAGCTTACCTCGTGCAATGCCGCTTCCTTTTATAGTGGATTGGAGGGGCAAAAGGGTAACTTGGGCCTAGTCCAGCTAGATAGCTGAGTCGGCAAACAATTTACAGGTGTCGATTGCTGAGGGGGTTGAGTCACCTAGTTATTTAATGTGGGAATGACAGCATATGCTTGGAGTCGACTGGGTCCGATGAGTCACAAAGGCTATGAGGGCTAGAACAATGATGATTTAGTCAAGGATAGCTAATGCAAGAGCAGTCGGCTGGCGAGGGGTTCGAAGTAACTACTGCCTCTCAATCCATTTGGTTGAGGGCTGACAACCACCACCTTTTCACTCGGTTATGCAAGTTGTCGGCTGATTGAGTCGGCCGCGAGAGTGGTTGGCTGGTAGTTGTCGAGCTGGCAGTGAGAGTTGTGTATGGTAGGTTGGCCAACAAACACCACCTTTCAACTCAGCTATGCGAGTTGTTGGCCAATTGAGTCAGCTGTGGGAGCAGCGGGAGTTATATCGGCCTTGAATTCGTCTGACTTGGCGTGGAATGGGACATGCGTCGGGTTCCCTATGAAGATTATTACTTAGTGGTTTTGGGGGTCGTAACAGGAGTTTAGTAAGGAGAATGAAGGTGAACTTAATTTGTTTGGGAATACTAGTAAAGCGAAGAAAAAATATATAAATTTACACAAATAACCTTACGTGTTAGTAAAATATTTTGACAACTAATAAATAATAAAAAAGAAGGTAAAATACCATACTTAGAAATTGGTTGTCCATCATCATCATCGTTATTATTATTATTATTATTATTAATGCCTTATATATTCCTAATATACAAGCTCATAAGATCTTACTTTCAAAACAAAAGTAATATCCATAGACTTTGTAGGAAACAATCCACAACATAACATCAACTAGCTTATCAAAATATTTAAAATAAAGTATATCAACATAAGATAGCATAAGCTTTATCAAAATAACACGTGATAATACAATACACACAATATAAATAAATGAAAAACACAACAAAAGACATTACATTTCAGGGGTGTGTGTGTGTGTATAGCTTGTAAAACATGAAACATTTCAATACAATTAGCACGTGTTCTTAACAAAAGTAAACCACCAATTTTCCAACCAAGTTTTGCCACTAGCATCCATGAATTAGCAATGCCAAGTTTGCAATTGTCATAAGTAACCAAAAAGTGGCAAAAACAAGTTTTCAATTGCCATCACATACCCAAATGTATCCACCAAAAGTTAACACAACGTAGAAAATGAGAAGCATAAACCATATACTAAAGATGACTAGGTAGCAAGCTAATAATAAGGCGGAGGTGGCATAGATGCCCTACACATCATCCTCATGAGAATTTGCTTCCGCCTATCCTTTGGACAACCAAGCAAACCTCTTAGATTCTCTAGAGAGTTAATTAGGAATACGTAAGCATCATCAATATGTTCCTCCTTGACCACAATCTCACACAAAAGATTTCAAAGATCATCCATTTTCATTATGGTTTTTTACCGACCATTGTTGAATATCTCAGCACTTCCAAGCATTGCCTCAGCCATTTTTCTATACCATTGTAAATTTTTTCAGTACCAGCATCCTCCTTCGACTTCTTGCTCTTTTTCAGTGAATTCGCTATTGATCTAGTCTCTAAAACTGTCTTCTTTATCATTTGCTTGGTCACCATCAAAACTCTCCAAGAAAATTTCATCTATGGAAACTATTTCATCGATGCCATCAATTATAAGATCAACCACATTAATTTTTGGGAAAAGTCCGCTTTCTTTCTCTTATCTCAGCTACAGTTTTAGCCTGGTCTCTAGTAACTTAACGTAATTTTATTTGTCCTCCATTTAGCAGCTTCTAGATGAGCCTAAAAATGATTTCCAAATGAAATGATTAGTAAGCTTAGCTGATATAACATAATCACAATTTTTCAAAACTCTAAAACATCAAAATCACTATTTTAGTATGGTTGAAAATAGTGTTTCAGCACTCTTGAAACGTTTTCAGCCTAATTTAAACATCAAACATAGTGTTAGCAAACTGGCTGAAACACTGTCTTGAAGCTGAAACACCAAATAGAGGATCAGCCATGGCTGAAACCCTGTTTTTAGAGTTTCAACATGGATGAAACACCAAAAACTGTGTTTCAGCCATGCCAAGACACCATTTTTAGTGTTTTAGTCACGCTAAAACACCCTTTTTGATGCTTCAGCCTAAAACACCAAAAGGGGGTTTCAGCCATGCTGAAACTTTAGTTTTCTAGAGTTCAGCACGGCTGAAACCTAATTTTTGGTGTTTCAGCATGAAACACCAAAAATTGTGTTTCAACCAACTGTGTTTCAGCCATGCTTTTTGGTGTTTTAGTTAGGCTAACTGAAACACAAAATTGGGTTTCAGCCATGCTAAAACTCTAATTTTTAGAGTTTCAAAGTGGCTGAAACTAAGTTTTTGATGTTTCAGTAAACTGAACACCCTTTTTGGTGTTTCAGTCAGGCTGAAACACTCTTTTTGGTCTTTCAATATGGCTGAAACAATTATTGGGGTAAGGGGTTTGGCTTTTCAAGATAAATCATATTTGATACAATAACGACTACTTTGACCAAGAAAAACCATTCCTAAACAAAGATATTGATACAATATGTAGTGAATATATATTAATTACCTAAATTAATTGATCCCATACTTCAGGATCCACACTCCACATATTGGTGTTTCAGTTCCAAGCAAAACCACTGTCGGCATTCTTAAACAAGTCATAACAAGTTGCCCCTTTTGGCTTAATATACTTTATATGATTCTTCACCTTGTTCTTGTCAACAGGGTTATCAGGAAATATTTTTTTGAGTTCAATCATAATTTGAACATAAGCTGTTGGTAAAAAGATACCATTGATTGGTTTCCATTCACATCTTGCTACAAAAGGGCTTCAATTAGCTTCTCATCCATAAGAGAATTCCATACCAAGATATATAATTCTTTCCATGAGAAGAATCACCATCCATAGACCTCCTTTTTGACATTCCTAATTTACACAATATTGTTAGTAAATATTCAAAAACATTATTCATAAATCTGTTAGTCTTACAATCATCAAGCACAACACACACAAAGGAGTAAAAGACATTAGTCTTACAATCATCGAGTATAATACAAATAGAGAACATTAGTCTTACAATCATCAAGCACAACACACATAAAAGGATTAAAGGATATTAGTCTTACAATCATCAAGCACAATACAAATAGAGAATATTAAATCCAACAATTATCAAGTTCAAGCCAAATAAAGATTACAATGCAAACCTCCCCCCTTCACCCAAACCGGGTATAACAAAGATTATTTATGCATTATAATCTTGCCACATAGAAGCTGCAATGTCGTCTCGCAAATCCTCCCCTCTACGAACATCTTCATCCTCGTCTACATCATCTTCTGCTAATGGATTTTCACTTTCACCTTCTTCCCCTTCAGGGAAATCATTGTATGGGTCTAAGTTGCATGGAAACGGGTGCGGGTACTGGTATGGGTG
>JBAKGM010000001.1:18022012-18038139 GCA_037177215.1 Asparagus racemosus
ATATATACTAACTCAAAACAATAGTGTGAAAAATGGGCACAAATAAAAATCTTGAACTCCAAGGTGATTTTATCTGTCTAAGCCTCAGTTGACTAAGTAATTAAGCCCAGGAAGTATTTTTGTCCTTAATGTCCTAGCCCAATTGGGTTAGGATCCATTGGCCCAAAACTCATTATAACGTCACTTAGAAAAGCTTGATAAATTTGAAAAATCATCAAGGAAGGAAGAGATACATGTATGTATATAATTAAATTCTTTCAGGAACCAATCAACTAATCGATTGGCTAATCGATTGGCCAACTGATTAGTTCATAACTGCATCAGTTAATTACTGAGATTTATTTCTTAGAACCCAAGGCTAATCCAATGGCTCTTGTTAATGGTTGAAATAGGGGTAGAGGATAAGGGGTTTGAGCGTGAAAAATTTTATAAAAAAACTCTATTTTGAAGAGGAGGGCCACTCTTAATTGTGAAGGTCTTCTAAAAAATTATAAACTTTAGTTTACAATAAATAAAATATTTCCTTCTTTTTAATTTTCTTTTCTTCTTCCGTGTTGATGAAGATGAAGATTTACCTTCAAGGGCCCAACTCCTTGCAATGTAAGTTTTTTCCTCTTTTATTTTATTATTTTAGAATTGCATATTTTAGGATTTTATTTTCTTATTTTTATTTTTATGTTAGCAGATTAGATTTATTTCATGCTTTATAGTGTAGATTTACTTTCATGCTCTTTTATTTTTATTTTTTTAGTTAGATGCCCTTTATTCTCATAGTATTGATTTTTATTTTCTTATCATTTTTCTTATTTTCTAGTTAGTTTTTATTTTTATTACTTGTAGTTTAGATGTATTTCTTGCTCTTTTATGCTTTCTGGTATAGATTTTATTTTCTTATTTTTATTTTGCAAAACGAGTAACTAATTTTTTTAGGAATTTTAGAATTGTATGAAACTAGTTTAATTTCTTTTATGATTTATTGATTTCGCCCTTTATGCTTAAATTGATCATGTTTAGGATAATCAAATAGAGAACTAATTGGTAGAAGAATAATTTGATAATCTATGCTTATGTTGAGTGATTTGATAGGCTATGCTTATAAATTCTAGAATTATTATCTAGTTATTTATTCTTTTCATGAATAAAAATTTTGCTTAGCAGATAATTTGATAGATTATGCTTTCTTTTAATGGTTTGATAATCTATGCTTTGTAAAATAAATTAAAAATGATAAATAAGAAAAGGAGTAGTTCATAAATCCTAAATGAAATTAACTACTAGATTCAATTCTAGATTCCTCATTTCTCTACTTGTTTTTCCTCACTCTTTCTAGATTTGATTTCTTTTCTTGATTTTATTTTGTTCCCACTTCTATTTCTTTTCTTGATTCTATTTTTTTTTAGTTTCATGTTTGTTCTCTTTTTTTTATTTGTTTCCTCCTATCTCATTCTCCTCTCTTGTTTTAGTTTTTGTTTTTTTTTTGTTTGTTTTTGTTTTTTGTGGCAATCCCCTCTCTACACACTCTATCTCCCTCCTTTGTCCATACATTTTTAGAGCTAAAATTAGAAGTTCCAAACACACACCTTCCTTATGGGTTCGACATCTAATTTCTATACTATTACTTGATAGTTTTTCTCTTGCAACTTTGCATGCATTAATGTGCTTACCACCTTCTTCTTTCTTGGCTTGGTAATCATCACCCTCTCATTTGGACATGACCTCACATTATGATCACCTTGCTTGCATTTTGAACATTTATTAACCTGACCATATCTCCTAATTTGATGTAAGTTCTGAAGTTCATCAGTACCCTTTCTTCTCTTTTTCTTTGGTGTCCTTGCTTTCTTCTTGAAAGGTGGAGGTAATACCTTTTCAAAACTAACATTCTCCTAAAATCTTGAATTAGGAATAGATTTGATCATACCACCATACGCTGCCATATATCTTTCCCCCTTGAAACAGTCATCCAAAATATCATGTGGATTTACCCTTGCAATCCTCAAACTTGATATGGCATGAACACAAGGCAGTCTAGATAAATTCCCCTCCTTACAATCCCAAGTTTTTTTAATATCAACTATTATGTAGCCCAATCCCTCACTCACTTCATACTATGTAGTTCCTATCCCCTTAGCAAAACATGTTTTCCTCACTTTTCTATTCTACTTAATCAACATGTCTACTATTCTAGGACACACTCTTCACTTCTAATCTACAGCTTCACTCCTCTTGCTTACTAATCTATCTTGCATCAAGCTTCTTATCATCTCCAACATGGTGATGACAGGCTCCTCTCTAGATTACAAAATGAACTTGTTAAAAGCCTCACACATATTATTGACCAATAGATCACACTTTATGTTAAAATTAAAGTGTGATCTACACCATGAGATCTTTTCCAACTTGTCCAAATGCTCAAATGCATTTGGATTCATTTTCTTAATTTTTTCCATTGTCTTCAAATGATTGTTCACAGCAAAAGTTGATGCTACCTCCTATACTAGATTTTTGTACTATATTTCTTTGAATTTCTCCCTAAAATTAGCATATAAATGCCTTAGGAAAAATCTATGTTGTGCACTGGGAACCAATTTCTAGAATGCTTCCATAACCCCCTTACATACACGGAAAAAAGCAAACAAATCAATAGCATGGAATGACATAAGTTCTAAATTAAATTGTAAAATAAAAAAAGATTTACATACATGTTTTTTCTCACTAATACATACCCATCATGTTGATGTTGATCTCCAATAGCCTCTAATAGGGTTTCCACAAACCATGACCAAGTCTCCTCACATTCATTTTGCACAACACCAACTGCAATGAGAAACATTTGACCATTAGGGTCTCTAATAACTGCAAAAAGAAGCAACCCTCCAGCTGATCCCTTTGAGAAACATCCATCCAACCCTATCATTGACCTACAACTATACTTAAACCCTTTCATTTGAGCCTCAAATGATAGAAAAAAAACCCAAAAATGTTGTTAGGTTCATGTAGCTGATTTCTTGTGGTCTTCACTCCAACAATAGATCCAAGATTTCTTTTCAATAACATATCGACATAATCTCATAGTTGTACAAACTGCTCCTTGTAACTTCCTTGCATGATTTGTTTTGCCCTCCTCCTTATTCTACATGCTTTGCAAATCTTAAAATTCAACTACAATTTCCTCTTAATAGTTTTCCTTAATGTATCAATTAGAATTTTACGATTATCTTTGATTTTCATCAACAAATAGCTAGCTATCCAAGTAGTGGTGACTTGACTATTCTCTTTCTCTCTTTCACATGAATGTTTGGGTGTTAGGGACTTAATCTGTCAGTATACTGAGTTCCAACATCTATAATGTGGCCATGCACAAGTTGGATCCTTCCACTTCACTATGATTCTTACCCCTTCATTCTTCGCACATACAACATCAAATTCCTCAATTATTGTCAAATGTCTCACTAACTTTCTAAACTCATTTTGGTTAGCAAACTCTATACCAACCTCAAGCTTAGACTAATTAAATCAGTCTTCTCTTTAAACTCATGCCACTTTAGAATTATTGTATCATAATTTTTCTCATCAGATGGCAAGCTCACTAACTCTTCACTAGCCTCTAAATCAAACTATGCACTTCTTCTTAGCTCTAACTCTTTACATCCTATGATGTTATTGTCTTCTACATCATCTCCTTCATCACTTATGTCTCTATCATCCTTCTAATCTAGAGTGTCACCCCTATGATCATCTCCAAAATCCTTTCCTTCATTACTTTTTTTCACTATCATTGCTCTCATCTTCTCCATTATAGCCTTCATCATTAATATCATTTTATGTAACCTTTTCTTTTCCCTTCCCTAGTTTCTTATTCATCCTGTTCCACATTCTCCACCAAATTCTCAGTCATATGCTCTCTTGCTTGAGAAAGTTCACCCTCTTGAGTAACACAACAAATACCATTTTGTAACCCATCTATCCTATTATCTTCTATTTCAGCATTGTCATCTTCTTTGTCAATACTACCAAGAATCTCTTTATTGTGTTCAACATACAAATCCATGTACTTTACTCCAATTTTATTTAGTAGATCAAGAGGAGAAGGAGTAAAGTTAGGGATCTCGAGCCTTAAACTCCTATCAACAGTGTCATGTGGGTGCTTTTAATGCAACATGAATTCACTTGTATACCCTAATTCTCTAACCAGATCATGCAACTAGTCCCATATAAGATAGTCTTTCTCAAAAAAGACCATACTATGTACTCTCTCCAACGTATTTGAATTTTGACTTTTTTGCAGAAGAACCCACATGGTGAATTGTGAACTTTATGTGCACAGTCATCCCTAAAAAATTCAAGTTTTCACTTTCAGCACATGCAGGCAATAAATCAAAGCAATATAGCCTAAAAATATCAAAAAACCCTAATTAAATCACTTATAAAATCAACAAAACACCCTAATGCAAACCATAAATCAAAGCAAGATTAGCATAAAAAACAATAATAAACCCTATTGCAGACCATAAATCAAAGCAAGATAGCATAAAAAATAGAAAAAAACCCTATTTAAATCAATAAACCTTTAAAAACAACAAAAAACCCTATTGCAAACACCCAATTTGGGATTCGAAACTAATCAAACCCAAAACAAATTCAATTCAACAAAATAACACATTTTATTTCAAATTAAGCAATTCAAATCAAAGTTGTGAATCAATTACCTATGATGAGATCCAGATCCATCCCTATTTCTTTAGTTTCCACCTCATAAATGCCGTCGGTCTTGAAATTGGGGATAATTTCTAGGGCCTAGTCGAGCGGAGAGAGGAATTTAGGGCGTAGTAAATTTTGGGAGTAAAGTGTTTTTTAATGTTAGGTGAGGGGGTTTAATTTACCAGAGGACATTTTTGTCTTTTCACGGGACCGTTAACGGCGTTAGTGGAAAATTTAACATGGGGAACTTTATGGTATTAAGTTGTACCAAATTACAACTTATGGTATTTAATTGATAAAATGGGAAACTTTGTGGTATTGTTATGTAATTAAGCCTTCAAATAAATGGATAATGAGGGTACAAAAGTGCAATAAAATATAGTGATCATTGCCGCCGCCCACTACTCCATCTTGATTTTTCACCATCATTATGAGCAAGTTAGCACTCTACACCTTTCCTGGCTATTGATATTCAACTCAATGGAGTTGAAAATTACACAACATAGACCTTAACCATTCAATATAATCTCCACGCATATGCGTTGTGGAGATATATTAATGGTTTTCTTCCATGTACTCTTGTTGCATCATTTGGATCGAGCTCTAAAATCGATGACTTAGCTATTACACCTGGAAGTTACTATTGTTACTGGAGAGCTTACATATCAGCAATGGAACAGTACGGAACAGTAGATTATGACATATATTGTGTGATCCGTTTCTGAAATTATTCAACTATCTATTGGTAGTCTCTCCACTTTATGTGAATAGTGGACCACACTATCTCGCTTGTTCATGCAAATCAGAGCCACAAGAGAGTATTGGTTACATCAGATCCTTCAGGAAGCTCACCAGGATGATCGATCTATTCATGAGTTCTACACTATTCTTTCCAACAACTAGGAAGAACTCAAGCTATTGGAGGTGACTATCCTGGTGCCATTATCTGACTTTGCTCGAGATTTTGACGCTGAGTGCAATCGTCAGTATCTATATCATTTTGTGATGTGATTGTGTCTTGAGTTTGAGTTTCTGAGAACTCATATACTTCACAGATCACCACTTTAATGACTTACATATACTGTTGTGGAGTTCACCACTTTCATGACTTACAGATACTGTTGTGGAGTTTACTTTGAGTAGACACACCTTCATCTTCTGAACTGACTTCCTCTCTTGATGCTACTGTACTTCTCAATCTTGAGTTCAGAACTCAAATCAGAGACAATATCTAAAGGATGTTGCCAGTTATGTACTCATGGATTTAAGCAGGGTACTTCTCCTGGAGTTTGTTGCAAGTGCAAGCTTGAGGGATACTAGATGGGAGATTGCCCAGCTCCACCTCGAGGTCCATATCCCAACTATAAGCATCAAACTTTGATTGCAAAATTGTCCTAAGAAGGCTTCATATCATCCTCAGAAAATCACTACTTCTTAGAATACTACTGCATTCAACTCTCTTTTCACTATTCAGACATCTATCATTGCCAGCCTTGTAATGCAGAATCTTGGTATTAGTGAGACTCCTTCCAATATCGATATTATTGCTCTTATTGCTATTTTAGGTAACTCAATTCCTCGGGTATTTGATTCATGTGCCTCACAATACATGACCCCTCACCATTCTATAATTCAAAACTACACTTCAATTATACCTTCATTCATATATATTGCTAAGAATGATCCTCTTGAAATAACTCAATGTGATGACATTACATCATCTTCTCTACCTTACCATCTGTTCTATGTGTTTCTAAACTCACTATTAATCTCATTTCTATTAGTCAATTAGCTTGTTTGGGATGTAATATTTTATTTAATTCAAAACCATGTGTTATGCAGGATTTTGGCAATGGCCAACGAATTAGGACAAGTCATAGAGTGGATGGATTGTATTAGTTGGACTAGCTTCACGCTCTTCTCTCAGTTATTGAATCTAGTTACTCTACCTCCGCTCTTTGGCATCATTAGTTAATACATCTTTCAATACCTCATCTAAAAATATTAGTTGAGTCAGGAGCCTTAGGATCGTTTTCTTTTCATGCACAAAATAATTATATCGATTGTCATATTGCAAAACAGTCTGCTTTACTTTTTGTGACTCATAACAATATTTCTATTGAACCATTTGATTTAGTACATTGTGATATTTAGGGTCCTGCACCACTTTCATCCACATATAGTTATAGAGATCATGAGAGCTTTATTGATGATTTTTTTAGATACATTTGAGCTTATCTCTTGAAATCATGTACATAATTCTTTAATATATGCAAAACCCTACTTATATGATTTATACTCAATTTAACAAGACAAGTAAAACCTTTCAATCAAATAACGCATGTGAATATGTTTCCTCATTTATGAAAAATCTTCTTAAGTCACATGGAACTATTGCCTAATAGTTTTGTCCATACACACCAGAGCAAAATAGTGTTGCTGTGCACAAACACCATCACGTTCTTGAAACAACACATGCTCTCATGCTCACTGCACATATTCCTCGATCTTTTTGGACGGAAACCCTTCTCACTATTGTCTTGTTAATCAAAATTACCCTGTCATCCTTATTTTTAAACACATGTCTAAACTCTCGACTATACAAAACTCACTTTAAATATTCCATGATTCAAGTTTTTGACTGTGTTTGTTTTGACCTTCTTTCACAAATGAATGAGATAAGTTGTCACCTCACTCTGCTCGATGCATCATGTTGGGATATAGTCCATGTCACAAAGGATATAGATGTTGTGATCCCAATAGTAGAAAATTTCAAATCTCCCATCATGTCACCTTCTTTCAAAACTTGTACTACTACTACTCATCAAACAATAAGTTGGATTTGTCCTTTCTCGACTCATCTACGTTCACATCAACATTACTGATACCATCGTACACTCATATGCTGTCCTCATATTCAGAGCCAACTCCACCCTTACATGAAGTGAATTCAACTAATTCTATGGACATGATTATTCCGGCTCCCGGCTTGTCGACTATTACATTGCCAAAACCATTACCCCTACCATTGCCACCTCCAACACTCACTCCATCACCACCCCCACCATGATACAATCCTACTCAAAACTGTCATCAACCTCTGATATACGCTTACTCAATGAAATTTTATTCACCATATTTATATCATTTCTTGCTGCTATATATTCTTTATAGGAACCACAATCTAATTTTGAGGCAGTTAAGTATATCGAATGACAACAAGCTATATAGGAAGAACTATAGGCCCTTCAGTGTACCCATACATGGGATCTTGTTCCCCTACTGCATCATACTAGACCGATCTGTCAAAAGTGGATATTCAAAGTCAAACAAAATCTAGCAATTCTATTGAGCATCACAAACCACGTCTTGTTACTCGTGGATTTTTACAAGAGTATGGTATTGGTTATGAGGAAACTATCACATTAGTGGTCAAAGTAACATCTATTCGAACACTTATTGCTGATGCGGCTAGCCAACACTATTATTTACATTAGAGGGATGTGAAGAATGCCTTCCTAAATAGTGAACTTATAGAGACCTTTTACATGCAGCCACCACCCAGGGTTGGTGCTCCTCACTCTCATGTGTGTTGTCTTAGAATTCTCTCTACGGCCTCAAATAGACCCCTAGAGCTTGGTTCGAGTGCTTTTAGAAATCTATTCTCTTTATTAGTTTAAGAAAAACTCAGCAAATTATGCGATATTTTATCATACTTTCTCTCAGGGTCAGGCAATTCTCCTTTTGTATGTTGATGATATGATTATTATTGTGGATGATTTATCTACTGTTCAAAATCTCAAGCGGCATTTTCAGGCTTTAGATGAAGAATCTCAGGCATTTACACTACTTTCTTGGGATTGAGATTACATAATCTTCTCATGGCTATCTTCTATCTCAACATAAGTATATTTCAGATATCCTTGAACGAGCCACTCTCACATATGCCTTGCTTGATACATCTCCTCCTGTAACTATCCACATGGAGCTTCATTTAAAGCTTCGCCAACTAGATAGCGATCATCTACCGAACTCCACTCGATATCGAGAACATGTGGGTGCCTTGATTTATCTGTCCGCTACTCGTCAAAATATATCTTACATTTTACACACTCTACGTCAGTTTATGGCCACACCGATGACTGTTTACTATGCATCCATGATTTGACTTCTTCACGACCTTCAAGGTACTCCACTCGCTCCTTATTATTACCTTCTGATTTACCTCTAATATTGCAGGCATACACTGATGCTAGCTAGCTAATGATCCTGATACTAGGTGATCCACCATAGGGTATTGCATCTTTCTTGGTTTGTCTCTTATTTCTTGGTGTAGTAAATGCTAGTACACGGTTCCATGATCTAGTACTAAGGTAGAATAACATGTTTTGGCTAACACTACTTTTGAGATTCGTTAACTATGCCATCTTCTTTAGGATCTCTGTGTCTCTGTTTCTTCTCCTTTCCCTCCTTGTTGTGACAATAAGAGCGCTATCCACATTACATGTAATCTGGTGTTTCATGAGCACACTAAACACATTGAGGTGGACGACCACATTGCCCGACATGACTATAGTGCTCACGATATCTCGCTTCTTAACATAGCATCAAAAGATCAACTCGGAGATATGTTCACTAAGACACAAACTACTACTCAACTGTAATATTTTTTGTCCAAACTTTTGGTGTTTGATCCACCTTAAGTTCGAGGAGGGTGTTAAGATAGTGTATATATGTATGTGTATACTGACCTAGTATTGGACCACTCAGGCCCATGTATTGCCTATATATTTGTATTACATTCTAAGATCAATACAACACATATAATCTTTTCCCAATTATCAAACTGTATACTTTCTCTTACCCTATGCAATCTACAAGTTAGGCAATAACTTATGTGTAACCTAAAGGTTGCTGGTACAGTGTATGATGATCCTCAGGTAGAAACCATAAACATATAGTTGGTAAAATTATGCACTACAGATGTTGGTAAAGATGGGATACAATTTATTTATGACAAGTTAGACGTGCATGATACTTACACTCTGGTTGAGAAGTGTTTGAAGTGTTACATTATGTGATGTATGTAGTACCACATTGATTAAATACATAGACTACTTATTGTATTCTTATATATGGAGGTAGGTTTATCATGGAAATAAGATCTTTTCTCTTCCTAGATTCCAAGATCACGAAGATACCTTGACTTAAAGACAAAAATCCATCTTTTCTCATTAGAAAGAAAAATGAAAAAAGGGTTGGTCAATGAACATGCAACATTACTAAGAGACCTTGGACAACTGCGTATCCTGCCTTTAATTTCCTTAATAAATATAAGTCGTAATCAAGAAAACTTGGAAGAACAATTCCAAACTTTTATTGAAAAAAGTCGTCATCAAAGATATTTCAAGACAACACCAATTTCTGTCACTTTCATGGAGGATGAAAAAAAAAAGAAAAAAAAAAGAAAGTCATTATGAAGAAACCTTCAAGAAAACGCCTCAAAGAAAAAGGCCAAACAAATGGTCTTGAATTAGATAATTTATTCTGCCCTGTGCTTGTCCTGGTCAAATGCAGTAGTTTTCTAGGGCCCATGTGATACATTACTTCTTAACTCCGTTGGTTAGTCCAATAATCCAGTGTTCTTCTAAAATTTATATATGCTTAGAACTTGTATTCAAATGAAGGCACTTCCCCCCTCAGCCTTCAATGGAGTTTTCTCCCTTCCTCTTCGCAACCGTTCAATTAGTCCTCTTCTTCTTTCACTCAACCTCATCATTAGAGCATAATAACCTCACTGATCTCTCAGCGTTGCTGGCCTTTAAGTCCTATGTCGGAGATCCGTACAACATTCTCTCCGGCAACTGGACCACTAACACCTCCTTCTGCAATTGGATGGGCGTCTCATGCAGCCATCAAAGGCAAAGAGTTGTTTCTCTCCACCTTGCAGACTTACCTCTCTATGGTACAATCTCTCCTCAAATTGCAAACCTCTCCTTTCTATCCTATCTTAACCTTACCAACAACAGTCTTGCTGGCGAAATACCTGAGACTATTGCACATCTGCCTCGCCTTAAATCACTCACCCTCAATAGGAATCAACTTTCTGGTTCAATACCACGTCCTATTTTCAACATGTCTTTGCTGACCGAACTTTTCCTTGAGAGAAACAACCTTTCAGGGACCCTCCCTTCGGATAATAGCTTCATTCAGATGCTTCCTCTTATTGAAAACCTCAGCTTGCAAATTAATGAGCTCAGTGGAAACATACCGTCTTCACTTTCTAATTGCTCTCATCTTCGAAGACTCTCCTTGTCTCACAGCGCTTTTAGTGGTAACATACCATCGGAGATTGGAAAATTGAAGAAGCTTACTATTCTAGACATTTGGGATAATGATATCTCAGGTGGTATACCGAAAACTTTGGGAAATCTTACGGGTTTGACTGATTTACAGATTGGAGCAAACTACATCGATGGGCAAATTCCTGAGGAGTTGGGTGCTCTTGTGAACCTACAAATTTTATATTTAGGTCCTAGCGATACCCTAACAGGTCCTATACCGGTTTCATTCTCGAATATGTCATCACTCCAAGTTATAGATTTGTCAGAGTGCAAACTCACTGGATCAATACGAGTGAACTTTGGAAACATGCCTCAACTTCGCAAATTGTATCTAGGATGGAATGAGTTAAGTGGAGGGTTAAATTTCCTCAAATCGCTTTCCAATTGTGAGCTCTTAGAATTTGTTGGATTGTGGCAAAATCATCTGGATGGTCCTCTTCCAAATTCCATAGGTAATCTCTCAAGAAATCTTCAAACTCTCGCTGCTAGCTCAAATCATATCAAGGGTAAAATTCCCGTTGGAATCGGCAATTTGTCTAGCTTGACAATTCTAGATTTTGGTGATAACAAGATAACCGGAACAATACCGTCGGAGATAACAACTCTAGAAAACCTTCAGTGGCTAAACTTGGCCGAGAACAAATTATATGGGTCCATCCCGCATGAAATTGGCCGATTAAGAATTTTAAATAAACTGTTCCTCCGTATAAATTCTCTTTCTGGATCCATACCTGACTCATTGGGAAATCTCAGCGCACTAGAACACTTGTGGCTGAATACCAACGCATTATCTTCAGGTATTCCTCAAAGCATATGGAGTTTAAATCGCCTCATTGAATTGGATCTGTCGCAAAACTTTCTCTATGGATCACTGTCTTCAGCAGTGAGCAACATGGCAGCCTTAGCCTCACTAAATATATCAATTAATCATCTATCAGGAAACATTCCGAGTGTGTTCAAAGAGCTCCAAATGCTAAGTGTTTTGGATCTTTCAAACAACTCATTTGATGGGCAAATTCCTGAATCATTTGGCGATCTTATTAATGTGGCAGTTCTGAATATTTCATGCAATAATCTCTCAGGTGTTATACCTGATTCCTTAGCCAATCTCCGGCATGTCAGCAGCATGAACCTATCTTTCAACAAATTGGAAGGACAAATTCCAAATGGGGGTGCATTTTTGAATCACACAGTTACAAGTTTGGCAGGTAATGCAGCACTATGTGGAGCAATCAAGCTAGGTTTTCCACCTTGCCCCCAAAAACATGTTTCTAATTCGAGCTTAAGAGTGCAGTTGCTTAAATATCTCCTACCTGCTATTGCTTTCGTTGCAATCTTTGTTGCTTGCGTTTGCATTTTCTTGAAATTTTATCAAAAGAAAGCCAAGAATCCAGACACTGGAAGCAAGCTATCTCATAATAACTACAGATTGATTCCATTCCATGAACTTGTTCGCGCTACAGAAAACTTTAAGGAGGCAAACTTGTTGGGAAGGGGAAGCTTTGGGTCTGTCTATAGAGGATGTCTCGATGACGGACTGCTTGTTGCTATAAAGGTTTTTAATTTGGAAGCTGAGGGAGCTTTGAGGAGTTTCGATGTGGAATGCAGTGCTTTGAGGATGCTTCGTCATCGAAATCTTGTTAAAATCATCACCACTATTTCCAGTTCGGACTTTAGGGCACTCGTGCTTCCTTTCATGTCTAATGGAAGCCTTGAAATGTGGTTGTACTCATCGGACTGTTATTTGAACCTACTGCAAAGGATTAATATAGCAATCGATGTGGCATCAGCACTTGAATACCTTCATCATAATTGTGGTCAGGTTGTGGTGCACTGTGATCTGAAGCCCAACAATGTGTTGCTGAATGAAGACATGACTGCACTTGTGAGTGACTTTGGCATTGCAAAACTTTTGTTCGGTGAAAGCTGGATTGTCACTTCAACAAGCACACCGGGGACAATTGGCTATATGGCTCCAGGTAATTAAAATTATGGTAAATGTCACATAAACCCCCCTTCACTGCGGTTTTTTAAATAAACCGCCGGAGGTTTATAAATTATAGAAAACCTCTGAACTGATTGTCTCAAATATGTATTCATGGCAGTAACTCTAATGATCATGCGTCAACTTTTTTAACAACTTTACCTCTGTCTACGAAATATACCTCTATATTACCTTTTCTGGTAAAGGTAGGTAAAAAGTAAAAAGATCAGTTTAGACTTTTTACTCTACCTGTCAACACCATCAATGATAATCTCCACTAGGTCAAGGGTTTTAGTACAGTTTTGAAAGTTCAACAAGTTCTCTGAAATTTACGCTTCAAAATTATAAGCTTTCACCTTGAACATATAATAGTTTTAGTATTTCTTAAGACATTCTTTTGGTCTTTTTTTTTAGAATATGCATCAACAGGAAGGGTCTCTGGAAAAGGGGATGTTTATAGCTTTGGAATATTATTGCTAGAAATTTTCACGCGGAAGAAGCCTACTGATCCTATGTTTTTTGAGGAATCAAGCTTACGGCTATGGGTATGTGAGGCACATCCATCTTCCCTAATGGACATTGTGGACTGCAATCTAGTACAAAATAGGTATGGGAAAGAAAATGCAAGTGAAGATCTAATTCCGCTTTATGTTTTTCTATCTTCTATAATAGAATTAGGGATAATGTGTTCAAATGAATCGCCAAAAGAAAGACCTACCATGAAAGAAGTTGTTCCAAAATTATGGAAGATCAAAATGGAGTACTTGGCCAAGTTTCCTAGTATTTGAAGGATAGCCTGAATTCCTCCTGTATAACTTTAATTGAACCAAGTTTCATATTTGTGGTTGTCTATATTAGAGAAATTAGTGACAGAATTTATGGTTTAATCTCTATTTTGTGAATATATCTGTAAGGATCTTAATAATCCTATTCTCATTTTCTCATTTTCTCTTGTGCTCTGTAACCTACGCCGTAAACATCTGCTATTCAATGCTATTGAACAAGTGATGTAATGCATGATCAGCTTGAGCTGAATCAAATAATAGAAGTACCATTTAAATAGCTGCTATTTGTTGGGATTGTATTTTTGATTCTTTATATAACTTCAAAAGAATTAGATAGGTTTAGAGGTCCATCATAATTAGGAGAGTGGGTCTCATTAGTGATGACAAAATTGACCCAAAACCATTTGCCCACCAAAAACCAACTACTAAATGACCCATCTAAACTCACTCATTTAGTTAAATGGCTCATAAACGGGTAGATATTGTTTCCACTAAAAATAAATGAGTCATAAATGGGTGGGCTATTACCCACCCATTTATCCATTTTAGATGAGTATTCTTTTAAAAACACCCTCAAGGTTTCAACAATTGTAAAAAATATTTTAAAAAATTTAAAATTACACAAAACACCCTAGAGATAAACGAACGACCAACACACATAAAATCAAGAAATTTCCAGTAGCCTCTTAATAGTTTAAAATTACGACAAACTCTCAAAAATTTCTACCTCACAAATGACACATGAAATCATGAAATCATGAAATTTCAAGCATGCCCCTATTAATAAAAATTTAAAAATACCACCCTCAAAGTTTTAGAAAATGCAAATAACAACCTCAAGGTTTTGAAATTAGTAAAATCACCCTAAAATTTCAAAACTTACAAATGATACATGAAATCTACAAATTTCTAGCAACCCCCTATAAATTTAGAATTTGCAAAAAACACCCTCAATATTTAAAAAAATTGTAAAAAACCCTCAAGGCTTCAGAATTATCCAAACAAATTCTAAACTTACAAAAGATACATGAAATCTGAAAATTTTTAGCAGCCCTCTATAAATTTAAAATTTATAAAAAACACCCTTAATGTTTTCAAAAATGTGAAAAACACCCTCATGGGTTTAGAATTACAAAAACCCCTTAAAATTTCAAAACCTATAAATGATACATGAAATCTATAAATTACCAGTAGCCCCCTATAAATTTAGAATTTATAAAAAAACACCCTCAACATTTAAAAAAATTACAAGAAACACCCTCAAGTGTTCAAAATTACAAAAACAACTATCAAAAATTTCTAAATTTATAAGAGATATACAAAATCTAGAAATTTTCAGCAACCCCCTATAAATTTAAAATTTGCAAAAAGCACCCTCAATATTTTAGAAAATGGGAAAAACACCCTCATGGATTTAGAATTACAAAGGCCCTGTTGAAATTTCTAAACCTACAAATGATACATGAAATCTATAAACTAATAGCAGCCCCCTAAAAATTTAAGATTTGTAGAAAGCACCCTCAACATTTGAAAATTACAAAAAATTCCCTCAAGTGTTCAAAATTACAGAAACAACTATCAGAAATTTCTAAACTTATACAAGAAACATGAAATTTAGAAATTTTCAGCAGGCCCCTGCTAATTTAAAATTGCAAAAAACACCCTCAATATTTTAAAAAATGTGAAAAACACCCTCACTGGTTACGAATTAAAAATCCTTTGAAATTTCAAAGCCTATAAATGATACATGATATTTACAGATTATCAACAGCCCCCTATAAATTTAGAACGTGTTGATAACACACCCTCCACATTTAAAAATTGGAAAAATACCCTCAAGTGTTCAAACTTACAACAAAAACTATCATAAATTTCTAAACTTAGAAAAGACACAAGAAATCTGAAAATTTTTTAGCAGCCCCCTGTAAATGTAAAATTTGTAAAAAATATCCTCAACGCTTTAGAAATACGAAAAACACCCTCATGAGTTTAGAATTGCAAAAATCCCCTCTTGAAATTTCAAAATTTGCAAATATGAAGGTTCATGTTAGACAAGCAGAAACTGAAGTAACAAGGGATAGGTTGAAGCTTTTGTTTGTAGCCTATAGATTGGTTCCTTTGTTCTTTTCATCCAAAGTTACAGTCTTCTTGGTCTTCTATGTATTATGTCATATATGAATGGACATATGTTTTCTATTTGTAATAGCAGCAAAGATTATATTAGTATATGTTGATGCTCAAACTGGTGTTCGGATCAAACAGTCACTGATCGTGGTTAGATCAGAGTTTAGTGACGAGAGGCCCGTTTCTCCT
>JBAKGM010000001.1:18061535-18075339 GCA_037177215.1 Asparagus racemosus
ATCAATCAAGTTAGAATACACAATACACACATATTGTTATCATCAAAACTAAGACTTGAGAATATCAAATTCCACAACCAGATGAAGCAATAACTGACTGAATTTGTTACTGTACCATATCCAACAAATCAGCAGCTTAAGTGTTCAAGAATCTAGTCAATTTCCATGTAACTCAGAGAACTAAACGTCCATATTGCTGACAATCAGTTTATCTAATTGTTAAAGTTTGTCGAGTTCAAGTTTTAGAACTGAAAGCATTTGTCAATTTCAAGAGGTTTTTTAAAACTGAGATGTTAGCTGTTAGCAGGAGCAAATATTGACTTAATAACACACTCTTGATAATCTTGTTCTTGCTGTGTAATGATGGAATTAAAAAATAATTCATACCTGGATGAGCCTATGAATAGTTTTCAGTGTTAGCCTGAATCCCAAAACCACTATCTATTTGAATTCAGGTTCCAGTACTTTGTTCCATGCATTCAGGATTCTGTGGTAAAAAAATTTTTTATTTCAAGTTTGTATTATCTTGCTTATATAGAAAAGGCTTGATCTCAAAACCATTACTGTAACAAGCATCTAACTGCTGTACTTTGGCCAATCAAAACTTGAAACAATATTTTTTCTTTTTTTCCCGTGTCATCCACAGTGGAATACTCATGGTCTCATTGTTATTTTCTTACTTTTGAGTTTTTCTTTTATTAATCTTGTCATAATTTTTGCAATTTATCATCTACTATCATGTGTAATATTATTACTTTTCATAAATCTTTTTTTTTTTGCGATTTGTAGAAATGTTGAAACCTTCAGAGAATCTTTCTCAAAATAAAATACTTTATGATCACATACCTCTTCTATTAAATGAAGATGATCATGGACGTGTATGTCAGATACCTAAGCACAAGGTACTTATCAATCAGCCTGACAACATTAAATTTGTTTGGACTATACACCATTACCATTGTTAAATTGAGCTAATTGTTCTCCCCTCTACTCTAACAATAGGGCGCAAACTTCAGAAATTTACCTGGTGTTATGGTGGGCTCAGACAATGTAGCCCGATTGGATCCAGCTGTTGAAAGAGCACTTTTACCTTCGGGGAAACCATTGGTAACCTCTATCTCCCTTTGCTTCGAAGCTTATGATTGGTATATTGGTATTTTAACATCCTATACGTCTCTTGTAATTCAGGTGCCTGACTACGCCTTGAGCTTTATTAATGGAAAATCTCCAAAGTAAGTGTACTCATCTTTTCCCTCATTGATTGTGCTGTCTAATATTTTGACTTTAAACTTTATCAAAGTTCTTAATTGACTTTGTACTATAAAAGGCCCTTTGGTCGTCTGTGGTGGGATGAGACAGTACCAACTGTGGTAACAAGAGCAGAGCCACACAATCAGGTTTCTGTCCTGTCTTTACTGATACTCTTTGTCATTTGTTTCTTAATAATTGAAGCTCCTCCTTTTCTATTTGCTTTTAAACATTTCTGATATTTTTTATGATATTCCTTTAGATTATTATTCATCCAGAACAAGATCGGGTACTATCTGTTCGGGAAAATGCAAGACTCCAAGGTTTTCCTGACTACTATAAACTGATAGGACCAGTCAAACAGAGGTAAAGTTTCGTCTTCTTTATAACTGCTATCACTGTTTAAGTTTGTGAAGCTTTTTTGGGAACCACCTCTACCAATATTGGTTTCCCTGCTGTTTTTTTCTGGAACCACCTGTACCGATATTAGTTTGCCTGCTGTTATTCTTATGGTTGCTGAGGGCATACTGTTGTCCTTTTTATCACTTTTCTTTTGGTATCTGGCTCATAAACAAGTCGAAAACCAACAGAGAAAGATATGATCTTAATATATCCCCAACCTTGGCAAAAGCGTATCTTAGGAATGTATAACCATACTAGTCAGGAGCTTTGCAATGACTTAGCCTGTTCCTGAGCATTAAATGTGATCACTGTCATGTCTGCCAGCACAAGCAGTCCTTGTGATACATTAACTTGACCAGAATTCAAGTTTCTTGATCATTTTGGACAGTGTTCATGCTGCCTAAAGACTTCAGGTTATCCAAAATCTCTTATCTAGTTCTCCTTAAAAAAAATCTACTATATATAATGCCAAATTGTGGGGCTCTCGCTGGGCTCCCGGAGTCTTGACAATTTGATAGTATCATATTTATTTCAACTGCATAGTTCATAAATGATATTCAAAAGTTATGCAATTGGGTAATTAGTACCCTTCGTGCTTAACTACATAGCCAATCTTAAAAGACCAAAACTGAAATATCAAGCTACCTCTTGTTCACATGAAAGAGGTATGGAAATTAATTTTTCTTAAGAAATACAGGTACCCGACTCTCATATCTATAGCAGTGCAATGCACTCAAAAGCTTTGATGGCGCCAAGCTTATTCACATGCATCACATTTGCAAGAAGCTTAGTATTACCAGTAATGATAGAGCTCAAGTGCAATGAAGTATGTTTCTTGTATTGTTTTTAGGGTCATTTGTAGATGCATCCCTACCCATGGTTACAATAATGATAGAGCTCAATTGCTATTGTGAGACCCCCAATTTAGTTCCACATCGGGAGAAGTGTGAAAAATTGTGTGGCTTAAATAGGTAAGCCCAAGACTCAAGTGTAGTCAATTTTGGCAGTGGATTGAGCCAAACAATGCGCTATAGTCAGTAGGTCTCATGGCTTGCACGCACTTGTGGGCTTGGGGAGTGACAAATGGTATTAGAGCAGTTGCCACCAGAAAGTGTGGAACTAAGTGCTATGCAGGGCTAAGTGCTACACCGCGTGAGCCTAGTGGGAACCATCTCTAGAGCCCGTAGGAGCCATCTCTAGAGAGCATATCGACTGGTGATATTAGGATGTGCCAATTGTCATGTCGCGACGAGGATGTTGCATATGTAAGGTGGCTTGATTGTGAGACCCCCAAGTGTTTAGTCACACATTGGGAAAGTGTGAAATGTTTGAATGGCTTAAATAGATATGCCCAAGGCTAAAGTGTAACAAGTGCTAACACTTTTTGATAGTGGATTTAGCCAAACAACGCGTTACATTTGGTGGGTCCCGTGGTTTATATCACGCCACGGGCTTGTAGGCCCGGGGTGTGATGACTATCACACGTTCTGCATGATAACTTTGACTAACATAGTTTTGACAATGTTAATCAATTAGGGGGCATGCTAATAAAATAGAGAGATGGTGATACAGGGAGCATCTGCCCACCCCCCCAAAAAAAAGACCCTTGTTTTTATCTTCAGAGAATTTCTCACCTAGCTAAACTTAGTTTAAATTGTAGAATTGTTTTTTTTTGTGATCTTTATAACTATTATAGAATTTCTGAACTGATTATTAAATAAATCAAATATCAGCCGCTATCATTGTTTGGATGGTATGGCTTGAGCAGTTCAGACCTTCGTAGAAACCATCTCACATCCATTTGCTGCTCATTTTTATTTTTGAGCAACATTTGTATTAACCAAATCTGATTCACTCCAATCATGATCTTTAACTGCTGTAACAATATCTGATTCACTCCAATCGTATCTCCAGCTGCTGTAACAGATCCATGAAGATATCAACTATGGGCTCGCAATTTGTTAGGATTATTGTTGTAAATTTGTTACCAATCATGTCTATAAATCTAGCCTCTGTACACAGAAAATGAATCAAGGAAAATCCTAATATTTCTTTAATTTATATCTGTTAATTACTTGAGAAATGTAAGGTCCGCATCTATGTAACCTTATGTTTCATGAATGCTGTCACACTGAGATGGACATGCCACAGCATGAGACATTCTTAACGTGCGCATGATACACATTCAGTGCAATTTTACAATATGAAGGTTATGAGTTGTATACAGATTACTGTTGATTTTTTTATTGTTTTACTGCTATCTCTTTGTAGTTTAACTTCCCTTGCTGTAACAGCGATAAAAAAAAGGCTTTCCTTGCTGTAACATGCGGATCTATGCAATCACCCTTTTTCCCGTCCACGTAAGGATTGAAATATTAGATTCAAATAGGATAGAATAGAAGTATAGGTGTCAAGCAGTACAGTCTATGATGCTATTAGAATTGCATGTCTGGACTGGTAATGACAATATAAATGTTGTACTTTTGGCTTTCAAGAAATGCGGCTTGGCCATCAAAGTCATTTTAATTAGTATGATCCAACAAAAATTGGTGCGCCTGATGCACTTGTTCATTCATGTTCCATACTTACAAATCTGTAAAGTAATGTTTAGCGTGCAGAACATAATACATAATTATGCATATAAGCACGCAAGTTTTGATTTTGACAATCATCTTGTTGGACATTGTGTCTGCGTCAGTGCCATGACACTCATGTCTAGTGAGTATCCAAAAAAAAGGACAAAAAAGCAGAATAAGTATTTTTCCTTGACCTGGCAATTTTGTATCATGTAGTTTTATGGATTAAGTCTTAAGGATTAAATTCTGTTAAAAGTTTCTGTGGCATATCTCAAACTTGTGACCTATTTGTGACAATTCACTTGCTTTAGCAACTGTTAAAGTTCCTGTTATTCTGCACTATAAATTCTGTCTAAACATACTAAGGGCATGTTTGGAAACTTCGCTTATAATCTAATTGTCTTATAATTCACAAATGAATTATAAGCCAAGTGGATTATAAGCCAAAGTGTTTGGTAAAAAATGAATTATAAGTCGCTTTCAACAAGAGATTGTTTGGCAAATGGGTGGAATATAATCCATCATTGCTGTTAAAATGACCAAAAATGATGTGGCTCTAAATTTAAACATTGAATAGACTTTGGAATTATCTTAAATGTTGAGGGGTTAAACTTGACATTTACTTGGTTAAACTATATAGCTTATAAGCAACCAAAAAATAAGTTGGGTTAGGGGAGCTTTTTTGGGGCTTATAAATCAAAATAAGCTGGTTTCCAAACATGTTGCAGTGGCTCATAAGCCAATTTGACCTTTTGCCAAACATGCCCTAATACTGCCCCTTCCCACATGTTAACTTTTTATGCAAGTTTATGCACAACATAAATTCGTTTCACGTATATTGACAAGTTCATTTCTCAATTTTCAACTCTTTCTGTAGATACATTCAAGTTGGAAATGCTGTTGCAGTCCCAGTGTCGAGAGCATTAGGATATGGATTGGGCTTGGCTTATCTTGGGAAAGGATATCATGAGCCTGTTTTTGCTCTGCCTCAAAATTTCCCTGTAAAACTGTAGCCTCCTGTTGATTTGGTAAGATGAAATTTCAGATATTTCCTCTAAGTTTGAAAACAGTTTCCTACAAGCACATCCTAGTTGATGATTTATGCTTGTGTACTCAATTTATGAATTTATTCACAATGTGCCACAAGCCTACAGCCATACAGAGGTTTTTCTGAATGTTTTTCGTTCCAAAAGCTTCATTTTCTTGAGAAAATTGTATTTTGGTAAGGCAATTGAAAGTGACATGAATGTTTGGCGAATGTCAATTAATCATAATCCAGGGAAGAACCATCTGGATGTGCCTGTCAATGCTTTCATGAGTTATTAAGATTTTGGCAGGTTATACCTCATTAGTTATTGAGAAATGCCATGAGTTGAGTGCTGCTCTCTCTCATAGAGAGACAATCACTGGCATAATAATAATATCAACCTGGACATTTGTTGGATAGTTCAGGGCTAAGGTAATTTTTTATTTTTAGATGTATTCTATCCCATTTTCACATTACGTTCCCAAATCCATTAGGTTGCTGTAATTAACACCCACATATTTCTAGTTTACACCCCAAAATTGATTACATTGTTTCAAATAACAACCTATTTTGAACAGAAATGAAGATTTGTGGGCGTAGTTACAAATATAAGTTTTAGGACTTAATATAAAAATAGGATAAGATTTATGATCTAGTATGAGAAAATATATGTATATCTGTGTGTGCGACATGTGTTGTGTGTGTGTGTGCGTGCGCGTGTGCGCGTGTTTTGAAGATGTGTCTCAAACATGTGTGTCAACAAAAAATGAACATTATGAATGGTGTTAAGGAATTTCATGTGTTTGTATGTATGTGAGCCTTTGTGTACTGCTGAAACTTTTAAAAACATGATTAAAGATGTTATCTAAAATTTTTTTTGCAATCAAATTAATTATATTATTTTGGAGACATGAGTAAAGTTTATGCTCCATTCTACTAATTTCTGTTTTCTTGTGGTTGATTCTTAATTAAAGTCATATTTGTTATTATTGTTAGCTGCCCCAATTTATCAGATATTTGTATAAAATACCAACATTGCTACGGAAATGTTTCCTCAAAATAGCTTCCATTACAATGTCTTTTACCTTGTTAGTGAAATATTTGCGATATATTTCATTTCATCTTGTCAATGAACTATGCAGGTTGTATTTCTCTGAACTTGGATCTTGGTGGCAGAAATGATGGAGCTAAATATTTCATCAATTGTTGCTTCTGAAATTTGTTCAGCGGACGTGCATAAAAGAGTTTAGACCTGTTGATTTTTCAAGTATGTCAATAATGACATGTTTAAATGGAAGTTGTTAATTCCTTGTTACCCTGATTATAATGTAATGATGGTGTCTATTTGTGTCAAATTATGCAATTGGAAGATTGTTCAGTTTACCATCTTGCATCAAGTTGCAGGATCGCTGAAGAACATTGTAATGATTCATTCTAGATACAGTCCATTTACAAACTGTTTCAAGAAATTAAAGAATTATCTTATTCTAAAGCTTAAAACCTGTACTTGTTCTAGTTCTTGTTAGAACATTGTTTGTACAGTATCTCTTGTTTGAGTAATAACAAACTCTCATTTGTTATTGATGATTGTTTGAGATGATATATTTTAGGTATAAACAGGTACATGAGAGATATGGGGTGAAATGATGCAACAATCAACATAAATGTTGATTTCAACTTTTGCACCATCGATGGTCACAACGCAACCATTGATGGTCAATAGTCAATCAATGGATTACAGTGCACAACTAGAGAAATATAGAAATTGGATTCAGCACCATTGATAGACTAAAGTGACCCATCGATAGTCAGTTACGTTATCGATGGATTAAAGTGAAAATTCGAAAAATTTCAAAAACTAAAATTTAAATCATCGATGCACTACAAGGTAACCATTGATGATGAGCAGGGGACCATCGATGGTCGTAATTTATCATTGACGCTGATTGGTAGATTTAATGGTTTAATTTCAACTGTTTATTAATCCCTTTCATCTCCAACTTCTACTATGATTTGTATCTCTTTCCTTTATTATCAAGAGCTATATAAAATAGAAAGAGATCATATTTGGGAGAGATTCATACTTTGAGAAATAGAGAGATTTATTCTAGAGGTTTTTGAGAGAGAAGTTAATTTGTGATTTCAATCCCCGAAGCTTCGTCAAACTCTTTCTCGTCGCATTTAGCATCTAAGGATCGCCTCGTCGCGATTTGAGAGAGAGTTGCCTTTTGCGTTCAATATCATCACCGCTTCTTCATCGATCTTCGCTTATATATTTCGAATGGTTTGCTTAAAAGGCTTGCAATATCTTTTTAATTTGTGCTTAAACAATTTGGTTGGTTTGTTCTTTTTTTTTAAGTTGTACTCAAGCCAGTGATAATTAAGGGTTGGGACTAATTAGGGCTAGGTGTTTTACTCATCTGTGAAGAGTTAGGTTGGACAACTGGTTTCAGATAGATTTCATGGTACGGTCTTTGTAAGCCTATTGAATCGGATTGTGATTCAGGTGAACTTTGATCATAGTGAGGAAGTCCCTTCGTGAGAAGGAAGAGTGGACATCGAATTTCTATCCAAACTATTATAAAATCTTGCACTTTTGTCGCTTTTCTTTTGATATTATTTTCGTTGCAAATTCTGTGTTTTAGAGAAAATATGTAACAAACCTATTCACCCCCTCTAGGCTTGCATCTCAATTCCAACAAGTGGTATCAGAGTCTCATTAGCCATCTTTAGATATCATAACCAAGGGTAGTAATGTTACGTCTTACTATTGCAACAAGTTTTCCTGAGGGACACGCAGTAAACCAACCTCCACTTTTTGATGGGACAAACTATACCTATTGAAAAGCACGTATGAAAGTTTTTTTTGATATCCACCAATTATGACATTTGGGAGTGTGTCGAAAATGGCTACAAAAAACACACTACTATTGTAGAAAGGGTTTCAGTTGTCACACATAGGGCTAAGTGGTCACCACAGGACAAACAGATCTTTTTTTTTTGAATTCTAAAGTTATGAATGCTCTTTATTGTTTTTTAACTACTGAAGAGTTTAACCGTGTTTCAAATTGTACTGCTGCGTAGGAAATTTAGAAAACATTGGAGGTTACACATGAAGGAACATCGCAGGTAAAGGAGGCGAAACTCACAATACTTGTTAGCAAATAGGAGAATTTCAAGGTGAAGGCCTCATAAAAAATTCAAGACATGTTCACATGATTCACCAATATTATGAACAAATCAAAAGCTTTAGAAAATGAGTACGATAGCAAAGATCTTTGTAGAAAACGACTGTGTTCTTTATCTAGAGATTTGGGAACCTAAGGTAACGGCTATTGAAGACTTGTAAAATTTTTATAACTTAACTCCTGAAAATTTTACAAGTTATAATTTTTTTTATAACTTCACTCTTGAACATATGAAGCTCAATTGAAAGAGAGAGAAGATGCTTCTGAAGATAATTCCAAAAAGAAGTCGTTAGCCCTGAAGGCCAAAAAGGAGAAATTCCGATTCAAGAAGAAGGAAGAATCAAGCTCAAATTCTAAGAGTGAGAATAATCAAGGGGAAGCTCAAATTTTGAAAGGCTTTAAGTTCTTTCTCAAATCAAAGGATGGTCAGAAATTCCTGCAAAACAAAGGGAGTCACTATACAAACAATGTAAATACATATAATTTTAGTGATTCTGATACTGAATTAACTTATTTTCGATGCAGGAAATCCGATTATCTAAGAAAGAATTGCCTGCTGAACAAAAAGGACTAAAAAGGGAATGACAAAAGTTTCAAAGCAACTATATGGGACAAGTCGGAGAGTAGTTAGAGCGATGATGACAAAAGAGCACACCTTTGTCCCACGGCTAAACATGGAAATTCGGATGATTCTGAACACGAGAACTTCGATAGTGAGATATACCCTACATACAATGATTTATATTCTAAATATAGTGAACTGTTGGGACAATTTGGAAAACTTACTAATAAATATAAAGTTGTTAAAAAGGTGAATTCAACTTTAAAGAAGGATAACAAATTATTGAATGATAAAGTTAAAAATCTTTCTTTAGAGGTGAATACATCTAATAATGCAAGCAAAAGTTTCTCTTTTGAATGCATAAACTGTTCTATGTATAGAGAAATGAATTGTGATTTATCCAAGCAAATAATTGGTAAAATTTGTGAAAATGAAAAATTAGTTGCTCGTGTAAATGAGCTTTCATGTGAATTGTCTTTTGAACAAAGAAAGTTTGAAACTCGTTGCACTACTATAGTTTCTGAATATGAATAATTAAAGTCCAAAAATATTGATTTGGAAAAGGCTGTTGAAAAATTTTCTTTGGGTTATAAAGGTTTAAATATGGTCCTTTCCAATTAACGATTTGCAAAACCTAAAACTAAACTTGGTTATTCATATTCGAAAAACTATAATAACTTTTAACCTTCTTTGGTAAGAGGAAACAATTTAACATTGCTTGCACTCATCTCAAAGGCATCTTCTACTATTTGCTCTTTATGTGGTAGAATGGATCATATCTCAATGAACTGCCGAATGCAATATAAAGTTGAAACTATTAAGCTGATTTGGGTACCTAAAGTTACAACTGCTAATCAACGTGGACTTATGTGGATACCTAGGTCATACATTTCTACTTTTCTATAGGTGTGCAGGAGGCTAAGAAGCAAGGCAACATCAGTTTTGGTTGCTTAAGGCATACTCAAAAGACAAAAATTTGTTTCTTAGCCAAATCAAGAATAACAATAAGATGAGAAGTTGCTGATACATGCAAAGATGGTACCATTATGCATATCATTTTTCTTTGCATGAAAAAGTATTTATGTGCTTATTTTACTGAATATATATCTCAAAATACATTGTCTTCTGTATTTCAAATTTTGATTTTTGTTATTATCAAAAGGGGGAGATTGTTGGAAAGTTGTTCATACAATATCTCTTGTTTGAGTAATAACAAACTCTCATTTGTTGCTCATGATTGTTTGAGATGATATATTTCAGATATAAATAGGTATACGAGAGATACAAGACAAAATGATGCAAAAATCAACATGAATGTTGATTTTAACCTTCACACCATCGATGGTCACGAGGCAACCATCGATGGTCAACATTCAATCGATGGATTACAGTGCGCAATCAGAGAAAAATAAAAATTGAATTCAGTACCATCGATGGACTGCAGTGACCCATTGATAGTTAGCTACATTATTGATGGACTGCAGTGAACATTCCATAAATTCCAAAAAAAAAAGAATTCGAATCATTGATGGACTACATGGTAACCATCGATGATGAGTAGGGGACCATCGATGGTTGTGATTTATCATCAATGGTGATGACGCTGATTGGTAGATTTAGCGATTTTATTCTCAACTGTCCGTCAACCCTTTCATCTCCAACTTCTACTATGATTCTTATATCTCTTTCCTTTATTATCAAATGCTATGTAAGATAGAAAGAGATCATAGTTTGGAGAGGTTCATGCTTTGAGAAATAGAGAGATTTATTTTAGGGTTTTGAGAGAGGAGTTGATTTGTGATTTCAATCCCCGGAGCCTCGCCAAACTCTTTCTTGTCGCGCTCAGTATTTAAGGATCATCTCAGTAAGGAGAGTTGCCCTTTGCATTCAACGTCATCATCGCATCGATCATCACTTATATCTTCTAAAGAACGGTTTGCTTAAAAGGCCCGTAAGATCTTTTTAATTTGTGCTTAAACAGTTTGGTTGGTTTGTTCTATATATATTTCTTACGGCGTACTCAAGCGGTGATAATTGAGGGTTAGGACTGGTTATGACTAGGTGTTTTACTCATCTGTGAGGAGTTTGGTCAGACGACTGGTTTCAGATAGATTTTAGGGTGTGGCCTTTGTAAGCCTACTGAATCGGGTTGTGATTCAGGTGGACTTTGGTTATAGTGAGGAAGCTCCTTCATGAGAAGGAAGAGTGGAGTAGTATTTCTATCCGAACCACTATAAAACCTTGCATGTTCTCTAGTTTATTTTTGGTTTGATTTTTCTATTTTATTTTGATATTATTTTCGACGTAAATTCTGTGTTTTAGCGAAAATATGTAGCAAACCTCTTCACCCCCTCTAAGCTTGCATTTTCTTCTGACAGTTCTTGTTTTTCTTTGATAGGGGTGAAACTTTATTTATTTATTTATTTAGTTTTGGTAAAGCGGTTTTTGGTCTTTTTTTCTTTTGCCATTTTATGTCTTGATTATTTTGTAGTACTAATCATCAGAATACTAGGTATATAATACCTGATGCCTTATTTTCAAGGTTCCGCAATTTGATCTGCATTAATGAGTTTTTTTGTGAGAAAGATGGCAGCATTCCATTAAATGATGCTTTCAGCATCATCTTCAAGTTAGATCTTAGTCGTACTAAATAATGAAAAAAATGTTTAGTCATTCCAATTGTTAATCAACTCCCAATCAAAATTTTGATTGCATATAAAAGTGGACTTTGAAATTTTGACTGATAATCATTCTTTAAGTAGCTCCAAAACTCCAAAGCATAACTATACACCATTGACAGCGATTGACTTGTTGCAACTTTTTGAAAACACCTTGATTTGATTTCTTTGGCTATATTTGGCAACTCTGAAAATAATCTAGATTAGTTTTGGACCAGCTCCATTTAGTCTAAGTTATGCTAAACTAGACTATATTAAACTAGTTCAAGTTTAAACTCAGTTTATCTAATTTTTAGTTTACCTTCTTCGGGGCTATTTCTACCCTAGTTATCTTTCAGAATAGGGGACATTTGGTTTGTCTTTAGCCTCAGTAGTGAATAGAAATGTAGAACAAGTTTACTCTATTTTTTTAATATGCCAAACTAGGGCCAAGCATATAGACGCATTTAGCCTTCGCTAAAACAAGTTTATTGAGTTTGCTAAACATGCCCTTTGTTTCTAGATTTACCAAAGGATATAAGCCCACAACTGTTCAATATAATCCTACAATACCTTTCCTAGCTTTTGTTTCAATGTGAACCAAAATATATTTTCCATCCAATTATTACATCTCTGCGTAGTGATAGCCACGCAACCTAGAAATATTCTTAGATGCTCAATGAGCACCAAGGTGGCATACACCACACCAATAGAATAAGCTATATAGCATAAACTACATGAAAAAAGAGAAAATTGTGGTATTAAATAATATTTATTGTCTTATAAGTCTTATTTCTATTGGTGTGGTGTATACCACCTAAGAATTTTTCTGCAACCTAAGCCACTATTGTATCACAACAAAACAAAAGTATGAATCCTTCCTTGTAAATTGCTGCCAACATTTATGAATAATTAAAGACCTCACAACTTTGTTTCTTGTAGTACAAATAGGTAAGGTTTACAGAACACTTGTCATTACCCATCTTTTTTTTATCCGTTTATGTGCAATGTGGATTTCAAACCTTAATATATCTGAAAATTTATATGTTTTATACTTTTATTTACCTACAGAAAGAAAATCATTGAGAAGTATTAAAGAAAACAATTTAGATAACATAAACTGAACTTGTACCTAGGACTTCAACAATTCACCTCTATCAAGGGTGTAAATCCGAAAACATCAATTAGATTGGACTGAGCTAGCTAATGAACCTGGGAAAGAAAGTCCAATAACGTCCTGCATAGAAGATAGTATACGCAAAAAGGTGACAATGACACGTGTCCGATTGCCAATTCTTGACTTGTGCAATTAATATGCAAGATTAGCGCAATTGCTACTAGTGAAATTAGAATATTGTATTAATGCAATCGAACCCCTATATTAGTGTAATCACTATCTTGAAGGCTTGGTTTGGTAGGGGATATGAGAAGGGAAGTAGAAGTAGAGTGAGGTGCAATGCGGTACAAAGAGGTATATACCTTTTGAGCTTCTTGTTTGGTTGCAGGAAGAGTGGGAGGAGGTATATGACTTTTTCTTGTGTGGTAGAGGGGATGGGAAGGAGATGTGAGAAAACGAGTTAGTTAAAGTACAATAATATCCTTTTGTTAGAATATTTTCAAAATCATATTAATGTGATTGTATTTGATTTATTAAAACAAAAGAGAAAATAAATATATAAAACAAAGAAAGTACAAAGATTTGGGGGACTAATTTCAAAATACAATGATTTGTAGGACTTCTTCGAAATTATGCAAATGTTTTCAGGACTAATAATTTTAAATTTTGAAAAAAAAAAATAGGAGACTAATTCCAAAGTTTGTAAATTTTGGGGTTCAAAGACCTAAATATTTGGGGGGACCAAATATAGGGTTTTGATGAGGATAATATATTTAATTATGTAATTATGAAATATTTGGGAAAATAAAAGTGTTATGAAATATTTGGGAGGATAAAAGTGTACTTATAACGTAAATGTTCTCAATCCCTCCGTGTCTCTCCGATTCGGAGGGATGTTTCTCTCTCTTAACATCCAGTTCATTTTTAGCCTTCCTTCTCTTTGCCTGGCACTAGTCCACATTACATTCCCTTCAAAATACCTCCTACCAAAGAGAATTTTTATTTTTATCCCTTACTTTCAATCTCC
>JBAKGM010000001.1:18093362-18115719 GCA_037177215.1 Asparagus racemosus
TATATATATGCATTTGGTTTGTTATCATATCATATCGTTTATTTTGCTAATTTGATAAAAAGCATTATGGTGTGTTTGGATGGGGGTTAGAGAAGGATATAGGAAGTTAAAATTTACAAATTTTTTATTTGGAAGTTTTTTTTAGTGGGTTAAAGGACGAAGGAGAATGTAAAATTTGGGAAGATTTCCTCCCCTCAAATTGGACGGTAGAGGATATAAAATGAACTGTGCAAATTTTTACAACATGGAGAGACAATTTTACCCTTGTCATTTATTAGTTGACAAAATACTTTAATAACATGTAAGGATATTTATGTAACTTTACATATGTTCACGTCACTTCTCTCCTTTTAGTAAAACTCGCAAACAAGATAAATTAAGTTTACTCTCATTTTCCCTGCTAAACTCCACATTAGCATTTTATCTTTTTACACTCATTTTCTACCTTTCTTTTCCACTATTTAACTTCCCTTTCCATACCGTTAAAGAAACCCGTTAGCACTGAAATACCCTCCAGCGAAAAACACCCCCCATATTGCTAAAATCATTTCCTTTTCATCTTTTCTTTCCCCAAAGATTAGCGTACTCTCGGTTCTCAATCGTTCACAGCGTCTGCAAGGAATTGGACCTAGAACTCTCGTGAACGAGCAGCTACGCGGAGAATTAGAGTTAAGCTCTCTACATTGTTGCTCCTCAAGGTTCAATCTTAAGATCCCCAATCAGGTAAACCCTTTCCATTGAAGTTCAATGCTTGATCAATAGAATATTATGAAGGGTTTGTAGTTTTGAGTGTTGGGGATAAACTACCCCTCTATCGAAATCGAGCCCGCAAAATCGGAAGCTCCCCCTAGCCTGAGATCCCCCGCAGAAACGATTGTGATATCAAATCGGTGCAAAACTCAAATTTTATGGAAAAGAAAAATAACAAGATAGATGCTAGTCGACACAAGAGATTTACGTGGTTCGGAAAAACCACCTACACCCGGGAGCTATCATTTCTTTACTTTTTTTTTTTTTTAGAGAATACAAGAGAATTACAATTGAATCACTCACTGACCAAACCCGTAACCCCTTATACACCCGTTCTCAAAGTACTCAAAGAATACTCTCAGAAGCATTTAACCATGCTCTTTTTCTCTCTCAATATGTGTCTCTATCGAGGCTTACAACCCTCTTTAAATAGCCCGCCTTAGTAAGCTTGCCCTCAAGCTTTAGCCAACTAGTCCCCTAAGTTTCTGCTTGACTTGTCAACCAAGCTTCTCAAGACGCCCACCAAGTCTCTCAAGAGGGATGGACCACCAACATTGAGTATATTTTGGTTAATGAGTTTGGGTTATTTGGAACCAATTAAGGTGTTTTGTGAATGACGGATAACTTTGAATTTTAATGCTCATTGTTTTTATATTAGGAATTTGATTATGGATTTATAAAATAAGAGTGAAGGTTAGATACACTAAACGAGATTGTTTAATTGCTATTTCAAATAAAAATAAGAGTAAAATTGCCCTGAAATAGCACGTGACACTCACATGGAAATATTCACAAGAATATTCTAAAATTCAGTTAATAAAAGGTACAAAATTGCAATTTTAGAAAATGTTAAGAGTATTTAAGTTAGTGGCGGAGCCAAAAATTTTACCTTGGGGGGCTAAGAATCCGTGATACATAATTGCTTCTTATGTATTTCACAAAAAAGTTTTTTTCGATATTAGTTCCTCAAATTTAAAATATTTTGAAATGGGTCCTCAAATCTCAAAATTGCTATCAGGCTTTCTAATTCTTAAAGTATTTGAATATTAGTCCCTCAAATCATTGACATTACCATTAAATCTCTAGTTTTCATAATTAACTTGAAACAATTCATATGAATTGGAGGACTTTTTTTTAGATAAAGAATTAATGGATGGCTTAATAGCAATTTCAATGATTTGATGGACTAACTTTAAAATAGCATAAAGAATTTGGAGGGAGCTAATAGCAATATCGATGACTAAAGGTCTACTTTCAAAATAGTAAAGATATAAGGACTTGAGGGACTAATATGAACAAGGACATAACATGCAAATAACAAAATTTTTGTGGGGGCCAAGGTCCCCCCAACTTTGTATGTGGCTCCGCCACCGTTCTACAGGCCAATTTAGAAATCTTACGAGTTTGATTTTTTGGTCTTTTGTTGATGATTTCTTCGGAAAGCTGTAAATTTTGCTTTTGTTTGTTTAGATATTATATGTATGATGTCTATCATTTATTTGTAAAAGCAAAGTATGCACTCGTTGTATACTTTTATTAATGAAAAAGGTTAACAATTAATGCCAAAGAAATTACAATACTAACTATCGTGCATAGCTGAGTTAAAACTAGTTTTTTTTTTATTATTTATAATAAAATCTAAGGCAACATTGACATGCCTAGATCATATGAGACTCTCTAACAATGTCCATCGAAGAGGTCTTCAGACTTCAGGCACTGGTAACTTCATGATCATTCATTAGGACATGTAATAGTTTGCTTAGGTGCTTAATAATTAATGCAGTCCATTTCTTCTGAATTTAATTCACCGGCAGATGGTCGTGGAAGGTGACGGAGATTGAAGAGTGCCTTGCATTGAGCCCATGAGGGATGCTTTAGTTTGAGACCCGCTTATTTATTACATTTTAGTTCCCACATATATAAGTATGGACTTGGTTTAAAAAAGAAAATTGTTGCACGGGTGGTATTGAGCTCTTTTTTCATCCACCATCGATCTCAGCAAATAAGTTTAGCTAGAAAATGCAAAACTTCTTTTTATTTTCTTTTCATACTCTAACTTTATGTCATCATATCAATAATATGGGTGGGAGAATTTTTCAGTAAATGGATAGCTAGTATGAACAAATCAATTTATGACTACAACACTATAAGAGGTTTCAATAATACATGATCCAAACCTCCAACCACAGTCAAAATGTGAAAGCAAATAGCATGAAAAAGTCAGAGTATGCCAAAAAAAATTTCAAATTTTTATTTGAAGATATTTCTTTGTGACAGAAAACTTGCAATTTTACTACAACAAAAGAAAACTGTATCAATGATTTTGTTTCATAGGTGTTTTCATGTTTGACAATTTTTATATAACCAAATTAAACTAAACTATAACCTTGATTTATTAATGTATCAACTCGAACAATTGATTCCAAAATCAACGTTTGTTTTGATATTACATAAAACCAAATCGAGTTTAAACAAATTCATGCATGTATAGCCAATATATTATTTTATGAAAACTTATTTAAGAAACAAAGTTTTTAAGAGAAAAACTTAAAGGAAAAAATAAATAAAACCACTCCCCTATTTCCTCTAATTGTTGTTAAAACCCTTCATATTTCTCTTCTCATAATCCCCCACTCCTTTATATAATCACAACAATAAAACTAGAGAAGCAAGAAATCAATCAGTGGCTTCAACACACTTAGTTCTACACAAGAAACTCGAAGAACTCGAATGCTAACTTAGCGCCATTCTCCTCCAAAATGCAAAACATATCCCCCTTCAAGACTCAACAATCTCCCAAATTCAAAGAAGAGTGAATCTCATCAAGACCCTTCTCTCTGCAGAGTCTGAATCAAACTCTTTCAGTAATCCTCAGCATTTGGAAGAGATATCCTACAGGCTCTCAGTTGCAGAGAAAAATTTCATTGCTTGAGCAAGACAAAGCCTGAGGATAATGAACAAATGAGACTGAAGAGAGGATCTCTTTCACTGAAAGCAAGTTCTCTTGCTTTACCACTACAAAAGATGAAGAACAAAAAGCAATTGAATCAAATATGAAGCTTCAAAAGCTCATCGCAGAGTTGACTGAAAAAGTGAACGAGAAGGCGAAGAAGCGACTTCCATGGACTTTGGGAGGAGCGGCGGTGGTGGCTACAGTTGGAATATTGGAGGCCACTGGTTTGGCTTCATTGGAGAATTCTGGTTATCTTGTGCCAACTTGAGTTTTAATTGGTGCTTTTTATTATATCATCTTCAATCTTAAATCTTTTAATGCAATGTTAAGGATAGGTGGTAGTTTTCGTTGTTATTTGCTTTGCAATAAATTGTTAGTCAACAAGGATTTGAGAATTACTTTGCAAAATTTTAGTTGAAAGATTTAAGTACTTATTTGATACTTTGTGTTTTAGTATGTTTTCTGTCATAAACTATGTAAGTATCTTCAGGTTGCAATAGAATTTGGACAACTCATATGCAACCGTTACAAAATAAATTAAGAGTGGCCCCGTTAGGGCATTTCAAGCATAGAAATCTCAAGCAATATGCAAGAATACGAAGACACATGGATTGGAATAGTTAAAAATTTCAGAGATATGAATTGGAATAGTTAAACAAACTTCTTAAAGATAAAAATGCAATGCTTCTAGCTTGAAAAGGAGCAAAGATGTCAACCTGATAAAGACACATGTTTAATATAGAATGAAGATGTCAATTTTGCATTGAAAAAATAATGTTTATTGCGCTTGAATATGCTTAATATATGTGAAGTTATATAATGAGATTTTTACTCCAAAAACAAAACTATTCTACATTTCGATTATAGATGCCATATATTCTTTCTATTGTTGTAAAGTTATTATAAGATCTTCCTATATTTTCAAAAATGGGAAATTGATTATAAATTGAATTATTTTTGAGGCATTCACCAAATATGCATATTTCTAATCCAATTTTCAAACCCTTAGCCCATATTGGTAATATCATTTCTTCATATTTTTTATCTTTACCATTTGAGTTTCTTTTGCTTCAAAGGATAGACTCAAATTATCGATTGGATCCTAACTAGAGGGCTACTTGGTTCGCAAGCAAAAATTAACTGCAACAAATGTTCCATGCAATATTTAATGCAAGAAATCAACTTAAAATCTGTTATTTGGATTATTTACACTTTTATTATTCATTAGGACAAATTGGGGCCAAATGGGATAATTATCCCAGTTGTATAATTTTATTCCAATGGGTTAATTTGAGTGGAATAAAGTGGGATAATTTGGAATACTAGGACAATTTGAAAATGAGAGGGAACAATTAAGGGGGACAATTGATGATCTAGCGCCTTTTTAAATGTTTATATTTCAAATAAATCTAAATTAACTTATCCAATTAGTTTAATTTAATATATGTCATATTATAACTAATTGTATTATATTATATTACTAAATTTTAATTACCATAATTTATTATACATATGTTTCAAGTTATTAATTAATATAATAAATATGTTATAGCATAATAATGGATTATATTATATTTTATTAATATATTAGTAAATAAAATATTTTATATATTCTAATACATTATTATTTAATTTAATATATTAAATCATTATTATTGTATATTATATTATAATTACCCCAATAAAATAAAATAATATAACTTTTATATTATATAATATTTTAATTATCAGAATATATATTAAGTAGTATTTTATAGATAATTTATCACATTATGTTGATATTTTTTTATAGTATAATATATTATATTATAATAAATTAATATACTAAAAAGTTAATTTAGTATATATAATATAGTACAAATAATGTAATATACTAAGTTTATTATATTTTAATTTATATAATATATTAACAATATATTTAGCATAAAATAATAAATTTTTAATAAAATATATAATAATAAAATATATTATAATATATTATAGTATATTCTCATAATAAAATTATATTCTCATTAATATAATAAAATAAAGTCTACACAATTTAATGTAATCTACTATGTTATAATTAATATAATATATTATTTGAGGTAACTAATATAATATTTTAATTATTTAATTATTTTGATTGTATTACATATACTACGTAATTAATTTAATTTTTCATATTTAATTGAATATGTGACATAATTAACATATATTAGTTAGTTTATACATGAATGTTGAAAAATTATCCTATTGCCTCCAAAGGGTCCCGATGTGAGAGTTTGAGTAAATCGTACAGTTGGGACAAAGATTTTACCGTAGAGATGGGATAATATTGCCTCAAGTGGGTTAAGTGTCCGATGTGTTTAAAAAATCAATAACATCAAAAGTAAAGTCTCAACTTTATTATCCCAAGGAATAACGCCAACCCTAATAGTTACACTTTGTGGTAGTTTTGTACAAACCGCAGAATAATTCGTGATAGTGTTTGTGAAATTTACGAATATTATTGTACTTTGATCTTTCCAGCTTTAGATTTTAGGACGCTAATGTATTTGTACGGCCCATCTTTGATTGAACAGGCCAGATCTACAGGCCTGCTTTCAGCCAAAAGTCCGCAAACTTCTAACTAGTTAACTTCCCAGTTCACTAACGATTAAAATGAGCTTTGACTAAACTTTTACCCTTTCTCCATTATCCAACTCCCCGAACTCCATCGCTCTCAAACTCAAATCTACAGTGAACGCTCCTTGAGATTTGGGGCACCCCAAAATACCCAGATAAAGTTATTAGCCAATACTCTCCCTGTATGCAAGCAACAATTTTGTATCCTCAGTATTACCCAGTCTCCACTTCGTCCATTTGTGGGGTTCTCCGGTTCCAATTTATGCTCAATTTGTGCAGACTTGATGATAGAAAGCAGCCTGTTATCGATATGCATGCAGTATGTTCGATGATTTGCCTCGATGGGTTTCTTTAATGTCAACTCCAGAGGTTTGTTTACTAGTTGGATTGGTTATTAATGATTGTGAGCTTGCACATCTCGATTATCAATTTGGAGCATATTGCTTCGCTTTATGGGAATATTGTGACTTGTTTATCACTGCTTGTTTGGGTTTTGACTGCATATTCACATGGGTATGAATTATGATTGCTTGAACCAGAGCTTACTGTTAAAGTGTTAATTTGGAGCTATTTGTTGGAGTTGTACCACTGAACATGGAAGAACATTGGTCAACAACTAATTATGAATATGCTAATGCAATCTGACTCGCAAATATAATTTGAGCTTACCCTTGCTTCTATTTTTAGAATATTTTGATTTTACGCTCATTGTTTTTTTGGTTTTGATTGCATCTTCAGATGTTTACATGGCTCGAATCAAAACTCAGTGTGAAAGTGTGTTTTGGAAATTTCTTTTTTGTTAGAATCTCACATTGAACATGGAAATGCATTGCGTAAATGTTCAATTTATCTTCAATCTTCAAGAATTAATGATTACTTATGGGTCTTTGTGTACACCGGAGTTGGTTTTATCATGAGCCTACCCAGTTTTTGTGCATGTCTTGAGAAACCTATGTTTCTGGAATTTGGCTTCTCTAATTTGTTATATTGTGATTGAGATTGTAACTTTTTCACTGTATGGATGGTTCAATTTATTAGTCTTGCTTTCTTGAATTGAAGTACTGAAAGATTGGTAGATACAATGAACGAGAAATAAACATGACATTCGTTGCCAAATATAGAGTTAATTTTGTAAATGCAGTTTGCAAAATATCTGTTGAATTGTACCCTTGAAGAACATAGAAATACTATGTGTAATGCTGGACCGACTGCAAATACGAGTATACAATCTGGTTCACTGACAAAATTCAGAATACACTTGCATGCTCTTCCATCATAACAGACTAATGATTATGGTTTTATTGTGGGAAATATCGAGCGCATTCAGTTCAAGCAGAGAATGCATCTGAGAAACCAATACATGACAGGGCTACATGATTCCTATCATTCTGGAATCTGGATCACTTGTTGAACTGTACCTTTAAACATAAAGTACATTTGGTAACACGAACGGATTAGAAAAATGGGAACTGAATTCAACTAATGAATACAACTTTGGACTCCTCTTGCATGATATGCAAGCATCACACTTTCTGGGCCTGTGGAAAACTTGGGCTATTATGAGCTAATTCAGTTCAACTAGAGGATGCTTTGAGAAAACCTGTCCATGACAATAGTATACCCTATTTTAATTTTTATTTAACTTAGCTATCTAGATTTGTTAATCTTGAGATGAGAATTGTAATTTTTCACTCCATATTTTAATTGATTTGTCAAATTTAGAAGTGCGCAGGCAGATGGGTGGATGCCATGAACCACTATTAAGCATGATATGTGTTGCCAAATGTAACTGATCTTGTAAATGAAGTTTCTGAAATAATTTTTTGAAGTAACCTTTGAGCATAGAAGGACGTCAGCTAATCAATGGATTGACTGTGAATATGGGATTGCAATCTCACACACAAAAACAATTTGGATTTTGCTTGCATGATCTTCAACCATAACCAGTTAGTGAATAGTGAATACCTGCTTGGTTTTGGAACTGTCGGCGTTGTGTTTATTATGAGCTTATTTAGTCAAGTGGAGCATGTACTGGCAAACTTATGCCTGGCTATGAATTAAAAGCTTCCTGGTTTCTTATCTCATGATAAAAATTGTGATTTTTTCACTCTTTGATGAGTTCAATGAATTAGTCAAACTGTATTAACTTTTAATTAAACAGAAGTTGGTTAGATGCCATGAATCGCAATTAAGCATGGCATGTATTTCCATATATAGAGTTAAGGTTGTAAATGGAGTTTCTTAAACAGTTCAACCAATGCATTAAGTACTACTGAAGTGGTTAAAATTATCTGACTAGAATTTTACTTTAATGGACTGACTGTGAAACTGGATGCAATTGACAATGGGCGAGTCACGTGTTTGTCCATTCTAGTCAGATTATAGTGACATTAATGACATTAAAGTGCATATCCATCTATTTTGCCTAATTCTTCTTTAGCAAAAGATTGCAGCTTTCAGATACATATCTTTAGATGAAAATTGTAACCTTTCGCATTCTATTAATCAGTATTACTGTGGTGACTTTTAGCTGCATGAGCAGATGTCCGGATGCCTTGAATAAGATAAGCCATGTTGTTGATTGCTGAATATGGAATTATGGCTGTAAATGCAGATTGCAAGCAATTTTTCGAACTGTACTTTTGAACATTTTAGTCTAGTATAGGAGGATCATAGTCTGGTTAGAAATTGTTAGTCACATATGTAGCTATGTAACTCATCTTCCTCCGAGTAAAGCGTAAATTTCCTTTTAATATATCAACAAGCAGATAGCTATGGTGGACTGTGTATAATGAAAGACCTCCAAGCATATGGTTATGTTTATTAGGCATATGTATGAGCTATGAAGTATGTTCATATACTTCCATTTGTGTGTAGTAATAAGTATATACTCGTCTTTTATGGAAAATGTCTTTCCATAGTTTAACGCCTATGGGCTTGCTTAAACAGAAGTTGAAATGAGAAGTGTACCAGCGGACACAGTGGTTGTATTTAGACACAAACCTTATCTGCCAACTTGCACGTGCACTGCATGCGGACACACTTGGTGCTGTCTTCCACCTGTGTCATGTGTGCAACGACATTCGATGCCTCTTTTTTATCATCATCATTTTATATTACTTTCCTCTTTTGCACTCCTCTCTCCTCTTGGCATCCTATTTATGAAGAATACATCCTCTTAACCTATACCCGAGTCTCAAGCATAGTCCTCTTCCTTCTCTGCCTAAGGGGAGGAAGAAGTAGAAGAGGAGAATGGAGGTTTTCTATCTTTTATTTATTTTCTATTTTCATAAACTTATTTATATGTCTTGATATTGTTTTCATGAATCAATCTATTTTGTTCAGGTAGAATTTTCAAGCAGAATCCCTTGCTGGTTGGATGCATTGTTCAAAGAGGATTTCTTTGATCCTTGCTTAATTCATCTAGGAATCAAGCAGAATGATAAGAATATATTTTGCATAGATTGTTGTTTGAGCTTCTGCAACAATTGTTGTCCTAGCCATTTTGGTCACCGAGTTCTCCAAGTACCCACCCCTTTCTTCCTTAAAGTTTGTTAAGTAATATGTATGAAGGAACTAATTTCCCTCTTTCTCCACTTTTTATCAACTTTCTTGTCATAGATCCGTAAGTACAATGACCACAGAGTTGTAAGAGCAGAAGACATGTGCAAACTGATCAATTGTTCTTTCATCCAGGTAAAAGCATTGGAAATTTATGATTAATCACATCTTCTTAGAAACCGGAAGCACATTATATTTTGTGTTTTTTATTATACCCCCAATTTTTTGTTTAGTTCTATATTTGGCCCCCCAAGTCTTCATATTTCTAAATGACCCCTAAAGCCATTAAGTTGTTTTAAATAGAACTCCTAGATCTATTAACTTATCTTAAATAATATCCCAAATCTATTAAGTTGTTTTAAATAAGACCCCCATCTCGAACAAATATGAAGACTTGGGGGGTCTAGTTTAGAAATATGAAGATTTGAGGGTCTAATATAGAATTAACAATGATTGGGGGTCTTATATGACAAAAACTTATATTTTATGTCATTGGTTAGTTTACCATATAAATGCATGTAAAATAAAATTATATGAATGGTAAAGAAATGTTTTTTTTGTACACTGGAATTATGCAATTAGATTCTGATTATTTTCATATGGGAGCTTGCACGTAGTCGTATATGCTGAATAGAGCACAGGTAGTGTTTGTGAAAGCGAGATCTCCAAGCAAAAAGAAAGAGAAAGCACAAAGCCAAGAACAACCTAACAAGAAAAAAGGAAGAGAAACGAAACCGCATTTCCAAAACTGTGACAAGACATGCTCTTCCTGCCCGCGTTCTCTTAAAGAAGAATTCGAGTATTGTTCCGTCAGTTGCATGGTAATATGTTTAAAAAGAGGCTACCTTTCCTTTTAGATTCATTTTGAAGGAAATTTAGTAATTTGTCAGGTTTTCACAGGTGAAAAATGTGCTGAAAACTGAGGGAAGCATTTCGAAATACCTTCGCCGCTTCCTGCCACTTCCACTGAACTTTGAAGAGACTGATGAGGAACTAAGTCTTATTGACCTTGTCCTTAGAGATCCAACCACATCTGGCTCCACGATTTATGGTAATCGACGTGGTGACAGCAAAAGAAAGAAAAAGAACAAGGAAGAGGCCTCTCCTTGTGCCCTAATCAGTTTGCACAGAAGGAAAGGTGTTCCTAGGCGAGCACCTCTTTACTGAATGCGAGGGTATGTTTGATATTGCGAATTTAGGGTTTACTGATGGCTTTTGGATATGATTTCATACTGTTATCATGATTTGTTATGGGAAAAGTTTTCATTCTCTTTGCCATCACATAACAAATGAGAGATTCATGCTTCAAATTATCCGTGCCTTATTTTCTGGAATATGTTGCAGATTTAAGTTCAAAACTTTGTGATTTGTTGCATTGACATTAATAATATCTGTGGAAAAGTAGCTTGCTTCTACTGAAGTTTCAGATCTTTATGTTGTATTGAATTGTTCTTAATAGAAAAAGACTTTATGGTATTGGATTCAGCATTTGTGTGATAACTCTAGATTTACAAAGAAGTGTCACTTAATACTTTCTTCAACTTAAAGTGTTTAAGCTTCTCATCTCTTTTGGTAATTCAAAATGTTTGATAAAAAATTAATCATTTACGAAACAAACAATCCTATTTACTTTGTTGGAGAAATAAGACTTGAGATAAATGTTATCATGTCCAAATAAAATGTATTGTGTTCGTGTCTATATACATTGTATCACCTGGTTAAATGTCATGTTTAGGTATAATTTATCACATGGATAAATATCATGTCTTTATATACAATATATCACATGGTATTAAATGTGTAATCTCTATTATAAATTAGACTAAAAGATGGGATGGCTAATTAAGCTTTCTCCTTCTCTTTCCTCTATTTCCATCATGGTATTAGAGCCAAGTTCTTCGCCCTAGAGAGAATCTTCTTCAAAAATATCAGGACATCTAAGGGGATTTCGCTACAAGCGCCATCTCAGCACTTCCCCTCGGTAGCTTCATCATCTTCTTGGTCAGGATGTATTCCCGTCCAACTTTCATGCTTATGCCGCTTACCTCTCAACTTATTTCACAATGACTTTATCGATTGCCTGATGTTGTCGACCTCTTCTCTTGCCTCTTCAGGAACCACCTTTAGCTCGTTCAACTATCCATTTTATCAATATTTATTATTGCTGATTTACTTTTACTTCAGCTTCTTTCTGCTTTCTATATCTATATTTGAGACCTTATTCTTTGTCTTCATGACGAAGATTCTAATCTTTTGTCTCCATGATGAAGATTCTAATCTTTTTTGTCTTCATGACAAAGATTCGAATTTTGTCCCATGTCAGAAATCCTACTGTTTGTCTACGTGTGAGGCTTTACTGCTGTTTGTCCGAGTCCAAAGATATTGTGATCATCTGTATTTTCAGATCACTACTGGTTACTTCCGTCTATCTGATTTCTTCTGCGAAAATTTCGATGCTATTGTTGCTGAAAAAGCCATTGAAGATTGGACATAAACCATGAAGGTTTTTAATATTATCATATAGTGCTACCTTTCGCATAAATACGATCATTACATATAATGCTCGTAGTTGCTCTTTATCTCAATATTCCCATTCTGCTACACTGTCCTTTTCTCTCCATATTGCCTTTAATTGTTGAGTATTTAGAACCACAAAGTTTGACGATTCATGTGGTAATATGGTAGAGTATTTCCTTCAACTTCTTGAGTTCCACAACCTCGTAATACTCCAAAGTAACTTCTCTAGGGCTGCAAATGAAGCATGTACAAGTTTTACTATGCTTGTGGCCATTAATTAAAAGAGCAGTCTGGGAGCCCGCTTAGATGCCCGCCTAAGCCTAAGCAGTACCTAGGCCACTCGCTTAATTCTTGAGAGTGCCTAGAAAACATGGGCCGTTTATGTGGACTCACCTCATCAAAAGGGGTTTATCGCCTGCTTAAGCATAATAATAGATAAAGAGCATGAGCCAGGTTAAAATGGATCAGATCACAATCTTCTAAAACAGTGAGGATAGAATTTTGAATCTTTTAAAAAAACTCTTCTTCTCTCGGTGCTAAAAATGCTTATATGCCACTTAGGCGCCCACCTAGGCCCCTGGGCACTAGGCGCTATGTTCGGCGCCAAGAAGCGCCTCGCACTTTCTAAAACATAGTTGTGGATTTCCCCCTTTTATCTACTTTTGTTCATAAATTACTGTAGACTATAGAGGTAACTTTCTGACCAGTGATTGTAAATATGGTCATTCTCTTGTTTCTCATTTTATTACCCTCTCTCAAAGCTCATGGCGTGGCTCATAAGGTTTATCCTTGACAATTTGTACAATTGTTTTCGTGTGTCCTACGTTCTTATAAACAGGAACCATTTTCTCCTCCTCATTCATCAAGCGTTAAACCATTTTCTTTATCCATTTTTTAAATATAGACTACTTAGTTCTATTATCTCTTTCTCTCATTTCTCCGGACCTCAGGTTGATTTTCGTAATGTTCTATAACTATTTGTATCCTGATCTTCCTAAAGAATCTTTCACTTGGCTAATCTTAGTTACCATGTGAATCTAGATTTAGATCTCTTAAATGGTCCCCATTAGACAACCTCCTTTAAAGTTTTTTACTTTTTCCCTTTTTCCAACTAGTGTATAGGTCTTTGCTTTGAACATCTCCGTTATTCACTCTTTTTAACATCAGGAAAAGTTTGAAATAATCTTCTCTCTTCTATACATTCAAAATTCTAGATAACTTGACATAGCCTTATATTAGCCTGCTAGTTAGATTTTGCTTTTTATTATTATTGTTTTTTAATTTTATTGTGCTTTAAACAAATTAATTAGCTGCAGCACGGATGTTATGCTTTAAACTTGTTCATTCTTTCACTCTCTTTCTTTAGAGGGAGCGCTACTTTTTGGTTCTCCTAGAACACTTCTGCAACTTTCTTGATACAATTACATATTTTATTTCTTGAACTTATTCTCACGTTAATCATTTTATCCTTAAAGATGTTCATTTTCTTTCTTTTATACTTTAACATCTACTTTTAAATTTTGTATTTGTCCTAGTTTGTATCTTCTAATGGTTAAATTATATTGAATGCAAGCTACTTATCTTCTATGCTAAGCACATTATAGTAGTTTTCAATTCCATGCTGATAGTTACGTAACACTAGGTGGAATTTGGAGGTGGTTATGATGATTTAACCTTCACTAAGTTAGAAACTCTATGGTGATGCTTTTTGGCAACACATGCATGCAATTTCATGCACATGCATACAATTTCATGCATCACTGCTGCAATAAAGGAACAAATGAAATGACCTGAATGAATTTTGTCATTACTTTGGAAGAGTTATGCATAATGGACCTCAATCTGTAGACCATATTCTCCTACTGGCTTGAGGACTGAAAAACAGAAGAATAAAGGCTCAGGTCTGTGTTTTTTGCCCTTTTCCAATTGGGAGTTCACGGTTGTCAATCATCTGCTGAGCCAGCTGGGCATTTCATCTCAGTGTCCCACTTTGCTGCATTCGTTTTTCTGTTACATTTTTCCTATATTAGCTCTATACTTAGATCCGTAAGTATGGCTAATATCAATCTGGTAGTATATTTCCTTCAACTTTATGAGTGCTGCGACCTCATAATATTCCAAAAGCACTTCTCTTCTCGGTCTGCAAACAGAGCATGTATATTATTACCATATTTGTGTTTCCCCCCTCCTGTCGACTTTTTTCCATCAACTAGTGTAGGAAACAGCTTTAATTCTTTCCTAACCAAATTGATTGTGAAATTGGTCATTTCTATTTTGTGACCCTCTCCCAAAGTTCATGGTGTAGCTCACAAGTTTTACTCCTTGGTTATTCATATGGCTTTTTATATCTCCTTTATTACTATAAGCATGTCGCTTCAAGCATTTCCTCTATCTATTTTTTTTAATATAGGCTAGTTAGTTCTATTATCTCTTTATCTCTTAAATATTTCTAGCCCTCAAATTGGATTATCACATTCTCCTAATACTTTGCATTCTCATCTTCTTTAAAGCATTCATCTATGTTGATCTTTTTCTCTGGGGATATTGATAGTTATGTTATCTGAATTTATACTTACATCTCTTGCCTGTTTCTTGTTAAGCAATCCCCTTTACAGTTTGTTACTTTCCTTTGCTAGCGTGTCCTTGGTTTGAACATCTCAGGTCTCTACCCTTTTTTCTACCTCATCACGACAAGCTTGAAAATACCTTCTCTTTCATAGTTTGAAAATTCTGCATAATCTAAGCCTATATTTAGCCTTCTTGTTAGATCCTATGATTTGCTTATGGTATAGTTTTCAAATTTTATTGTATTTTTAATAAATCAGTAAACTGCAGCATGACTATCGCCTTTACTTGGTGGGTTTGCAGGTAGTTAATGATTTATCCTTCATTAAGTGAGAAACTCTATGGTGCTGTCTTTTTAGCAGCACAACTATGCCATTTCATGCACTGCCTGCAATAAATGAACAAATTTACGGAAAAATGTTCTCATTATAAAAAAGTAATGCTTATTCAACTAGTGGTCCACTTATCGGAATCTCTTTTGGTTGGAGGAGGGAAAAATAAATGAGAAAAGGATCACAAGTGTAACTTCCCCCATATGCCGGTTCATTGGTCTGCCAATGATATCACTGCTCATTTTTAGAATTACTGAACTCTGTTAGTCAAGGATGTTGCGTTTCAATACTTCTTTTTCATCTTAACTAAAACTTACATTCTGGTGAGCAGCAACTGATGAAGAATGACTTCTTGAGTTCAATATGAAAGTGAAAATTTATTGGGGATTATTTTTCCTAGAAGCATTCTAGATGATTGAATATTCGATTGATTAATTTAGTTTTCTTTTATGAGTTGTCCTAGAAATAGTACGTTGTTTTATTTACGAGTTGTCCTAGAAATAGTACGTAGTTTATTTACGAGTTGTTTTAAAAAAATTATTTTAAAAAGAATTATTTTAGAAACAAACTATTTATGTTTTTCTGTTTTTATAGTTGATTAGGATAGACTAGGGAATGTAAATCCATATGTTTCCTTGTTTTGTTCTTTGAAGGAATAAAATTTGGTAGTTCCGTGGCTATATAAGAGACTTTTATGTATGATGATGAATGATATTTTGATGATTAGCCCTGTTGTTATTTAGTTGTGATACCTCCTCAAAGCCTTAATTTCTTTGCATTTTCCTTCATCCTTCCTTTTTCTGCTCCCCTATGCTACATCTTTACATGTCCTTCAACAATGATTTTACATTTACACCTTTAAGATGAGTCCTTTATGAAGACTATAGACTTCAATACCAAAAGCTTCCCTGTAACCTTATAGCAATATGTCAACCAATTTCAAGCAACATAACTGATGAGGAGGGGGCGGAGGGCTTCAACTGGAGGCGATAAATTAGCGACGGCTTGGTGGAATGGTGTTGTAATCCATGACAAACAGCAAGAAGGTTACCAAGATGAATAACGCGCAAGTTCTGTTCACCGGTGAACAGTACTTCACTTTTTGTGGTTTTAGGTTTTCTTTTGATATCTTTGAATGGTGGTGATCTTTTGTTGAGAGGGTAAATGGCTAAATGTTTGAGGAGTAAATTTTGATTGAAGGATATTGTAATTGGAAAGTTAGGATAAAAGAAGGGCTTCACACCCAAGGGCATCACACCTGACGCTACATATGTCATAATTTTAGCACTTCACATGCTACCACATATTTCACATCTTAAGAAATTTTCTTTTCATTAATCATAGTCTAATTCCTCATGAAGGACTACAACTTTATTTAAACTAAACTTGGAAAGGAAATCAAATCCTAAACAAAGTCAACCAAATTCTAAGAAAGAGGAAATAAAGATAAAATTTCTAACAAAATAAATCTCAGAGATCCTAACAATCTTAAATCAAATCCTAAGTATATCTTTACCTAAAATTGAGAGAACACATCAAATATTACTAAAATAACAAAGAAACTAGTAAATCAAAATTTCTGATCAATGGCTAACAATCGTCCTGCATCAAAACTCCGATTGTTTGCGAAAACGCGACCTCGAGTTTTATAGTGAGAGTGTAGTGTGTAATTTATTCAGTGGAAAGTCTTTCTTCGAAGGCTGTAGGAGTTTTAAGAGAAGTTGTAGAACGTGATATTAAGTTGATGGTGGAGGGTCTGGGAGAACAAACTTAACAATAAAATTAATCTGGACCGGGAGTTTGCACTGCATATCCATCTCATATTCGGCTTCTAGGCTTGACTTAATGTCAGGCTTTGGAGTTGATTCAAGCTTTGGATTTGAATCAACATTTGGCTCAACTTCCGGTTCCAGCGTAAGTTCTGGCTCTCGTTCAAGTTCGAGTTCAAGTTCGAACTTTGAATCAATTTTCTGATGCGGTTCAGCTTTTGGCTTGAGCTCAAGTTGCGTCTCTCGCTTTAGGTTAGACTCTGAATAAGTATTTTGCTCAGATTCTTCTTGTAGCTCAAGCTTTGTCTCCGAGTTGATCTTCCAATTTGGTTCTTCTTGTTTTAGTTCAGGATCTAGTTGTGACTTAGTCTCCAATTTTTGTGCTGCTTCTACATTTGGGTTGAACTCAAGGTGTGACTTTGGGTCTACATCTGGCTGGAGTTGAGGCACTCGCGTCTTTGCTTTAGGATTTGAAGTGGAAAATATCTTCTAGATGGTTGAGATGAGTACCTCCTTTCCAGAGGAGCTTTCATACATCCCCATGAATGGATACCAGAATGAAAACCTGGATAATTTCTAGACCACTATTTTTTTAATTCTCTCTTGAGCCTACACTCAGCATATAAATACATTTCCAAATCCAACGTATCGTAGGTAGAAATATATCTTCTGTATTAAAATCTAGACTTCAAAATCATATGGCTCCTCTATCAATCAAATTCATAAAAATAAGCTAGAGTATCAAATTTTAATGAATTGAAATCATACCCTTGTGAATGAGGTAGCAGTATTTTACCCTTGATAATCGTAGATCTTTCGGCTCGATACCAAATGATGGGGAGCGGGTGGAGGGCTTCAATCTGGAGGCGAGAAATCGGTCATCCTGCTACTTAGGTGTTTTTTTTTGATATTTTGAATGGTGAATGATCACATGCTCAAGATCGTAACTCAATTTTTTTTATTAATCGTCAATGTCTAATTCATCACGGAGGATTAAGAGGATTACAACTTTATTTATAGAGAAAAGCTAAACCTGGAAAGTAAATCAAATCCTAACCAAATTCTAAGAAAGAGGAAACAAAGATAAAATCTCTAACAAAATAAATCTCAGAGATTCTAACAATCTTAAATCAAATCCGAAGGAGATCTTTACCTGAAATTGGGAGATTACATCAAATATTACTAAAATAACAAAGATGCTAGTAAATCTATAAAATTCCTTATCAATGGCTAACGATCGTCCTGCATCAATAACCCAAATTCCAGACCTCTTCATTAAGAGATGAAATGTTATTAAAGGCTTGAAGGTTGAGATGGAATTACATTTGATCATGACCAAAAAAGACATTTTATAGTTACCTTTAATGATTGTTACACTTCCACTTTCTTGTTTTCTTGCATTGCATCCTTTCATGGGAAGGGCTATATGATTTTGTTGTTTCTCTAATATTATTGATGAGGACTGTATGCAGTCGATTTAGCATGAAATTTCTAAAAGAGGCATTTAGAAAGGACGTAATTTATCTCCAGTCAGCAGCTTATTAAGAACTTAAGTTAGTTTCAGTTAATTCAGCAAGCAAACAGTGATATACATGTTTTGAATAGTAATATTATTAAATTTTCTTTGTTCTGTTATTGTTTGGTGTGACCCTTACCATATTTTTCTGTTCTTTGGATGTAAATGCATCTACGAACTTATGAACTATGTACAATGTTCATGACTATTTTTTTTTGAAAATATTCATTTTTCACCAGTTTGAAGTAAGAATCATTCATAAACTTTTCCTCTTTGTTTCCTTTTGATAGGTTTTGGGTTTCACTTGCTAGAATTTCTGCGAACTGCTGAAGAAGGCATTTAAGTGGGAGATAGTTATCAGTAGGGTTTCAAGTGTTGTTTACCTTTGAACATGGACTTAAAGAACATGAGCTTGAGCATTATACAAGCTCCGAAGTTGGTATCTAAACAGTTTTATTTTCAAACTGTGTTGCCATAGTATTTTCTTTGGCGCTGCTTAAATTATTTGTTCATTTGTGGTATTATTATTTTTTGACTAGTTTGGTCTGGTTGTTGTCCTGCTTCTATGAACTCTGATGGGTAAATTTCATAACCGTCGCCCCATCTTTAGTTGGTTTTGCACAACACCCTCTTGAACTTAATAAACAAAGAGAGCCCTTCTGAACTTTCATAAATATGCTAAACCCCGTTGAACTATTTTAAATTCTCATAAATGGGTACTAATGGGTACACTAAAAGTCGAAACTATCCTTAAAAAAAAAATACTTTTTACCTATCCTTATCCGGAAACGGCAAGGTAGAAGTTATATTCTGTAGATAGGAGTAACTTTGTCCAAGTAGCTTAGCCATGGTACTTTTTGTGAGAAAAGTTGCATAGAGTTTTTCTATGACACATGAAGGGGTTTTGTGCAGAACATCTCAAAGTTCAGTAGATTTTGTGGAGTTTAACAAATCTGAGTTCTTCGGATGTCGTTTTGTTTCATCTTTGTTAAGTTGCTCGAATCAAATATCACCGGTATAATGGGCTTGATCACCCCTTAATGAAGCAGGAGGTTGATCAATTTGTTGCATGATAAACTTCTGGAGCATGCTTTTAATGAAAGAGATACATGTTATTTTTATTTCGGGTTCGAGAAGAAAAAGGGAGCTGGATCTTCTGATTTATGGCACAGTTTGATAGATAGGAAATGTGTGAACCTCTCAAAGAATAATATTGCGATCGTGTTTGTATTAACAGGTGAGTGGATAAGCTCTTCTTTTTTACTTAAAATTTGATTTGTGTTAGCTGGAGTTATTCAAGTTGGTGATCTCTCCATATCAATCTCAGTTATACTACTAGTTGAAAATATTTTATTTACTTACTATAGATATTGTTGATATAAGTGAATATTAGAGGGATTTTGTGGAACGATATCATTTAATGATTGGATTCCATAGATAAAATTAAAATGTATTCAATAAGTAGTTTGGTAAGTTTTAGTCCCACGTTGATTAATTGAATGCATTTTAGTTGGTTCAAATTAACATACGTGTTATATATGGTATAACAAATGTGTTAGTATTGTACACTTGTGTTGGTATATAAGCGAGCGTGCGAGCAAGCGAGCGGGCGCGTGCGAGCAAGCGGGACCGTGCGTGCGCGCTGGTACGTACGGACTCGTGCGTGTGGGCTCGTGCGCGCGGGCCGGGTGTGTGGGCCGGGTGTGCGATCTGGTGCGTGATCCGGCGCGTGTGCTGGCGCGTGCTCTTTTTACACATGCTGTCTTTAAAAGAGCTTAAACGTTTTGCATGTGCTTGCTTAAAACCAGCTACATGTTTCGTACGTTATAAATGTTACAAAGATTGAATAAGGTTTATTGCAGATGTTACAAACATTGCAATAACTAGAATTCATATCTTTGTCTCCCGTGAACCTTATAAAATGACCTCTTCTGTTCATTTGTAAAAACAGACAGAGAAAAAAAAAGAAAAAAACAAACTCTGTTCTTGTTTTCCTCTTTTACAACTCTAAGCTATTACGTTTGAAGTTTTTGGCGAACTGAAGTGGTGGTCGAGGTGTTCAACAGAAGAGAGCGCTTCTGTGGACCGAAGCCGTCTCATCCTCCGAAAAATTGTGCAAACCCAACACTACCGTAGGTGGGACATAATCTTTTCAAGGCCAATCCTCAAGTTAGAGGGCGATCCGGCACTTCTGTAAAGTATATCTTACTTGTAGTTTATTACAAATGATCTTTCTAACGTTCTACTATTTCCTTACTTTCTTGCATGGTTTGTTCTGCTTCTGGATCTGTTTTTATGCTTGTTTTTTCCCAACATTCAATTACTCAAATTGTAGTCGTTTATTCAAAATTCGAGAGCTAGGATATGATCTCGTAGGATTCAACTCTTAAAAATCTCTGTTGTCTTGAAAACCACGTTTGTGAATTACCATCTAATTAGCCAATTGGCGAGGATCTGAATCCAATCCAGTTACACCTCTCAACCATGTCTGTATATCTAATGTTCATAGATTTCACAATAGCAGAGGGGTAACACGAGTTATATTATGAATCGCATACTACGTTTTTTATTGCAAGACATAACCATGTAACGTTCTTCCTCTTGAATTGCAAAATGGATCTGTGTTGTACGTGTTTTCAAAATGTTTTCAAATATGTCAGTCGTATAGTATCAACGTAGCATGGTACTAGTAGTATAGTTAGCAGTTCGCTAATGAAAGCCTACTGCACTTCCTTTCTATGTACAAAGACTACATAAATACAGATCATTGAGTAAATAGGTCAAAACAATTGATCATATGTTCATCATACAAGCATATTGATAACTTCTTTAGAAACCTCATTGCTCATGTCACGGAATGTTTAGTTCTTAAACAAGAAGACATAACGTCTTGGAGCAAAGCTGCAAGGACCCGTTTCGTTATTAATAGCGTCAAGCAACACGAAGTTATTACGTCTATTTGAACCTATCGTTCAAAGTTCTCACTTTGGGCAATAAAAACGATCAAATTAAGTATAACCAAATAAAGTACTCATAGCATTTCTTTGAGACTAAGCAGTTCTGAAAGCAACAGATTACACCACATGATCTATTTCAAACAGTCCTGGTACTGTTGCAGTAGCTGAGAAGGGATTGCAAGCACTTGTGATGAAACAAGCAATAAACCTGTAGCTGATTACCAACAAGTTTCAAGAAAAATCCCTCCTAAATCTAGTAGGGGAGCTAGGCATTGCCAAATTTATCCATTAAAACAAAGGGTTTTTCTAATAGGGGCTCATGAGCACTCGCTAGGAGATGAGAGAGATAGAGAGAGATGAATAGCGAGCCCCCCTGATTTGCACTAATTTCTCTCCTTGCCTCTCCTCTCTCCATCTCTCTCATTTCTTAATGAGTGTCCGGCACTCGTTAGACAAACCCAAAAAAAAAAGGCTAAAATAGAAAGGAAAAAGAAAAGCCCCATTAATTAACTTGTGATTCCACATTGTTTCATGCTCATCCCAAATCTACACATCTACTGGGTCTAGAAAATCATACTATTTAGCCTGTGATATATTTAAAAATCATCTCTCTTTCTGCATTCAGCATCTCAATACCTACACGTTCGACTATCTTCTTCATGAAGTGATAGCTGACCAAACTTGCACAAAAAATATTTGTCAATCTGATTCCAGTGCTCTAGTTCTTAATTGAAATCAAATCAATTAGGCTAGCAGCCAACGACACAGTTTGAAATCGAAATCAATGGAGGAAGAGACAAGCACCAGAACAGAGTTAATAGATGCGTATC
>JBAKGM010000001.1:18121650-18135434 GCA_037177215.1 Asparagus racemosus
ATATGGCTTTCATGATGGGTGGATGAGAGAATAGAACAATAACCTTCATGTAGCCATCATCTCGATCGTGCTTTATGCGGTAGTCGCAGGGTATATGCAGGGGTTTTCACCATATTGGTGTGGTTGCCCTCCATCTGTTATTTGAAGATTAAGAGTAGATGCATAGCGATCCTTTCGAAAAATTCAGGAAAGGTAATCTCTAAATAAGAGTTATTGTTTTTTGTATGGTTTAAAGAGGAATATTGTACATTAGAGACTGATGGTTAAACTATATAATTTTGAATTTTAAATTTTAAAATAGAAGCCACCCACCCCTTATTTTGAATTTCTTTTAAGTTTTAAACTATTTAAAGAAAAAACTCCAACGCAAATTATCTAATTTTCAATAACCTATATGCTACAAGTCATTAGTATAAGTCATGTGTATGCTCATATCCATAGAAAATGGAGTATATATAAAAATAGAAAAGAAGAAGCAACAGAAGCACTTCATATGACAAAAGAAGAAACCCGTAGAGACCAAACATATTAGATATTAAAAAAATCAGGCCCCTAGCCTTCCAAGCTAATTATGCGGGTTTAGTTCCCACTACCTGCTCCATATTACTTATTCTATATGTAAGACTCACCGGTGCAAGCACGAGCAACATACTTGTAAATGAGAAATTGGTGATCCTTCTAAAGACAAAAAAAAACTGAAATGTGTCATCTAAATGCATGAGATGTGTCACATAAAAAAATAGTCGTGTGTTCTATCCTATTAGAGTATGACATGTGGATGCCTAATTTTATCTTCACTTAATTAAGAATCCTCATCAAACTAAAATTTTCCATAATTAAAAATTCTAATATATTTGATAATCCTAATCAAATTATCTCTACCCATAATTAAAAAAATCTCATAATCACATCCACGAAAGTCATAGAATAAGAAACACTACCATCAAATATTACAAATAAGTTCTTACAAATTTTACAAATTACCCCTTGAATGTTTCAAAAATTATATATGTCTCATGACAAATATGAAAGTTACAAATAGCCCATGAAAGTTGCAAATAACCTCTTAAGATCCAAAAATTATAAATAAACCTCTTTGAAATATGAGAATTAATAATATTACCATTAAATTCAGAAGATTATAAATTAGCTCTTTAAAATCTATAAATCACAAATAGTCTCTAGAAAATCCAAAAATTATGAACAATCCTCTAAAAAGTTCTGAAACTACAAATAGCCCTCTAAAGTTTTATAAAAAATATTGAAAAAGTCACAATTAGTCTCTTGAAAATTTCAAAAATTACAAACATCTCCTTAAAATTTTTACAAATAGCCATTTAAAAATTTTACAACTATCCCCATTAAACTTGCTAAAATAACAAACATATGCTAAAAATTTCAAAATATTATAAATAACTCCTAAAAAGTTTTACCAACAACCCTTTGAAATTTCTAAATTTACAAACACCCTTGAAGAATTTATAAAAATCAACTAAAAGTTTTATAAATTACAAATAATCCCACAAAAATTTTACAAAGTAGCCCCCTAAAAACTTTGCAACCAACCCTTAAAAGTTTTAAAACTAACAACTATTAAAACTTTACAAGTAGCACTCTAAAGTCTAAATTTACAATTGGCTACATAATTTAGCATATTATATTATAATATTCTAATGCATATTCTATTATAATATTCTAATATATTGTTATAGGGAATGCGTGAGGTGAGAGGGTATAATGATCATGGGAAACCCTATGTCTTTAATACTAGGGGATGGTGCAACTTCCTACTACCTATTTTGAGAATTACAAGAAAGTCCTATTCCCTTTTGTGTTCAAGATGTCCCAATCCCGGACACACCAAACATGCGCATTGATCTAAATCTTGGGAATAGGGTTAGAAAATGATTGAATTTAGTTGAATACTAAGGTGTTCGTATTTGTGTTTGATTGAAGTTATCGAATTCGAACTTGAATTTAAATATCTATATCTAGAGTTTTTCAAATTCGAGATTGAATACTTTGTATTTAATAAATATTCATGAATATTTATCGAATATTGATCATCACATTTAAATGCACCTTTACAACCTTTTTATCTATTTTATTTGAATAAATATATCTGCTAATAATATTTTTTATCTTAATTTGCAGGTAATGAAGAATTATTAAATAAGAACTCAAAGGAATAAATTTTCCTCATTTTTCAAACTCATGTTGAAGCCTAGAAGAAGCCCAAAAACCCATAGAAGATGAAATCAACAAAGTCAACAAAGTGTGTTGCAAATTTGTTATAAACTAATCGATTGGTTAATCGATAGTTTACAATAGAAATGTATTAATGACTAATTTTAATTTCTTGGAGTCCAAGATTGATCCAAGGGTCGTGGTTGAAGGCTTTTGGCTATAAATAAGGGGTAAAATAAGGGGTAGAGTGAGGGGTTGAGAGATGTAAAATGTTACAAACTTCTTTTTGGAAAGGAGTGACACTCTTAGTTGAGAAAGCCTTCTAAAATGGTAAACTTTTTATTTATAACAAATAAAAATTATTTTTCCTTTTTAATTTTTATTCTTCTTCTCTTTTAATGATGATGATGAATATTTGCTTATAATGGGCCAACCCCTTGCAATGTAAGTTTTTATTTTCCTCTTTTATTTTCTTATATTAGAATTGCATGTTTTAGTATTTTATTTCATGTTTTTATTTTACGCTTGGTAGATTAGATTTAATACTTTATAGTGTAAATTTATTTCATGCTTTGTAGTATAGATTTATTTTCTTACTCTTTTAATTGCTTTGTAGTGTAGATTTTCTTTCTTACTTTATTTTCTTTGTAATTTAAATTTACTTTCTTGTTCCTTAATACTTTCTAGTATAGATTTTCTTTCTTTGCTTTTATTTTGTAATATGAGTAGTTAATTCTTATAGGAATTCTAGGATTAGATAAAACTAGTTTAATTTTCTTTTAGTTTTTGAATTACTCTTTTTGTGCTTAAAATGATCATGCTTGGGATAATCAACTAGAGAACTAATTGGTAGAAAAAGAGTTTGATAGTCTGTGTTTTCCATGAGTGGTTTTATAAATTATGTTTATCCAAGTTTAGGGTTACTATTTAGTTGTTTATTTTTTTATGAAAAGTGATATTACTTGGATGTGAATTTGATTGATTATGCATATTTTGAGTATCTTGATAGTCTATACTTAAGAATTCCAAAGTAATTTGAGAATTAAAAGACAGTAGTTCTTTTGAGTATCTTGATAGTCTATACTTAAGAATTCCAAAGTAATTTGAGAATTAAAAGACAGTAGTTCTTACTTTGGATTCAATCCTAGATTCCTAGTTTTCTCTCTTGATTTCCTCCATCATTTTATTTGCTTCTTATTTGGATTTGATTTTGCTTTTGATTTGTTTTATTTTATTCTTCTCTTCCTCTCACTCTTCCCTCTTGTTCTAGACTTTTATTTTTGTGACAACCCTCTACCTAAAATACACACCACTTTTATATACCACCCTCATTAGTTTTCTACACAATTCAAGAACCCACTTAGATCTATCTTTCTAATACTTTCCTTTCCCGTGCATGGATATCTATAAATACCATAACTTGATTGTTGTGCACTTGCAACTTAGCATGTTTTTATCCCCATTAAATATCAAAGTAATTATGCCAAAGAATTTATTTTTTAAATAGTAATTAAATTTATAAATAAACACTATTCATTCATAATTATGATGTGTATATATTTAGTTCAAATATTTTATTATAAAGTTGATTTAAGATTCTTTAAGTCTCTCAAAATTAGTATATAGAACTTTAGTAGAAAATGTTAATGGGTTGACAATATTACATCATATATATAATAATACAAATTATAAATGATCATATTTTAAATGAATATTTGATAAGCAAACGACTGAAATGCACATCATTTTAAATTCTATTTGTTAAAAAATTCAAATACCAAAAATTATTTATCTAATGTTAAATAAACTACCGAATCGAATATAACTGAATAGTTACTTGAACAATTAATGAAGTATTTATTAACTATTTTGGTTCATTTCCAACCCTACTCAAGATATTGAAATCCAAGTCGTTTTTCAGTTTTTTAAAATTATAAACTTTTATTTAGATTTGTAAAGGGGAGACTGATGGTTAAGTTGTCTAATTTTGAATTTTAAATTTAAGATTTTAATTTATTTAAGAAAAAACCTACTACTTAAACTATCTACTTTAACCGATTAAAAAAAACTCTATTATGTTTTTCTTATAACATAGCAAAAAGAGGTATTCATATCATTTATTACACTAGGATAGTTTAACATATATGAAGAGTGTATAAACCAACATATGTACAACAAAGAAATCAAAATAATCCGTACGAGCACAGGCTTAATACTTATTAAGTATTGTAGCTCAATAAGTAAGTGGGTATCTATAGCATTGCTCCTTATATATTTATTCAATTATGTGAATTCACGCTTAGGTACTGATTAGTTCCCTGCAATAGCAGCATGCATTTGATACATTGCAGGTCAGCATATATAACTATTTGCTTAGCTATAATTATTAAATACAATAGCCACTCCATTATAAAGTACAAGATCTTCGAGTTGCAGCGGACGACTTGCACAGCTTTTAAGTTACGTTGAAATTGAAACCGTTTTAGGGGAGGTTTGGATGTTTTGATGAAAAACACGAGGATTTATGGCACAAATTGGAAAGTGATTGTTCACATCATCACTTTCTAAATGAGACTTTTCTTTGTTTGATTTGAATTCCATGAGATCTTAAAATGATAAGTGCATCTTGTTTGGCTTGCATGATAGGTTGTTAGAAAGTGGTAGTTGTGTGGTCTTAACAAAAAAAAAAAAAAAAAAAAAAAATATATTATTATAATAAGGTTACATTTAACTCAATAGCAGTATATTTATAGAGTTATTTGCACTTAGATACTCCAAATTTTACTTCATTGTTAACTTTGTACCTCAAAGTTTTTTTTCCCTAAAAAATTACTCCAAAGTATCTTATTTTCAACTTTGGTATCCAAAAATCTTTTTTCCCTAAAAGAAACCCCTTTCAACAAAAATAACTTTGATCCCTCAAACTTCAACAAAAATCTAACAAAATAATAATAATAAAATTTGGATATTCAAGGTAAATTTTATTAAACTTTAGGATATTTTCAGGCAAAAAATAAACCTTTTGGGTATCTAAATTTAATTTTGTTAAACTTTAGGGTGTTTTTAGGTGAAAGAAAACTTTGGATATCAAGGTTAAAAATAAGGTAAAACTTTGAGTATTTAAACGCAAATGCCTATCTTTATCTGTTATGAACATGGAAGTGAACTTAGTTTTCTATCTATTAATGGGTAAATTTCACAAGAGAGATTTAATTAACATAATAAGTAATGAATTTTTTTAAATTTTTAGAAAAAGGATGAGGAGTTCAAAGAAGCCGCCCAGCCAAGTAATGAAATGAACTTAATAGGGGTTTTTTGTTGCTTCGAAAAAGAAAAGAGGGGTTTTATGAAAACTTTCCTTTTAAGTTCATAAATTTCAAACGCCCACGTGAAGCCACCATTTCTATTTTATCTTTGGTAGCCTCTCATCTGACACGTGTCGGTTTTGGGGATAAAACCGGCTATTTTGTGGGTAATTCTAAAATTAGCATTGTGGGCGCCACGTCAGCTCGCTTTCATTGCTTTAGTGTTGCATCCAAACGCTATTAAAGAGATGAAGCTCAACAAAGACCCCACCTTCTGACACATTCCCATTGCTTTCCAAAGAAAAACGCAACCAAATAGCCGTTTAGAGCCCATAAAAATGGTTTAAATCGAACTCAAATAGCAATTAATAGCCAATATAAATTCTATAAATATCATATTACAAAAAAATATTTGCACTATAGTTGTACCTGTGAATTATAGAATTAAACCAGAAACAACTTCAACTATAATAACACGAGATAGAGTTGTAATAGCTTCCACTTACTTTGTAATTATAGGCGAACCAGACATTTCCTTGTTGGGCTTTTCTTGACATTTTTAAAAAATGTAATTATTTCATTTTTTATTCTGCATCTTTTTAGAAGAAATAACTAGATGCTTCAAATTCTTTACATCCTTATTAGTTATGGAGGAATCCCATAACCTGTTATACATGCCAATAGCATCTCTCTCTGTGGACCGTCAAGATAACAAAATAAATATCTTGCATGGGACGACATACAAAAGAACAAAGAGATGTTATACTATCTACATGTCTGGGCAACAAAAAAGGGTTAAATGGGCATTATTAGGTCCAGCGGACAGTGCATGTGGTTGATTAGGTGTATAGCTACACCCTTAACATCTAGAAGTTAGAGTTTATAGTCTTTTACAAGTACAATTCCAGCCCAAACCCCCCCCCAAAGAATAGTTTTAGAAATTTTGTACCGGACAAACTGAATTTTCAAACAATTTGCATTTATCATTTATAAATTAGTAACCTATGTGTTCATCCCATTTGATTTAATGGCTTATTTTCATTTAGATAAATATATCATTATCGTCGGTTTCTCTAAGAAAAATTTTATTGATCTATGACTGATTAGATCTAGCTCTATATAGACACGTGCGCAAAACCCCAAAATTACAATATGCCCTGAAATTACAATATGCAGCAGGTAGGGGTGGGCATTGGGCTGGGTTGGCCCGCGAGCCCACTCGTTTGGCTTGCTTTTGGGCTCCACTTGACCCGGCCTAGCGCCGGAAGGGTCCAACTCAGCCCGCTACATTAGCAGGCATTGGGAGCGGACTGGGTTGGCCTTTGTAATAAGTGAGACAGGTCTAACTTGGCCCGCCGAACCCAGCCAGCGGGCTTGACCCATTCCGTTGGCTCGCTTACCCTAAAAAATATTATCAAGTAGGGTAAATTACACTATACTCTCATAAACTTTTAGTTGCATTAAACCCCCATGTACTTCAAATTCACACTATACACCCAATAACTTTTGTAGAAAACCCACAACATATTTTAAATAAATTATATTAGACCCATAATAACTTTCAAAATAGCTTTTATTTTGGATTTTTTTGTTCTAATTTATGGGGGTTTTCTACAAAACTTGGAAAGCTATTAGGGGTTTTCTACAATTCCAAAACGTTATCAAGGGTTTAGTGCGATTTTGAGCGTTCATGAGGTTTTAATGTAAGATGCTTAAACTTCATGGGGTTTAATGTAATTTATAAATTAGTAACCTATATTTGTTCATCCCAATAACTTTTGTAGAAAACCCACAACATATTTTCAACTTTAGTGTGATTTTATTTATTAAATAATAAAGAAAATTCATAAATTCTCAATTTTACACTTGATTGTAAATTTCTAGTACATGTATTGCTAGTGTAGCAAGACAAGACATTTTTGTAAAATCTATTTAAACAATGCACAATATTTATTCAATATTTGTATAACTACATTTTATGATATATTTACTTTATTATATCTTTGTTATTTCTTATCTATTATTTCGGGAAGTTATTGTTCATGAGGATAGTTTCTTTGAAAACAATCATGTTAAACATTCTAAAGACTATTTCTTATCTATTATTCAGGAAGTTATTACTTCACGAAGTTATTTTTATAACCAAATTGTTTTGCCCTTTAATCTGATGCAAAAAGACAACCCATTACCCAATTATGGAGGCTAAGGCACTTAGGCTCTTAGCTTCTCTGTTTGATGGAGATTCCTAAGAGGGAATTCCCCTCAAAAACCACAAAAGTCAGCTTTGGTGGCTTTTGAGGGAAGATTCCCTCTTGGAAATGTCTCCTAACAGGGGACTTGACGGTGGAAAGGGAATTTTCCTTGTTCTATTACGTTATTTGTGTAAAAAGAATTTATTTAATGTCAAAAATTACTGTAAAAGCAATTTTGTTGCTTGTAATCTAACTTTTATATTGGCCGAGATTCACGCAGATTAAGTCCCTCCACCCCAAATTTGATCGTTTCTCTATAAAAACTCCACTGCCCACCCCTAATCCGAATCACTCGTAAATAATTTTTCCACTTCTCTTGCATACTCTCATTCTCCTCCAAATAGATCCCTACAACTACAACTCATCCTCTTCACAGTCCTATTCTTCGGAGGTCGGCGGTAGCAGTACATCCATTCACTAGACGTTTGCTATTGCTGGTGGCTATGTTGTAGACCCGACTAGCACAAATCCTTTTAGCTATCTAGCGTACACCACCACCACCGCCCCTATTGCCCTTACTGCTAGACATTCACTTTCCCTTCTCCAATGGAGTGGCAACAATTAACTACTCCGTTGCAAGCTCCTTCTATTTCGGTAGACATTCCATTTCTTATCCTCCACCTCTCCATCCTCAACATCGCAACAGTCAACAAGCTCAAGACACAGAGGTTCCAAAAACATAACTGGAGTAAGAAACCATGGAAGTTCAACCAGATGCAGAACTGTCCTCTAATCCTGCTGAGAGGAAGAAAAATTCAAATAGAGAAAGCTCCAAAGTGTGGGAACACTATACTCTTGTTGATGATCCCAATAACGAAAGTAACAGAACAGCTCATTGCAACATTTGCAAAAAGGCCTACAAGTACCCAGAGCATTGTGGTACTAGTGCCTTGACGAGGCATCTTAGCAATAAACATAAGGATTCAGATGGCTAGTCTATAAACCAATCACAGATCATCACAGGTACAGATGGGCTTTCCACATTCAGGTATAAACCGGAGATGGCTAATGAAAACTTAGCACGATTTATTATTCAGTCTGAGCTTCCTTTTTATATATCTGAAAATGAATTTTTTGAAAAATATATCAGAACTACCTTTTGCCCTGAGTATAACAAATTAGCAGGAAAACAATCACAAAAAGTGTAGAACATCTTTGGCATGCATAAAATCTTTCATGCAGAGTACTCTATCAGCTATGGCCACGAAGATATCTTTGACCTCCGATGTGTGGGAATCACTCAATCACAATCACTACATATGTGTCATGGCTCACTTTATTGATGAAAACTGGGATTTGCAGAAAAGAATTTTATTTTTCAATAGATTTGAGTAACCTCATAACTCTCAAGCCGTGTGCAATGCAATTGCACACACGTACCGCGATTATGGCATATAGAAAAAAAATCTTCACTATCTCCTTCCACAATGCTTCCTAAAATACTGCTTCAATTACTCGTCTTGTGGAGATCTTGAAACCCATTTTCCGAGGTAAACGTTTTCATATTAGTTGCGTATGTCATATTATCAACCTATGCGTGCAAGATGGGATGAAATTTTTAAATGTGCATTTGCATAAAATTCACGGTTTTATTCTTTGCATGAGGAGTAGCGGTCCTGGAAAGGATTTCTTTACAGATTGTTGTGCAGATTTCAGTTTGAAAAGAAAAATTCTTCCACTTGATATCAAGACCAAGTGGAACTCTACCTATTACATGCTTAAGAAGGCCCTCCCTTACCGTGCAGTAGTAGATTCCTTTATTGCATGTGAGAGCATATCAAATGTTTTCATTGATGATTATGAATGGGAACTTTATGAAATTTTTTGTGAATTTCTAGAGAAATTTGAGGCAACAACCAGAACGCTATCCAGTGTGTAGTACACTACTATTCATTTAGTTCTTTATCATCTTAACAATATAGCTGAGTTGTTTGCAAAGTATAGAGATAATCCGTACCTTTTCAACACAATAAAAGAAATGGAGCGTAAATTTTCTAAATATTTCGAAGGAATGCCTTACCTTTTCTATTTAGCTGCAATGATGGATCCCAATATAAATGTTGATATTTTGAAGAAATGCCTTACCTTTTCGACACAATTATCCTATACTTTCAATAATAGCTAAAGATATTGTAATCCCTCCTGCCTCTACAGTGGCTTCTGAAAGTGCTTTTTCTCAAGGTGGACAAGGAGTTTCGCAATGGAGGACGCAGTTGACTGCTGCACATGTAGATATGTGTGTTTGCTTGAAGGATTGGTTAGACGCAGAAGGACGACTATAAGGAGGACGAGCGTCTTTCTTTGAAGAGGAAGACGAAGAGAATACAGAAGATTAAACTCAATTACAAGTTGACATATTTTCTCTATTTTCATTTGCTTAAAGTTTGTTGTAATTTATTTCTATATTTTTAAAATAGTGGAACAATTAGTTGCCGCCCGTGAAGTAGGATTTGCTCCGAACCACGTAAAATCTCCGTGGTTGTGATGTTTCTCTCTGTCATTCTACACAAATATATAGTTATACTTAATAAAATTATTTTTTATTTATATAATGGTTGCATTGTTAGTTAATTACATATAATTTTTAAGTGTTAAACAATGCTTAAAACTATTTAAAAAACTAAAAACCATTTACAAAATTTTAAAAAATAAAAATTGGTGGGTCGAGCGAGCCGGCACGTGTCATGACCAGTCCCGCTTAATCTTGTCCTGCGAGCGGGCTGGGTTGATGTCTAAACCCGTGAACAAGCTATACAACACGGCGCACTTATCTTGCTGCGGGTCGTGGACCGTCTCAGCCCGCCACCGGGCTCGCCGGACTGGGCCGCGGGACGAGCTAGCTCGTCCCGTTGCCCACCCCTAATGACGACAAGCCAGACTAATCAAAACCCCGCCACAACTCTCTCTGTTATAGCTAGAGGACTTTAGGAGTGCACTACAGATGATAACAAGCCAGACTAATCAAAACCCTGCCATGACTCTCGTATTCAATTGTAGATCTTCTGTTGTAACCTTTGCTAGAAACAAAAATTAAATCTCTTATTTCGACATTGAAAGCTTTAAAGTTCAGTTGAAATTCAATCAAAGAATATATTCTCCTCTTAAGCTGAACAATGACTTATGGACCTCTTGGTTTTACTGTAAACTATTTTCCGGAATAGCCCTTTCGAGGGAATCATGGTTATCTTTTAGTTCATGCGAAAGATAATTTTCCTTGTCTAACCCCATTATTGCTCTTATCTAAGGAAACAAGGAAGTATTTAGACGAATTTACCAGGAGTTTATACATCTCTTTTGTGGATTGCATTTGGCTTATGGTTGTTTGCTGGTGAATGGTGCTTGTTTTTTGCTTGATGTGTGCCTGGTGATTAGTGGAGGTAAGAGACTTCTTCTTTTGAAAGGAGGATGGCTCCCCGTGGGTTAGTTGGTGAAAAGCTTTGGACTTAAATTTGTATCCGAGCATTGGATAAATTTAACATTTGGGCTAGTTTGGCAAGCTTTTCTTAATTTACCTGTATTTTAGACTTCAATGTTGGCGATTCTGTTACCCAATTTCAACTTTGTATTTTGCCCCTCACTGCACAGTGGACTTCCGAAATTTTTGCTATACCTGTAAGATTTCAGGGATTGGGATGATTGTAGAAGCATCAGTCCTTTTTTCTTTCTTCAATTTGGAATGTTGATGTTTTCAGCAGGTTTCTATGAAGTAATGTACATAAGCTGCATCCATGGAGGCTGAGTTCATCTAGGGGTGTTCCTCGCGTTATTGCGCTTCTGCTCTCTGCTTTTACTGGCTCCTTTTTATTTCCATGCATGTGAACCTGATGAGCTTCATAAAATAAGTAAGATATGTGAACTTTTTTAAATTCTAGGGTTTAAGAATTAAAAGGTTGGTATTTGGAATCGAGAATTTTACACAATCAGTATTTAATTTTGAATCGTTGTGTTGCACAACGAAGTCATAATCCTCCTTGTCATCACAACGTATGGGGGTGATTTGGTGAATGGACTTTAAGATTTGTAAGAGCTAGAGCAACCCACGTTCAAATCTCAATGGACACTTATTTTAAAACAGATTCTAGAGAAATAAGGTTCGGATTCTTTTTTTTTTAAAGGAGCCCAGAGTTATAAATTCATACTCTACTATGGTTCTTACAAGTTTATCACTGTTTTTATCGACCAAAAATCGAACTAAAATATTTTTAACATTCTAAAACATGTTTTAAATGTGCGTCACTGGGATTTAAATTTGAATTGCTCTGATATGAAATCTTAAAGCCCATTCAGTACGTCTACATTCCTAAATTGCGATGAGGATTGAGAATTACGATTTCTACTCCAACACGTTTGATAATTAAAAAATTAAAGTGTAAGTTACACTAAACCTTCTAGAACTTTCTCCGTTTTGTAGTAAACCCTAATAACTTTCAAAATCACACTACATCCTCAAGAGCATTTAGTGTTATGCATTAAACCTCCAATAGCTTTTGCAGAAAACCCCAAAAGTGAACACTTCTATATTTGACATGGCATGTGCTACTCACATGTCTTAAAAAGGTCGAAATTCCTCCTAAATTATTAAAAATTTCTTTTATGATTTTTTTAAATATTTTCAACCCTAAAAACAAGATTTTCTTATCTTTTTTCATTCATTCTCCTCTTTCGCGCCCAAGTTGCGTTCTGAACATTTTTTTTTTTAGAAATTGTCCTTCAAAATAGGGTTTTTTTTTCCAAAATGCCTTTTCATGTAGTTCCTTAGTTCTAATTTATGGGGAATATTTGCAAAATATGGAAACTTATTGAGGGTATTTTGCAATCCCAAAAGTTATTGGGGGTTTACTACAAAACGCTAAAAGTTGTTGGGCTTTAGTGTGATTTTGAAAGTTAGCGGGGGTTTACTGCACAATGTTGAAAGTTCTTGGGGTTTAGTGTAATTTACCCAAATTAAATGTTGCTTGTGAAATGTTTGCTTATTGACCCCAAAAATAAATTTAAATTAAAAAAAAATAAAGAAAAGGATCCCGTCTGATTGTGATCTATTGTTGTCCATGGAAGCGTGAATTGCTCCGAACCTTATTACATGACTATGTTTCATGTTTGCTAACGTCACTATTTTGTGATTTATCTTGACCTATGTTTTTTCCCCCAATAATTTGGTTCAAGAGTCAGGGATCAGGATCCGTATTCAAAAACCTGTATATTCTTTCTCTTCACAAATTTTAGTGGAGTTTATAGCATGTTGCTTAAAAAAAGCCCACTCCTACATCTAGAATCTTGTTAAGGAGGACATTAAACAACTCATACGATTTATGTTAAGTCTTTTATTTCCGTACGTTAATATTGTTAAGGCTAAATTTTAGAGAAACCCCTTAACTTTGGACGATTATAAGATAACCTTTCGTAACTTCCAAGATATCAAAAATTCCCCCTTGTGTTAGGGGTTACCCGGAACCCTCTTTAAATTTAAGATTTTATTAGCGCACCCCTCGCCAAAAAAAGTTTAAAATATCAAAAAATCATAATTTTTGCATGACTGAGTAAAGTTAGGCGGAAGGATATTTTTATCAGTGAAAAGTGCGATTACCGCTGTTATGGGGGGTTTCGTTATGAGATATCGAACTTAAAGAGGTTTCTTTGTTAACCCATAATTTAGGGGGTCCAAAGTTAAGGGGGGCTTCTTAATATTTTGCCTTTTGTTAATATATAAGCAACGCGTATGATAAATACAGTCGAATATGTTTCAAACCACGAGTCAAATTAAATTGGTTAATATGTTTGAAGAAATGGGGTTCCCGAAATGTAGCCTTATCCACTTCCATGATCAGTTGAGACTTCACAACATAGTTTAATTTTTGAAAAATAAAAATAAAAATGCCTTAACTCTATTTGGTGACAAGAAAAGAGTTGACAAGTGTTAACACGGTGGCCTCCCGAGTTGATGATATGAGCGACAGCTAGAATCAGACCGCAAACAAGGTGGTTGACGTATTATTTCCTGATGAATTTGCATGTACTACCTAAGGAATTATTATTGTAATAT
>JBAKGM010000001.1:18181515-18196541 GCA_037177215.1 Asparagus racemosus
TATTTGAAATCCCAACAATGCCCTTACCTTTTAGATATTGATGTACTTAGGGGTCTGATTAAGAGGGGATCACATGCATTACACCTGAGAATAAGTGAGGGCATTGTTGGGATTTCAGAGAAATTTTAGCAGCAAAGTGGGATAAGGTGGTTGATTAGAATGAAAACTAATTTTGTTCGTGGTTTAGGTATAACTTGGAAATTTAAGTTGGTTTGCACAAAATGATCCTAAATATAAGGTGGTTTCCAGGAAAAAAACATGTAAGAAAGCATGATGAATTGTAGAGTCCAGAGGGCACGCACATTACTTTACTATCCCTCGTATATAATGAGAGATTGGTGGTTCTCCTAAAGGCACTAAAAACTGACATGCGTCATCTAAAAATACATCAGTATGTTCTCTTCTATCAACGTAGACGCTTAACCTTATCTCTTTTTTTTTGGTAATACATAATATTATCTTCACCTAAATAGGAGTTTTAATCAAATTAAAACTATCCATAACTAGAAAATTCTACTAACCAAATATTTAGTAATCTTAATCATATTAAAATTATCCATAATTAAAAAATCTCATAATCATATCCCTCCTTTATATATAAATTGGTGAACTGCTCCTAGAGTCTCAAAAACATGTCACATATCAAAAAAAATGTCGTATGTCCATCTATCCTATCAAAAATTTACATGTAGACACCTAATGTTATCTTCACCTAAGGGTGTGTTTGGCAAATTGCTCAAAACTAGGCCAAGACCAGTCCTGGTCTAGTTTTGTGCTAAACTAGTTTTCATTTGGACCAGCACCCCCCTGGTCCAAATGAAAACCAGTTTAGTGGCACTATTTAGGCTTAAAAAATGGGGCCAGATCTGAACTTAAAATTTTGACAAACAAGAAATATTGCAAAATTGGGCCAGGTTCAGTCCTGGCCCAATTTTAGCAATTTGCCAAACACACCCTAAGAGAATTAACTTATTTGGTTACTTGATAATTCAAAAGATAAAATGAAAGATGGTGTGCTCTTTGACAATCTTCATTCATACGCAGCTGATGTGGCAAACATTTAAAGTATTATTTATGATATTTATACGTTAATGATATATATCTATATGTTAACAATCAGGCTTTATGATGCTTTAAATGTGTGCTATGTCAAAGTCACATCCGTCAAGATCAAGAAGAGACCATTTCCCCTTTACTCTACTTGTATAAGTGCGTTTAATAACTTTTATAAGTCAGCTCATCATATAATGGTTCGGATCCCCTTAAGTGGCATTAGCGGAGAATCTATTTTTCTGATCATACCAATTTACTGTTTTATAGAAGATTATTATTTGTACTAATTAAAAACTAAAAAATAAAAACTAAATGATAGTCGTATATTTTTAAATACAGAAATTTAAATTCAGACAATTATATATAGGTCTATCTTCTAGAGGATAGGTGTAACTGTAATTTGCTCTAAAGTTTATCCTATCATCACATAACTGATTCTCATTCCCCATGTGATTCCAACTCACCCATCATTGATTGGACGAAGCTTGATTTCTGGGCTTTTTCAGTTACGTGATAAGCCCAATTCCCAACATGGAGATAGGAACCTAATTAAAACCCATTAATTTTCTAGTTACATTTATGAATAGTATTTACCCATACTTATGTTTCCACGTGAGTACATTCATTACTTCCAAGTTGCAAATCAATATTCTATTTTTTTTAGATATTGGTCTTTAATATTTTGTAATTGGTCCCTCATTTCATTGAAACTTTTATGTTGTCCCTCAAATCTGATTAGTTATTTCAAATCAGTCTCCTGTTATTTATTTTGTCCAAATTGCTAGGGATTGGTTGGTTATTAACCACACATGGTGAAATATATTTATATTCTAGGTTAGTAAACTTGTCCCAAATTTTAAAAAGGTTAAAGAAACGGGTTTTGCTTTGGACTAAGTTAAATAGAAGAGGTATAACGGAAAATTATGATGAATAGTTAAGTTAAATGGAGTATTTCTTCTAAGCTAAACGGTAGTTAACTGTACGGATTTATTTGACTAACTAATAGGATTTGTGGGTCCAACTTGAAATTTTGCTGATTTGAGGGACTAATTCAAAGATTTGTGAGGGACCAGGAACAAAAAAAGACATTTTAAACCGTGATACCTTTTTACCAGTTGTATGTTATAGTCAAACATTTAAGCAACTTGTTCTTTTCTAACAAAATTCTATGTGAAGAAGAAAACTTTTTCGTGACGGGAATAACAAAATTAAAGAGGGAGAAAAATGTAATGATGACACCAAAGGAGAAGATATTTCAGTTATTATTGAAAAAGGGCTAATATGCTTGAGGCTCATGCAAGCGAATCACGTGTAGGAAAAAGATGCGCCGAAAGGCGAAAATAATAAGGCTCATCCCCACCCCCCCACCCCCCGGCGCCAAAAAATAGCTATCAGGAAACCGCCCTTAAGTTTAAAAATATTACAAACCCCCCCTTAAGTTTGAGGTGTATCAAAAAACCCCTCTTAAGCTCGAGTGTTTTTTCCAATTAACCCCCTAATGGTGTTACAATGAAATGGTCAAATGTCCACATTACCCTTCCCTAATTTTTATTCTAATTGTTAAATTAAACTTAATTAAATTAATCATATTTGAATTAGTTAAATCCCTAGACCTAATCTCATCATCTAGTCCTAATTAGAAACAGCATAGCCGCCGGAGGGTCCCATGCAGCGGCGAGGGTCATCGGCAGCGGGTAGGGTTAGGGTTAGAGTTTATGAGGAGGGAGAGAGAGAGGGTTAGGGTTAGGGAGAGAGAGGAGGGGAGAGCAAATAATAACGTTGTTTTATCGCTATTTTGAACCTCATTTTCTCGTAATTGTAATTATTTGCAGTCATTTAGACCTGGGTTTGAACCAAATATACTTAATTGCATGACTCCAGCTCAAGGATTTTATTTTATTTTAAGCATTTTTTTTTTAAATTTTAGAATATTCACATCTTAGTCTACAGAATAATTAGATTAAATAATTAATTTTACAACATTGCACAAAACCACCTAACCATTAATTCCCAAAATTTCATTACCAGGGTCTAGTGATCCTCACAATCCAAGCCAAGTCCTCCTCCCTCAAACCGCCTCCATGCGCTCCCACGGACCCTAACACCCCTTGCCAGCAAGTCTCCGGCGGCAAAGCCGCCATGCTCTTCGCTGGCCTCTACATCACCGCACTGGGCGTCGGAGGCATCAAGGGCTCGCTTCCGGCCCACGGAGCTGAGCAGTTCGACGAGGAGACCGTCGATGGACGAAAAAGCCGGTCGACGTTCTTCAACTACTTCGTCTTCTGCCTTTCCCTGGGCGGCCTCATCGCCGTCACGCTGGTGGTGTGGGTGGAGGACAATAAGGGGTGGCAGTGGGGGTTCGGGATTTCGACGCTGACAGTTTTGTTGTCTTTTCCAAGTTTTGTCGCTGGTTCTGCGTTTTACCGGAACAAGGTTCCTGTTGGGAGTCCCTTGACCACTATTGCCAAGGTATGAATATTTTGATTTTGGGGTGAATTTCGGAAAACTATCATGAACTTTGGAGGATTTTGCAGAGAACTGTTATAATTTTTATTAAAGATAACTATTAGAACGTTTTTAAAAGTTATTGGTATTTTCTGCAAATAGGCCAAACGTTTGTGGGGGTTATGTAAATTTACGCCCTTACTCTCATAAAATGTTTGTGATGGTTTTTTGAGAAATTTCCAGAGTGCATGGTACTTTTTTTTTTGTGGTACTTTGTACCATGGAGGTATCTAATTAACGAAACATTTTTGTCAATCCAAAAGGTTTTGCTCGCATCTACCTTCAGCTGTAACTCGGCCCAAAGCCCAAGCGGCGCTGTTGCAGACTTGGCGTCCAACCCTGTTCCAGCCCAAATAAAAGGGAAAGGAGAAAAAGCACCAAACGAAACTCAGAAACAAATATCCGAGCTCCTATCTGACGACCTACAGTTTCTAAACAGGGCCACCCAGCCCATGCCCATCTGCAGAGGGCTCACTTGCACAGTCCAACAAGTCGAGGATGTGAAGATAGTCATGAAAATCGTCCCGATTTTCTTGTCGACGATAATGCTTAGCTGTTGCTTGGCCCAACTCAACACTTTCTCGGTCCAACAGGCCCGAACAATGGACACCAAAGTGGGCTCGCTCACTGTCCCCCCTGCATCCCTGCCCATTTTCCCCGTCGTCTTCATCATGATCCTCGCGCCGTTATACGACCACGTCATCATCCCCTTCTTCCGAAAGATCACGAAAACCGAGGTGGGCATCACCCACCTGCAGAGAATCGGAATTGGGCTTCTTCTGTCAGTTGTCGCCATGATAGTAGCCGCGGTGGTGGAAAACAAGCGAAAGCGCGTGGCGTTCAGTTCGGGCCTGGCGGACAAAGGAGGCCCGCTGCCGATAACGTTCTTCTGGATCGCCTTTCAGTATTTGTTCTTGGGCTCCGCGGATTTGTTTACGTTGGCGGGCCTTCTTGAATTTTTCTTCACCGAGGCCCCAGCGGGGATGAAATCGATAGCGACGTCGTTATCGTGGGCCTCATTGGCAATGGGCTATTACCTCAGCTCGGTGTTGGTGGACATCGTGACCACTGTGACGGGAAGAGGAGGCCGCAAGGCCTGGCTCACTGGGGCTAACTTGAATTATTATCACTTAGAGAGGTTTTATTGGCTCATGTGTGTTTTGAGCTGTGTAAACTTTGTGCAATACTTGTTTTGGGCTACTAGATATAAATATAGATCAAGAGGGAAGCAGGGCTAGATGTAATTTTGATGAATATGGGTGCGTTGCCCTTGTTACACTATAGGAAGCATGATGAAAATTCTTTGCAATTTCTCTGGTCAACGTTGGTACGACTTGGGCTTTGTGAGAGATTAGAGCTGCTTAGCTAATAAATGGGCCTTGCTTATTCAAAAAAAGAATCATGCATAATCAAACATGTAGTTTCACCATGATTAGTCCATGATGGGTCTGTTTAATATTTGACTAATAGAATTCTATTCATTATTAAATAAAATCAAGTTCAGGTTTGTTTTGTTGGGGAGTGAATCGGTCAATTACTAAAGGGTCTAATGCACAAAATTAGGATGAAACATATATTTTTGACATTCAATATAAGTGGTGCAGAAGCAAACACCAGAATCAGGCAATGGGCTCTTCTAATCCACGAAGAAAGATAATCTCCAAATCCAGAAAGTAAGATAAATTAAAAGAAAGTATATTGAGGAAAACAGCACCTCATCTTTCTATATAAATAGAAAACATAACCTCCTCTTATATTGTTAGAACTTTTGAAAAGAAAATTTCTTCAAAGCTACCTAAATGCTTCCCATAATAGAGGAAACAAATCACTCAAATTTGAATTAAAAAGAAATTTTAGTCCAATTCAAAACAGACTTTAACTTTATTACTAAAACAATGAAAATACTGTAAAAATAAAGGTACTGCTGGTAAAATTTTATGATTCTATATATTTGCGGATCAGCGAAGCATTTTCTCTTTGCCAAGCTAACTACTCAACCTGAATTCATTATGACAAGTAAATTGCATGCCCGCATATCCTTTTTTTTTTTAAGGATAAGCGCCTTAACCAATTTAATATGTCCACATATCAAATTAACATTTGGAGGGGTTTATTCTCTATATTTAAAATGAGAAAAGTAAGCAATTTAATTATGGGTTATTCTGATATGTGCCCTTCAAATTATAGGTAGTTTTAAATTGCCCCTCAAATTATTATAATTCAAACTTTATACTTGAAATTGTTTCTTTACTTCTATAGGATACAGAAAACTATACGCATGTAACAGGATTGATTTACTACATAAACAATGCACATCGGAAACAACATAAACCCTAGCATGTATCTAGAAAACGTAAACAATAAGTTTAGGGTTACCGATTCGGATCTTTTCTGTAAGATAGCCACGATTTTCTTGATCAACAGCCGGAAGGCAACCACACCGTGCAACTGGCAAGAAATCTCCGCGTATCACCCCCGCAACTATTGTTTAAAACAAGAATTTGAACAGAGAATGAGATGACGACAACGTGAAGGTTTTTAGTATATTCTCTCATTTTGTTCCGTCATGAAAAACCCTATATCTATATATAAGTGCTTAGAGATAGAATCATACACTTATTAGGATTATAAATATCTTATCTCTAAGATAAAATATTATTCACAAACTTATTTGGTCTTATCTCACAATAATAACCAACAACCTCAATTCTGCCTTCAATCTTAAATGCTATTAAATTGTTGACAATTTTAAGCTGAAATCACCTATATGTCCCTAATTTAATTGTTATAAATAAGAAAATTAGCAAACTAAGGGATTTTTAACCATTGTTAGATAAAAGGGAAAATTGCTTCTAGCCCTCAAAATAACAATAAATATTCCCCCCCCCCTCCCAAAGACTTTTTCAAAGCTCCCACAATTCTTTTAGCCCCCAAATCCTGTTCCCACGTAACCCGGTTTTTTAAAAAAACCCAAAATTCCTTTTGATTTAACTGCCTTCCACTTTCTCAAACCCTCTCCTTGGCGAGCGTGTCTAACTCTCTCATCTGTCCAAGCGAACTGACTATCCCAATTCGAAACCCTAACCCTAAATCAACCTACCCCAGAGCAGAATCGAAGCTATTTTCTTATCATCTTGCCATCCTACACCCCTGAGCAGAATCATGGCAGACAAGTCAGCTCCCAAAGTAGTTACCCATGTAGAAGACTTCGAAGATGATGATGCGTCACAGTACGTCATTGCAAGAAGATGTCCGAGTACAGAGTCGACTAATGCTGGCACAATAATAGCAAAAGTTCTAGAGGACATCGCAGCTAATCATCCTCCTCCCATAAGTCCAGTTCAACCCACAAGCTTAGTTCAACGAATAGATCTAGAGGGCAGCACCGACAATGCCTCGAGAGCACTCCTGGATCTAAAGAGAGGAACGAATAGGAGTGATTTGGAAGACATGCAAATGTCAACTAAAAAGAGGCGAGTTTACTGCATAATTTAGGTGTTTATGATGTTGCATGGTGTGAGTTTATTGTGAAGATTATGGTTAAGTTGTGAAGATTAGATTTTAGTTGTCAATGATATTTGTTAGTTGTTAAGGTTAAGCATTAGTAGTTAAGGTTATGAATTAGTTGTGAAGATTACTATTAACTTGTGGCTTGTTAGTTGTTAAGGTTACTGTTAACGTGTAGCCTGTTAGCTATTAAGGTTACTGTTCATTTGTGGCATGTTAGTTGTTAAGGTTAGGCGTTAGTTATTAAGGTTAAGGTTAGTTGTTAAGGGTATGAATTAGGTGTGAATGTTATGAATTAGCTGTGAAGGTTACTGTTAACTTGTGGCTTGTTAGTTGTTAAGGTCACTATTAATGTGTGGCAAGTTAGTTGCTAAGGTAACGTGTGGCCTGTTGGTTGTTAAGTTTAAGCGTTAGTTATTAATGTTATGAATTAGTTGTGAAGGTTACTGTTAAGTTGTGACTTGTTAGTTGTTAAGATTTTGCTTTATTATTAAGGTTATTGATTGGTTGTTCAGGTTATTGAATGGTTGTTAAGCTTATGGATTTGTTATTAAGGTTACAGTTTCGTTGTCAAGTTTATAGCATAGTTGTTAGGTTACATATTATTTACAAACTAATTATGTCTTGATGTTTTGGTTTGTAGACAAATGGCTGTATCAGAGTTGCGACCTACATCCAGCTTCACGACTTACGATGATTTTATGCATTCTTTAGTGCAACTTATAGACCAAAGATATTGGGATACCTATGAAGATAGTGTCTTCAGACACTACGTTCATTTTAACCCTCTTGATCTCGATCTTTCCACTTTCGAGCACGTGTTTAGATAGTGGGACGAAAAGAAGATGAAATTTATTTTCACAGATACAAAAGCTGGAGAAGACATTGAGTGCTCAATCAACCTTGAATGGATTATGAACCATACATAGTTCTCCAATGATGGGCATTTTGTTGGCCCTAACCGAGATCAAAACAATAAAATTTGAAAAAAGTTTTTTTTTCAAAAATGAGGATGACAATAGTAAGGCTCCTCCAGCACATACTAGACACTATGTTGAGGATCTACTCACGATGCTTGTACTATCAATAACCGTGAAGATGTAAAGGTCTTCGTCCTACTTCAGATCCTGTATCAGTTGAGCATGATTTGGTGTCCTAGTAGTGTTCTTGGCATACCAAGACACTTGTTCAAGTATGTTGACAACATCGAACTAGTAAAGAACACTGCTTGGGGGAGCTATATTTTCAGGGAGATAAATGCCGCAATTGAAAAAGCATTGAGGGGTCCTAGAACAAGAAAGAAGATTTTATATCTGCAAGGGTGTACCCAGCTTGTATCTGTAAGTATTCCTACTATTTATTATTTAGAGCAATGACTAGATGTTATGCTTATTCTTGATTGTGAATGTTATTTATTAGTTATTTATTAGTTCTTAAGTATAGTAGTTAGTTGTTAAGGTTAGGGATTAGTTTTTAAGGTTACGGGTTAGTTGTTATGTATACAGATTGGTTGTTAAGCTTTCAGATTGGTTGTTAAGGTTATAGGTTGGTTGTTAAGGTTACAGATTAGTTGTTAAAATTGAAGATTAGTTGTTAAGGTTATAAAGTAGTAATGTTACAGATTTGTTATTAAGGTTACATATTAGTTGTTAAGGTTGCAGATTGGTTGTTAATACTACAGATTTGTTGTTAATGTTATTTCTTAGTTGTAAGATTACTGCTATTTTGAAAGATTTATAGTCTTCTATTTCTCTCATGTGCAGTTGTGATACTATGAATTTACTGGCATCAAGAAGCCAATATGTGGAAGTATGTTAAGGCCTCCCCTCACAAATTGGGTGAGACTGGGAGAAGTTGGGAGATATCTAAGATTGGCCACAGTTGAAGCTAAAGCTCAGCAAGCTACTATAAAGCTTCTACAGTTATCGGGCTAAGTTCAAAGAGTGAAGAAGATTTTTAAAGAACCAGGGAGAGGTTTGTGGGGGAAGAAGCAGAAGAAAGAGAAAGAGAAGGAGAAAGAGGAAGAGAAGAAGAGAGAGAGAGAGGGGGGGAGAAAAAGAAGGAAAAGAAGAAGAAAGACACCAGCAGGGCAAGTAGCCCAAGAAAGCTTATCCTAAAACAAACAACAAAAGGGGGGATTAGAAGAAAATAACATTCTTGAAGGATGGATAAGCATTGTAGTTGTTACTAAGTAATTGTGAATTATATAAATTTTTTGTTAATGTTATCTCTTGTTTGTTAATTATTTTTTTACTAATACTCTATCTATCTATTGCATAGGTTATTTTCATAAATATTGATGAAGCCGTCGAGCAGCATAATGAGGCAATTGATCAAATGGAATTGCCTTAGCAAATGATGTTTTGGAAGAGGATCGCGATGATGAATTAAAAATTATGTCGCGACACTAAGGATAATTATAAAGATCAGAGAGCTATCGACCGAGAAGAGATAACTTCTCTATCTGCAAAAGTGGCTTCTCTGTTTGGTGAAGTAACAATGCTGAAAGAGGAGCTGAGCAATGCCCAATGCAGAATCCTGACTATATATAAGAATAAGAATAAGAAACTGGTGCACAAGCCCGTGACGCGAATGAGAGAAGTTGTCATGGTTGGGGTTTATTGTTAAGTATATGGATTAGTTGTGAATGTTACATATTGGTTGTGTAGACTAGAGTATTTTTTGTTACAAATTGATTGTAAAGGTTAAAGATTGGTTGTGAAGTTTACAGTTATTTGTTAAGCTTACACTTTTGTTGTTAAATATATGGATTGGTTGTTAAGGTTAGAGAGTGGTTATTTAGCTTAAAGTTTTTTTTCATAATTATAGTTTGAAAATCTTAAGTAATCCCTTGTTTTTTTACTCAGGCACTCCACTAGAGGTAGCTGACATGAGATTGAGAGGGAAGTGCCTCCACCAGAGGAATTCCCTCCACTTGACATGGCTGACATTGATTTTGAGAGGGAAGTCTCTCCATCAGCGGAAATCCCTCCACCAGAAGTTGAATTTTTTATTGAGGATGAAGAGTTCCTCTTAGTGTTAGGATAAAGGAAATAAAATAGAATAAGAGAAAGATGATTGCAAGGGTGCCCACACAACTTAAAAGAAGAAGAACAAGAAGAATACCGAAACCTTCAAAACATGTAGTTACCCCTTCCACTAAAGGGAAGAAGAAGGCAATCAAAGAAAAGCAAATTTTGGGGGAAAAGGAAAGAGTGGAGAAAAGGAAATAGTGGAAGAGGAAAGAGTGAAAGTGGGATCAAATGATGATTTGCCTCCTGCTGAGCTACATGGTGATCCCCGTGAAATTTGGAATACCTTTATGCGTTCTCCTATGAGTGAGGAAGAAGAAAAGTTTTTGGATGATTTAAACAAAGGGATTTCCCTTCCCGAAGGTTTCATCATCAAATTTTATGATTAATACTCCACAATTTTGCATAATTTTAAGGTATCGGCAGATGTTGATGCCAAGTTGATAGACAAGGAGAATAAAGTTCTCTATCATATCGGTATTTGCAGTTGCAACAAGTAAGTATTTAGCTCATATTATAATTTTATTGCTTTGCTTTTAAGGTTATCTCCTAGTTGTTAAGGTTAAAGATTAGTTGTTAGGGTTACAGATTGATTGTTAGAGTTACAGATTGGTTGTTAAGGTTATGCCGCAGTTGTTAAGTTTATAGATTTGTTGTTAACCTTGCATATCGGTTGTTAAGATTAGCTATTGGTTGTTAAGGTTTATTAATTATTTAATTATTTTTGCAGAATGATTAAAGTGTACAGATCCAAATGGTCATCTATTGACCGATTTGAGCTTGGTAACATCTTACGTGGTGATCGACTTGATGAGTCAATAAGATTCATATTATACCATAAATTTATTCTTACTAACTATATTCAAAGTTATTTAATTATTGTTTAACATCTTCTAGGTTACTATTATTTATTTGTTGTTTTTCATCTTCTAGGTTACTAAGGCGCTGGTTGACACAATACGTGAATGGCAGGACATGCCTTAGAATGAATCATAAAGCAAAAAAATATGAGCGGATCTCTGTTTTCTTTTCAGTAAGTATTTATATCTTTGCAGAGGTGGGTCTATTTCAATCTATGGTAAAGTTGTCTGACTAGTCTAATTCTTGATTACAGTATAAAATACACGTAGAAGGAAAACTTGACCGCGAGGATGCATATGATATTTTCATCAAAAGTTTCATCAATGAAGGAGTTAGTAACCTAATAGTTCCCATTGTCCAATATGATCATTGGCATCTCCTTGAGGTTGATCTACAAAATAATGTTGCCAAACACTATACTCCTTGGAAGATCGATCTGGACATTAGGAACCTAGACTCAACATCATTAAATTCTTCAACTACATGAAAGCTAGCTTCGACTAGAGTAATGTCTTCCTCGTATTAAAAGCTGAAAAAGTTCCATGTGAGGAACAAAAAAATCGTAAGTTTTCTAAAATTGTATCTTTCATGTATGGTTGTTATGTTGCATATTGGTTGTTAAGGTTGCATATTGGTTGTTAAGGTTGCAGATTGGTTATTAACATTAGGGATTGGTTGTTAAGGTTACAAATTGGTTGTTAACCTTAGGAATTGGTTGTTAAGGGTGTAGATTTGTTATTAAGGTTATAGATTGGTTGTTAAGTTTACAGATTAGTTGTTAACCTTAGGGATTGGCTGTTAAGTTTACAGATTTGTTATTAAAGTTTCTGATTTGTTAATGTGGGGAGTGATTTTTAATGGTGTATATTTGTTTATGTCTAGGTGTAGCTGTGGGATTTACGTCTACCTGTATATAAAAGCTATTATTGATGGAAGAAGTGTTCTGCACCGTACGCTCGAAGATCAATCTACATAGGTCATACAAGCAAAGCTAGTAGCTTATTTATTAATTGAGGGGGGAATGAAGAAAAAACTTCTCGATGAACTTGACGATGATGACATTGAAAGAATAGATCCATAATATAAAGAAGCTCTGGATCACATGCTTGGTTGTTAGTGTTGAAAATAATTTTAACTGGTTCTCAAAACACTATTAATTGTTGTAAATATTATGCGTGAAATTATTTAATGGTTAAGTGTAGGTTGTGAAGTGTTACTATTAAGCTGTTTTATGGCCTTAACAACTAAGCAACCTTAACAACTAAGACGTAACATTAACAACTAATTCTTAACCTAAACAACTAATTTGTAACCTTAACAACTAAGCCGTAATCATAACACCTAAGCCGTAACCTTACAACTAAACTGTAACTTTACCAACCAATCTCTAACCTTAACAACTAATGCATAACCTTAACAACCAATTCCTAACCTTAACAACTAAGCTTAAATCTTAACAATTAAGTCGTAACCTTAACAACTAAGCCTTAACCATAATAACTAAGCCATAACCTTAACAACCTAGCTGTAACTTTAGTCGAAACCTTAACAACTGACCTTGACAACTTAGCACTAATCTGCACAACTTATGTTTAATGCATACTATTAATTCATTCATTATTTGGTCAAAATTATGCACAACATTAGCAGCCAATCCAAAAGGGTAGCATCTAGTACACATATTCTTAGCTGTTAATACAAAAGATTAGTATTTAATACATATATGGTTAGCAACTAGATAGGCTCATTGCATGTTTGTCGATTGTGACCTTCCATGTGGCATTTGGAGCACTTAACAGGCAGGGTATTCAGTAACCTGCTCTTCCTTTGTCTAGTACATGGCCTTCCACATCTTTTTTTAAGTAAGGGGAGGCTTTAACTGATGGTCTTCTGGTGGTACAACGTGCTTCTCGTAATCTGGAATAAGAAAGAGGATTGGCTCATAACTTCTTTTGAATGCTTCAACAGTCATAAACTAATCACAATAATGATAAATATCTCATCACATCTAAGTAATTGCAGCACAAGCGTACTTACAAGGAATGCGTGTGATATCCCACAACCTGCATGAACATGTCCGATTCTTCAAATCTACATGACAAGTTTTATTAGATTCAACCTCCACAATATCTTCTGTCGAATTTTTAACATGTAAGCAACTTCCATGGTGATAATTATCACTCCATACTATCTTAACTTCTGGACATAAGTATGCAGTCCATTTCACTGCCATAAGCCTTCTATCATGCATGTGCTCCATGATTTGCTTTCGTATCGTCTCCACCAAAGGTACGATTCTTAATATTCATGCCTTTCTTATTCAACTGTTAAAGAAACTCAGCAACGTTTGAAGTAATATGACCATACCTATAAGTAACATGAAAAACTCATAAGTTTGACATATAAACTAAGCTGTAACCTTAACAACCAATATCTAACTTTAACAACTAAATTGTTAGCTTAACAACTAAACTGTAACCATAAAAGCTAAACTCTAACCTTAACAACAAATCTGTTAACTTAATTACTAAACTGTAACATTAACAGCTAAGCTGTAACCTTAACAACTAATATGCAACCTTGATAACCACTCTATAAACTTAACAACTATGTTGTAACCTTAACAAATACCTTATAACCTTAGCAACTATGATGCAAACTTAACAACTAACATGTATGGCTAACAACAAAAATTTTACCTTAACAACTAATGAGAAACTCATCATCAAACTTAATTAAACAATAGTATCATACCTTATATTAGGAAAATAAGCATTTGCTCATCTCTCTAGGGAGTAATTCATTACAGTAACATAAGCCCTTGCATCTATCAAGGCCAATACTTTCATGTAATCATCCCATTCGGCAGTTGTGAAGTTATAAGCGCGGTTTGTAACAAGTCACCGAATATTTGAGTGACATTTGCTTTATGACCCAACTCCTTCATCTCTTTTTTTTTGTTTGAAACTCTCAACTAGATGGAGAACACATCTAGAATGGAATGCATTTGAAAAGAATTCTTCGACTTCTACCCTAATATTCTTGTCGGCATAAGAAATCATGACCAATTGATGTGGAGGAATGTAAGGATTTTTCCTATCATATAGTATGGACCACACTCCTTGTAAGAACCATTTTCAATTTTCCCCATTCTCCTAGTCACATACACAATAAGCAAGAGAAAATATTCTTTGGTTGTCGTCATATCTTGTGGCACTAAGTAATATACCTCTATAGCGGTCTTTAAGAAATGTTCCATCCAAAAATAACAGAGGTCTACATCCTGTAATGAACCCTTCAATACAAGTAGTATAACTTATGAACAAACGCTTAAACCTGCCGTCATGATCAACAATGGTAATTTGGCTTCTGGATTAGTGGCTAAAACCATGGCTTCATACATGTATAAATATAACAAGTAACCATTAATATTAACCTCTAATTGTAACGTTAACAACTAAGCTATGACCTTAACAACAAATCTGTATACTTTACAATTAATTAGTAAACTTAACTACAACTCGCAAGGTTAACAATCAACTCATAACCTTAACAACTAATTACTTCTAGCAATCATCTACAAAGGTTAACAACCAATGCATAAGATTAACAACCAACTCATAACTATCTACTAAGGTTAACAACTAACCCATAAGGTTAACAATAAACTCATAACCTTAACACTAACTCATAACCTTAACAACTAATCATTAAGATTAACACATGCATGACAGCTAAGGTATACATACTAATTTAATCAGATAAGTTTTCCCATCTTAGTGAATCATAAGTCTCATCATCATCACCGAACAGGTTCTGTTGTGCTCTCTCTTTGCTTTGTCACGCTTTGCTGTAATTAATATTGATGCCGAACTGTGAGAGTAAATCGTTCTTGATATCAATTGGTTAAGGATCTGGCCTAACCTTCAAAATAGATTGTATTTGACTTGCAATGGTGTCACGCCCCGCTTCTGAGAATACACGGAAACGAGACGCGAGCAAGCCCGCGACGTATTAGATCGGGGAGTATAAAATTAAAACTTTTCTCCTCAACCTAATACGCCAAGC
>JBAKGM010000001.1:18228735-18257919 GCA_037177215.1 Asparagus racemosus
GGGTGGTTTGAGGATAATTTTGAAACTTCAGGCTCTTGTTATGATTTCTAAAGTTCTGGGGTGTTTTGTGCAAAATGCCAACCCCCAAAATTTTAGGTTTTGTGATAGTTATCCTTTCTTAAAAGCATTTCTGGTATTTTACGCAGAGAACTCTCTTCATTATTGCTCAACTGGTTTATGTTTTCTATTGATGATAGATGTCTGTCAGGACCTCTTCCCTTAATGTGACTTTTGAAGAAACAATCTTTTGCTCGTGTTATTTTTTGCCTGTGCCATTGTATGTATAATGTTATTGTCATTGTATGTATAATTTTATTGTCACTAGTTATGTATTTTGAGAGTGTGCTTTTTGATTTATCAGAACAAATGTAAGCGCTGGTGCTGCACGTCCAAACCCTCAAGGATCTTTCCACTATGGTTCAATAAACGTGACCCAAGTGTATGAGCTTAGGAATATGCCTCCCGTAATCATTAATGGAAAGCGTCGAACTACACTAAATGGAATCTCATATTCTCCTCCCGATACGCCTCTAATCCTTGCTGATGAGTATGATAAGAAAGGAGTTTATACGCTTGATTTCCCGAATAGGCCAATGAAGGGTGCACCTCGAATTGGAAGATCTGTGATTAATGGCACATACCGAGGTTTCATGGAAATAATATTCCAGAACAATGATACCATAGTTCAGACTTACCATATGGATGGATATGCATTTTTTGTTGCTGGGTACGGGTGATATCTTTGCTTTTTCTCTTACAGTAACATGATAATTTGTAGGCATCATCTGTATTCCGCTCTATTAATGGAGTTCGTTAAATACAGGATGGATTATGGGGAGTGGACTGAGGATAGCAGAGGCACATATAATAAATGGGATGGTGTTGCTCGCTGCACAATACAGGTGAGTGCCACACCAAAATTTATTTTTAAGTTTTTACAGCTGTTTTCTTACATTGTTTCTTCACCATTAAGTTTAGCTTTCTTTTACAAAATATTGGGTTCTCTTTTGACTATAATTAGTCATTTACCCTTTCCTTAAAGACACGTATGAATTATTATTAGCCATTTCATAAGTTTTCACTGTGGTTAGTACAGTGCCTGCTTCTCGAATTTTGTTGCTCTAAAGTTTTTAAACGTGCTTTCTTATGTTTCTGAAGTAAAGAACAGTAAAGATTCATTCTAATCTCTATTTGGTGAGAGTTTAAGGGGCAACTGCTTTGTACCCTACAAAAATGATGATGACAACATCATCAACAACAAAAACATGCAACACTGCACAATAAGATCATGGTGAATTCAAACAAAATGATGCAGGGTATGCATGTTGAGCACGGCTTCAAGATAGAAGCCTGCATGCTACCCAGGCATCTGTCAAGCTTAGATTCTCCTGAACATCCTTATTACATGTGCCACTACAGTAGAGATTAAACTCTGTTAAAAATAGGTATCTGCATTAACATTTGATGAGTCCACATATGCATTTTTTTTTCTATGTTAAAAATTTAGGAGGTGATGCGTATGTTTACTTTAGAGGAGAATGTCTTCCATTAACCTTCTTCTATACGCTGCTCCCTCTCATGCTGGCTCTTGTTGCTGTCCTTACACCCCAACACTGAATGTAAGCAGACGCACAAAGATATTTCTCTCCTATTAGTTGTTGAATGCTTTCTGATGTTTTCCTAATGGCACGCCTTATCCTCAAAGCGATAACAGTATCTCCATAGTTGTTTCTACAAACAGCGATAACGGTAACTCCTATAGTAAATTTGTTTGAATCTTGTATTCTAGGTTTACCCCGGAGCATGGACAGCCGTCTTTGTGTCACTCGATAATGTTGGATTCTGGAATGTTCGTACAGAAAATTTGGACTCATGGTATCTCGGACAGGAAGCATATTTAAGGGTGGTTAATCCAGAGGCTAATGAGAAATCAGAGATGCCTGTTCCAGATAATGCCCTCTATTGCGGCCTTCTCAAGGATAAGCAAAAGTATGTTACTGATATTCAATCTCATTATCGAATAGATGAGGGCTCCCCTATCCTGATCTGGAACCCAGCTTTATAGGATCTGTCAAAAAACAATAAAATGTTGATGTTCACTGATCAATTGAAGATGGTAATACCTTTATATATGCGAATATTGGAAGATATCTAAAAAATTCCTACAAAAAGAAAGCTCTAATATAAAAGGAAAATTGTAATAGAGAATTCCTACTGAAGGAAAATAATGTATCTAATGGGATCCAAAAATAACCTATAAGCAATATTGGTGTTTTGATGTAAAATTGTAAACCATCAAGCCTCATAACAACTTCAGTGTTTTGATGTGATAGAAGGGTGATGTTACATTATACACTTTTCTCTATTGCTGATACCTGTTTATTTTGTTCTTTTAGGGCGCAAATACCTCATTCAAAGAACGATTCTTCGTCTTCTCCAATTATGCACGTAAGATCAGAACTGATATTGTCAATTCTGCTTTTGTTTACGCTTGCCATTTTCCAGTAATTAGATTTTGAAGACTATTTGAGATTATTAGTGGATTTTTTACCTTTATTGAGGAACGATGGCGGAATTGGTCTGGGTTCAATTTGTAATAATTGTTAGTTTGTCAAGGCCCTTGCGATTTATTATCAGTTTGCTTATGTTTATTTTTTTTTACGTTGTTTTAGATTATTTTCCCTTGGTTTTAGCTGTTATTGGCTAAATTCTTTCTTTTATTATTTATTTATTTATTTATCTCTAGAACATTTAAGTTCTGAATTCGGGAATTTAAGCAATGGTTTGATCTTATAAGAGGTTCTTTTTCTTGACATGCCGTATAAGTGAGCTCACTTGCCATACTTCGCTGTAAATTAAGGAGAAGAGGTTTTTGTAAACTTGTATGAGTTTTGGAAAGATGAATCCTTGTGAGTATTTGAATGAGGTTTTGTTTGTTATTGAGAGTATTTAACAACAAGAGCTGTTTTTTGCTAGAACCTGTCGCCAATTGCCCAAAATTTGCACAATAATTTGACGTTAATTGTAGGCATAATATGGGATTTTTTGCAAAATATCTACACTTTGCTTCCCCAATTTTTTTTCCTTGATGCACCGTTAATATAATAAATCAATGTATATAATACTTTCTCCAACCTTACAATCATTTAAGAAACAGAAGTTGTACGTAAGTTCGATAGCTTTGAGGATGTATATTCTAATTCTTGGATTTTTATAAGACTATTTAACAACAGTTAGCAAGAGTTAGCAAGCCCCTTGGGCTCACGTGCCATTTTTGCCATTTTTTTATTTTCATTTGCTCTATTAGAAAGTTGAACAGAAAGTACAAAGTCGGATGGTTAGGCGAGAAATTATGTTTTTCTACTTCTTTTTCAGCAAATTTATAGGACAGAGTATAACTTTTTATTGACTTTGTCAGTATCTGAAAGCGATTGGAGAGACAAAAAAATTTTTGAAATAAGATTTTGACGCTGACAAAATGCTGTTTTCCAAAATACAAACCCCATACTCAATACACCCAACAAGGCTTTTGTTTGTTCTTTCCTTATGGTTCAAGGAAAAAGATAAGTGTACTATAATTTTGCTACTATTTTTGTACTATAACAAACAAAAGAGTGGAGTCCTCCTTTGAAGGTTGAAAAAAAAATGATGAGTCATCATGACTTCACCTCTTTATTTCTTGTAATGCCAAAATAATAAGAAAATATTAGTACAGTTATCATTACTCTTCAGATTCTTTAATATTTCATTCTTTTAGCACCATAAAAAAATAAAAAAAAAGAAATTGAAAAAATAACAATAACAAAAATAAACATGATACTAAATCCACCGGGCAACCGTTCAAATTAAATATAAAATATCCTTGATGTAAAACCTCTTCCAAATTCTGTACACTGAAGTGAGTTGAACAAAAACTGAACCCCAACCAAAACTCACAACCTATTCATTTCTCCCCCATTATCATTTCTCATCGTTCATTTATAACAATAACAACAGCGAACCAATACTTGTACCAATTACTTAACAGAGGATGCGTGAGATTACTTATTTCAGTAGCATTTGAGGATTGCACAATTCATTGCAGACTACTTCGAGAGCCAATAAATGATCAAGAACAATGTGCAGCCTTACTTATTTCGGTAGCATTTGAGGATTGCACAAGTCATTGCAGACTACTTCGAGAGCCAATAAATGATCAAGAACAATGTGCAGCCCGCAATCACTGCAGAAAGGATGAGTGTATCCCTTGAACGCTTCCTCCTAATGGCACCTTCAATTATACATAGGCGTAAGAAGCAATTACAAAAAAAAAAAAAAAACAAATCACTGTAAGACTTTGTAGAAGATGAGATACCAATGAGGCCTCGTATTATGGGAAATTTTTCGCCTAGATGTTTGACTTTCCCCTGAACATCGCCAAACAAAGCCCTTTGTGCCCCAAGCACCAATCTTGTAGCTTGAGCCTGGCCTATCACCTCATCAATCTGGATGCAAGCAATTTGTTTGGACAATTCAGTGCTTGTTGAATCAATAAATCCAGGGAATTCAATTCAACAGCTAGAACTCCTGTGATTAAAATTAGATGAGATTGTGTTGACGCAGTTAAAAAGTTTGTAATCAAGAACAAGGAAAGGGTTAGTTACAGATACCCCCCTTGTACTATGAGGTTGTAGCTACCTATACCTCCTAAACTATTATATTTATAATAATACCATGAATTCCATACGGCATTATTTCTCCTACGACATTATTCTCCCTCTTTGTTGAGATATCACAATAATGATGACGTGACAATAAATTATATTTTTTTACTTCCTATCATAGTACTCTAGATGATTTACCCTCCTGTAATGTTGAGATTCTTTACTAGTAGTCCCTAAAACGACTGGTCCTTGGAATTCTTTTGGACTCAATGAATATATATAAAACTCTAATATTTGCAACACTCTTATGCCTACTATGACTTTATTTGATAATGTACATTTTAATCGCAATAATTTCAAGGCACACTAAGTTACAAATGACATAATTTAATTTCAGCCTTTTCAAATAGCCAAGATTGACATCTTGAAGTAAACACAACTGGGAGTTATCAAAGGAATATGTCAGCATGTGTGAGCTAGCAAAACTTGGGTGGACATAAACCCATGTTTCTGTGTGTTTGTGCACCCATCACAAGCATACATATACATGTCTAGGCGTACGAAATAGTGGGGCATTTGTATTCCATAATCCTTCTTTTCTAGATATAGTAGAATCTCATACCCGCTATCACTGTCCCATACCAATTGACATGCATTTACTCATACAATATAATCACATTTGAAAAGAAGTGAAACATATCATGATCCAAGTTTACTATCCAATTAGGTGGGGAATGGTCTCTTCAGTTTCTAACGTGTAGTGACTGTGAAAATTGTCGCAAACTCTAGCTCAACATGTTACAATAAGAACAGATCTCGACAGAGAAAAGATCCATTTGAAACTCTGAAACAATCAAACAAACCAATAGGCATACTCCATTCAGATGAAACCACGACAAATGCATATAAAAACTAATAAGTTTTTGTATCATGCCATGATCATCTGGCTTTAAATGTGGATGTAAATCACTTTCTCAGGCAGGATTCATGATTCTACATCTGTCAAGCAATTAACCGATGTGGAGATGCTAATAAACTTTCTCGTGCAAAATGGATTCCTGTGAATTATCATATAAATCTGCAAAGATGAGATACTTACATGGCTTATGCTACCATGAACTGAAGCTCTCTCTCTCAATAACTGCACTGCAGGTGACATACTTCCGGATGCCTGTAAAAAGTAGTCAATGACGATCAGTTATTGCAATAATCAAGTACTTATATCGGGTAAGCACACACCAGTCTCACCTTAGATTCACCGATATCATCTCGAACAGAGGTAAGAAGTTCAGCATGCTCTCTCATGGAGTTCAAGTTCCCTTTCGTTCGTCTAAACTCCTATATTAGACCAATTAGCGTGAGTTCAAATTGCACTAGGATTTGCTATTTGAAATAAATATATAACAACCGTTTGAGAAAAAGAACATGCAAAGTTAAACACGTGGAAAACAATGTATGCAGTATACGAGAAGCAAGATAAGAGAAAATCAAAAGAACATATAATTGGTCATCCGGAGGAAAGACAACTCCAGCAACTAAAGAATATAAAACTAACATAAAAAAAATAGCATGTGACTAATCCAAATATATAAATTAAAAGAAGAAAGGATGGTACAATTCAGAGAGATGGACAAAAATAAAAAAGTAATCACAACCACATTGCTACTTAGGACAATGAGACCAAACATGATGTAACTCACAGAACTGAATATAGGCTGGAAGCTGACAGGTAAATTAACGAATTACTATATAACGTAGAATACGCATGAGATTGAAGGGAAACCTTTATTAAGATATAAGATCACCCATGCTTGACCTATCAGAGTGTTGGAAGATTGAGAAATAACTTCTAATGTTTTGTTCTAATCAAGAATCGACGTTACAAAACTTGCACCTTGAGTAATAATACTAAGATGGCATCGGTGGAGTATGCAAAAAGATGGATAAAAGTGAGTGAATTATTAAATCTGCCAAGATGGCTTTAAATGAGGACCACATCAAATAAGGACAAATAAGGACAAAGTTATGCATGACAAATTCAGATCTGAATCTGGAAAAAGATTTTATGAAAATTGTATCTGATTTGGTTCAATTACGATTAGATAAATTAGTTATAGTTTTACTTGATTGTATCTCTCCATTTGGTTAGGATTTTATTTGATGTTATCTCCTTTTAACTAGGATGTTATTGATACTATCTCTTTTTAGTTAGGATTTTTTTATCTTCTTAGTTTTCCTATAAATAAGTTTGTGTTTTTCATTTAAGGAAAGGAGAGAGAAATGTTTGTGAGAAACTATGCATTTGAATTGCAAATAGTATTATGGTATTAGACATGTGACTTGTCAGCATGTGAGGTGCTCGAGTGTCAATGTTATAGAAGGCGTTTGGCTGACTAGGCGTTCGAGCCGGGGCCTAGCGCCTAGGCGTTCACTTATTTTTTAATTTAGCTAATTATAATAATTCACAAAAATATGTATTAAGTTCATATAAAAATATGTATTTAATTATAAAAAAGAAATTTAATAATTTTACCTGCGGCCACGATTGTTGGTGTCGGAGGTTGCTAAGGCTACAGTTGTGGTTGTGAGCCCAGGCTTGGAGTGGAGAAGATGCGAGAGGAGGTGGAGGAGGCGTCGGCGGGAGAGATGGGACAGGGAGAAGTTGGAGGCAGGGCGGCTGCAGTTTGGTCACAGAGAGAGGGGAGGTGGAGGAGGAGGCGGCGGCGAGAGAGACGTGGAGGGAGGGGAGGTCGCGGAGGTGGAGAAGTTGGAGGTGGGGCGGCTGCGGTTTGGGACAGAATGAGCGAGAGAGAACGAGAGAGAGAGAGAGATAGCTAGTTAGGTTAAGTAATGGGTCGGGTTCAGTTTTTGTGTTCGGATTTTAGTATTCGGGCTTGATTGTGTTGGGTTTTTTATTTTTCTTTTTTTCGTTTAAAAATAGGCAGGGCCTACCCCTAGGCGGCGCGCCTAGGGGGACCGGCCGCCTAGATTGGCCGCTCCAGCCAAACCTAGGCGGAAATTGGTCCGCCTACACCTAAGCGGTCCTGCCTACACCTAAGCGATTTGATTACGCTGCTTTTTAAAACACTATCGAGTGTGTAGCCCATCATTTGTATCATTTCTTTATTAAATGAGGAATGCAATTCAGTTATTTATTTTTATTTTATCAAAATAATCATCTCTAATAGATCCCCACTGTCTGTTCTTCATCATTCGGCACCAGAGCTGAAGATATCCACTGTTGCAGCTTTGACATCGGCAATGTAGCAACTTAAAGTCAATCCATGAAATCCAATTTTAAACTAGAGAGCGAGTTTCTTCAAGAGGGCGAAATTTGATGCAAAACAGATTCAGATCTGAAACTGGAAGAAGATAAAGATTGTATTTGATTTGGTTTAATTAGGATTAGATAAATTAGTTTTGATTTTACTTAGTTTTATCTTTTCATTTGGTTAGGATCTTATCTGATGATATCCTTTTTTAGTTAGGATGTATTTGATGTTATCTCTTTTGAGTTAGGATTTCTGTCTTCTTAATTTTTCGGTAAACAAGCTTTTGTTTTTTATTTGAGGGGAGAGAAGAATGTTTGTGAGAAACTCTACATGTGAATTACAGCTAGTATTAAGCATGTAAATTGTCGGCATGTGAAATGCTCAGATATGACGCCCATTATTTATATATTTTCTTTATTAAATGAGAAAAGCAACAAATTTTTATGTTTATTTTATTTTATCCGCACAATCATCCTCAATTGATCTCCATAGTCTGTTTCTCATTGACAAGGTTTGGAAAAATCTTTCAATTGGTTTGTGAGCATTCACGATGAGATGATGATAAAAGAGAACGATAACCACAGTTGATAGATCAACAAGGCCTCGAGTAAACCCACTATTATCTAATTAACTGCAACACAAAAACATGATCCAGTTCATGCATATTAATCAGTGGTGGCTTCTTGAACCAAATCACCTAACCAAACAACCTAAGAAATAAAGAAATGAAGTAATAACAACTTGATACAATACGCTTTTTTACCCTGTTTAGTGTCAGTTTTAACCCTTTCCTTAACAGACTTTATCTGTAATTTCAAATTTTAAATTGGAGCTTGAATTTTTACTGCCTAATACAATTAGAATCGTGATCATATCTTTCAATTAAATAGTATGCTTTCTATTCTTTCTAGAAAGGTAAAGCTTTCTATTTCATATCCGATGAGATCAAGGTTAGGATTTGGAATAACTTAGATTTAAATTTTAATTACTGTTTGATTTGAACTTTAATTCTAGTTAGATTAGAATTTGCTCTTGATTTGAATTGTAGCAGAATTAATTCAATATCTATTTGGAATTTTAGTATAGACATGATTATAAATTTTCATTGTATTTAAAGTTTGAGATGTGAATAAAGAAAATTAGTTTTGGAGAAATTGTGGAGTGATTCCTCAAAGACGTGAAGCCATGATTTTTTATTAGGCATCCGTGTGCGAAACCAGCCTTTTCTTTATTTATCTTTATTTTCAAGTGATCTCCCTCTGATCAAATCTCAACCATACATCTACATTTACACAAATCCTCAGCAGATCTCAACCTTACACCTAAATTCTCAGATCTTCTACGTCATCTCAAAGTCTAAAATATTCACGCGATAAACAATCGCTTCTTTTCTCTATTTTGCGCAAAAGACCCTCTGGTGATTTTCTTTCGCAAGATCGCTCAAAAACAAAACTCTACAATTGCACCTTCATCTCCTCTATTCATGACAAAATAGAATATCCAAAACCCTCTACTATTTCAATTTCGTCTTCTTCAATTTGCAAACTAGAGCACCTCTAATACCATTGATCTAACTCCTCAAGTTCAAAAGCAAGCACAAGTAGGCTTTCTTGATCAAAGCCCTAGCATGTTGCCTTTGTCTACTTCACAAATTTAAAAAAGATACACGATACTGCAATTCAAAATCAACAGAGATTTATCAAGAGCTAATGAATTAAGGTTTGTGTTTAGTAATGAATCTGAAACTCAAAATCGTTTGAAAGTTTAATTCTTATTTAATCCAAGAAGTCATTGCTCTTCACAACTTTTCAAGTTGTGCAAGAAATCATTCCTTGCCTTTGGTTTATTCAAACTTATGTTTTTAATCATTAGTTTAGTTTATTTATTGTTGATTTATACATCATATTATTTATAGTTATATTCCATTGTTCTTCAGTGTTAATTTTGTTTGCATTGCATCGTGTTTGTTAGATCATTGTTTAAAAAAGCTTTATTGATTTGTCATGCGTCAGGTTTGGTAGCAGAGCATAGGTTTAGCTAGTAATTTAATTAAAAAAAGTTTGTTAGTGAACGCAATGGCATAATGGTACAGCCTAATAAATTTTATGTGTCTCCATTAATGAGGGATGAATCAAATTCACTTCAGAGCTAGAAAATCTCCATCAAGTGATAGAATGAAGAATTTTCCCAAGTCATTGCACATGAAGTTTCCTATAGATTTCACTTTACCATCGAAAGAAGTGCTAGAAAAGAAACTTAAAATGTTTGGGCCATTGAGTTCTTCAAGAACACAAGTCTTCACTTATACTAGAGTTGCTCAAGTTGTCTTTTGTTGTCAAACTTCTACAATTGTAGTTAATGAGTAAATGAAAAAGAGGAATTTATTTGGGAAAGCAAATGTCCCATTTTGGATTTGATCGAAGGATTTTAAGAAGGTAATGCAAAGTACGTCAGCAGTTAAATATGCATCTTTGGATCTAAAATCATGTGCTTGAAGACTAGAAAGGGATAAGGAAAGGGTACGCTATGCTTTAGGTCTAACTCAAATATATGGATTTAAACTTAAAAAATTTTGAAAGCCATACAAGAGATGAAATGGAATCTAGGCCCTTACTACAAAGGTGACCGGTATTAATGCTTGGGTAGCCGAACTAGAGACTCCTCAAGCAAGAGATGCATCAAAGAATAGAGATGAGGATGAACGTGCCCAACTACCTTCAGATGTACGACTTAATAGGGTACACCACCTAACGGGGGAAACCAATACAAAACAGATCGCGATGTATCCCATAGACAAAATAACAATAGGAGACATGATCGATATGACGATAAGGGTTATGATAACAGAAGATATTTAGATGATACATTACAAAGAAAGTTAGGATGAGACTTCTTCTTTTGATGGTAGACATGATCCCCAAGCCTTAAGTGACTTGTTAGCTAATATACTAGTTTGATTGGTACGATATGTCTGAAAACTATAGGGTAAGTTTTACTCAATGAAATTATCTGGTGCTGACAAGATATACTAGACTTCATTAGAGATGCAGTTAGAGTCTTCTAGGCAACCACCCATAAAACTTTGGGAGAGATGAAAGAAACTTTGAAAGAAAAACATTTGTCAATGACCTATAAGGCTCGACTATATGATCAACTGAGCACCTTACGTCAAGGAAAGATGTATGCAAATGAATATATGAATAAATTTGACGAATTAATAGTCTAATGTAAGGTGAAAGAAGACCATATAGCCACCCTTTCTAGAATTTGAGTCCCCACTATGACCTCGCTAGAGCATGCGTATCAAATAGCCCAAGATTTTGAGCAATACCTTAATACCTCTAGCACCACAAAGTTTTCATCCTAAGCCAGGGAAATATAAAAAGTCATCTAATTATAACTTGAAAACTATTGCTAATACTTTTTCAGGTTCTAAAGAAAATCAGATGAAAGTAGTTCATCTAAAGAAGATGGAAAGGCCAGTAGGTGTTTTGATTGTCAAGATTTAGGACACTATGTCTATCAATGTCGTAGTTGCATCAAGATAGAGAAATTAAAGTTATAGATAAAGTGGGAATGAATTAGATGAAAACATTTATGTGCTCCCAGATGGAGAGCAAACATTTTAGGAGTTATGAGATGTACACTAGTATGCTCACGAAATTAAGATGATTGGATTTGGCATAAGAACACTATCTTCTACACTTAATTAATAATAATTTATGAACTTGTGATTGACGGAGCTAGTTGCATCAATGTGAACTTGAAAGATGAATCTGAAGCCAGAATCACACCTGCAACCATATAATGACACCTGGGTAGATAACACTAGTATACCTATTTTATAGAGGTATTTAGTTCCTATCCAGTTTCTACCTACTCTGATCGTATTTAGTGTGATGTTCTACCTATGGATATTGCTCACATTACGTTAGGACAGCCGTGGTTGTACAAGGTTAATGTGACTAGTTATAAAATATTGAGCAAATATGTTTTTAGTCACGAAGGTATAAAGATAACTTTTGACTCTCTTAAAGTTGAAAGAGAATCAAATTACTAAGAGTGACACGGCAACTAAGAAAAATCAAATGTCTAACTATGTCCACATCTTAAATCAAAAACTAATTGTTGGGGAGAGAATTCTAGTAGAATTTATGTCTGCAATAGTAGCCATAAATAAGAATTCTAATATTGAGTTGCTACAGCAGTCCCCTGCAGCTCCAAACGTCCTTTCTAAGTTATTGAATTAAAGCTAGAGAACATGTCACCTAAATTATTACATTATGTGATGAACTCAAAATTGGCTAAGTTTAATGACTTTAAAAAAATAATCAAGATATTTTGAAGATAAATCTCTAAATTTGAGTCTGTTTGAACCCAATTGTGCTTGTCATCCTAGGAAGCTTGGTGATTTAGCTCATGTGCCTTTAGCTCATAGACATTATGATTTAGCAGATCCATCTGCATGGGATGTGCATGATTTTCATGATCTGGCACGGTAGAAATTGACTAAGAATAATGAAAATTATGAACTATAGTGGATAGTTCTAACTATTTGCAGGAATTTGTGATAATGCTTGGATTTAATTTGGGAGCGACCTAAGAGGTTCCCACCAGAAACTATGAAAAAGCTTCACGCATGGCAAACAAAGCCTTATCGAGTTGTTACACGGATTGGAGCGAGCGCTTATGAATTAGACCTCCCAAAATATATGGGTATAATCCAATCTTCAATGTTTTATTCCATATCATGAGCCCATGGATTTTGCAATTTTGATACCGCCACTGCTACACCACTAATTCACTTGTCGTCGTCACCTACCATGCCACTAAACGTTTAGATATTTTATAATGAAGTTGTGTCAACTACCGAAAACCACACCCACAAATACCTCGTTTCTTGGCATGGACATCCATATTCAGATGTGATCATACAGCTTGAACTGGAGCATTACCATCACGTCCAAGTCGGAGAGAGTTGATGAAGATTAAGATTTGGATTTGGATTAGTTTAAATTCAAATTAAAATTTTGATTTGAACTTTAATTCTAGTTTGATTAGAACTTGTCCTTGATTTTGAATTTCAGTAAGATTAGAAGTTAATCTCTTATTTGGAATTTTAGTAGCGATAGGATTTTAAACCCAATATGTATACGGGTGAACTTTTCATTGTTTTTAGAGTTTGTGATATTTGAATAACGATACTTCGTTTAAGAGAAATTGTGGAGTAATTCCTCAAAGGCATGAAGCCCTGGTTATTTATTAGGCGTCCGTGTGTGAAACTAGACTTCTTTATTTATCTTTTATTGTCAAGTGATTTCTCTCAAACCAAATCTCAATCATACATCTATATTTACACAAAATCCTCAACATATCTCAGTCTTACACTTTAATTCTAATATGTCAGCCATCTCAAAGTCCAAAATTTCCATGCAAGAAATAATCGCTTCTTTTTCTGTTCATGCGAAAAACCCTCCGCTGATTTTCTTTTGCAAAGATGGCAGAAAAACAAAACCCTGCAACTTTGACTTCAACTCCTTTGTTCGTGACAAAACGGAGGATCCAAACCCCTCCACTGCTTCAACTTCATCTTCTTCAACTTGCAAACTAGAGCACCTCCAACAACATTGATCGAACTCCTCCACTTCATCCGCAAGCACAAGTACGCTTTCTTGTTCAGCCCTAAGATGTTTCCTTTGTCTCCGTCACAAATTCAATAAAGACCAATAATACTTCAATCCAGAATCAACACAGAGGCATATCAGGAGTCATAAAATTATTGTTTGTGTTTGTCAATGAGTCTAAAACTCGAAACCTTTCGCAAGTCTAATTCTTAGGTATTTAATTCAAGAAGTCATCACTCTGTACATATTTGTAAGTTGTAGGAAAATTCCTTCATTGTCTTATGTTTATTCGAACTTATCTTTTTTATCAGTTATAATTAATGTTAGATGTTTAATTTATTTGTTGTCGATTTATAAGTTCTATTTAGTTAAATTCCGTAATTCTTTAGTGTTATTTTTGCATTTACATTGCATCATGTTCGTAAAATTATTTGTTGAAAAGCCCTATAGATTTGTCTTGCGTCAATATCCCTTAGTATAACATGTCTTCAAGTGTGTGTGTTCTCTGTCAATATGCACACACAATACCATATATATACTCCTAACCGTGATCTCAAGTCCTAGTACAACTAAGCCTACTTCCTTTACACCCTGTACCATTAAGAGTAGCATACTGAGTACCTAAGAAACTGAAAATACCAATATTCTGGCTATGATTGGCTGGACTTCAAAGAACAGGGATCGATGTAGCATAGAAATTATTAGTTTACTGCAGGAGATGGCCAACATTGGATGGATAAAAAGGATCTGTACTGTTGAAAGCAAAGGTTTGGGATAAAGGCTTTTGTTATCATCATTGATCTTGGCCTGCTATTGTGTGAAAATTATGGAAAGAATCTTAAGTCTGCTGAATGTAAGTTAAATAACCAATAATCAGCTTCTGTTCACTAACGTGGAGCACCACATTGAAATTTTAATAGATTATACAGTAACAAGGTTCAGATATGACATTTCCTTGTATTTCAGATTTTTCTGGTCTCTTCATGTTTCATTTATAACTAATTTTTCTTTTCCAATTCAATCTCTAGTATATTTATTAAAAGAAGGAAGAGGTTTGCTTGAACCCTATAATTTTGACTTTTGACAATGAGAAAATAAATCATGGACCTAATGGAAGTGTATTACTATGGCACTTTCATCCAGGATAGGCCCATTTCCTGAACGAGAATGGATGAACTGGATTTCAATTTAATATCAACGTGGAAGACTGAAGATGCTCCAAGCTCATTTAAGCCAGATCAAGTCAAGACAGCAAAATCACATCAAACCTTTCAAATATTACTCAGGATTAGTTGGAGTTATTTAAATTCATACAAATCTAGGTTACACATGTAAGGTAGTTGATTAAAAAGACTTCTAAGATTGGATCGTAGGAAACTATCTAGAACTAAATCCCCAATCTTCATTCTATATACCCTAGGTCTAGTTCCTAGATATCTAATTATAGCATGTCTTTTGGTACTCAAGATTAAGATAGTGTTGACTCTGCTTGTAAACCAACCAAATTCATATTTACCAAAGCTGTGTTAAATGCTGCATTTAGATATCTGGCAAAGACCATGATAACTGGTATACAATTTCATTTGAATTCACCTTGACTGGCCCTTTTGTGAAGTTTTGCCATGTGAGAAACAACCTCTCCCTTTTGATAACAAGTACTTGACCCCATGTGATAGCTACATAATCCTAAGTTACTTCTTGTTCGGTCTTCACCAAAGACAGGCCGATTTCTCTGGTTAAGTTAGCCCTAACACTCTTATGTAGAGCGGCCTTCGCAATAATGTTTAATTCCTTCTGTGGCATCCAACTGAAATCCTTGTTAGGACCCTGCATTGAGAGAGTGGCTGATCTTTATTCTCATCTTGTAACCAAGAAAACATCTTTATACACTCACTCCATTGAGAGAGACTCTCCAACGGAAGAATTCACTGAATGATTGGAAGAATGGTTGAAGTATAATCTCTGGGGTGGCAAGAGAGTTGGCAAGTGTGTAGATTTGAAACTGCAACTTACACTTTAAATATACCACAAGTTTACATCTTCAATCTCGTTCTGCAGGAAACATTCAAAGCTCCCATCTTTATACTATGGTAGCTATTTAGATCTCAAGATCCAAGTTCCTTTAAGTGCAGGATAGTGATATCTTTCATCAAGACACTATAGAGCCTAAGTTGATATCAATTAATTGAGAGAATGCTTAATCTTTATTCTCATCTTATAACTGAGAAAACGTCTACATAAGCTCATGGAACTGCAATACTCTTCAAGGGAAGAATTCACTTTTTGATTGGAAGATTGGTTGAAGTATAATCTCTTGGGTAGCAAGAGAGTTTCAATTGTATAGATTTGCTTCAGTTGCAGCAGTGGAAGTAGAAATTTTCGAGAAGTCAAGAATTGACATAGGGAGAGTAGCCGAACCACTATATATTTTGGTTTCAACTAGGAAATTATCTCTCCCCTCTCTCTGCACAATCTTATGCTATTTGTTTTCTTTTATATTACACTTGCACTTTATTTTACTACACTTTCAGAAAAGCTCACTATTTTGTAGCTTACCACTATCAATAGTGTCCATTGATTTACCAACATCTTTCAACATTCTATCATGTGACAATTTAAGATTTTATTACTTTAGTTTCTTATAAAACCTATTGCCCCACCTTCAGGTTGATTCTAAAGGGTTACAACTGCCCACTGTGTGTGGAAACTGGTAAAAAAAACATTTGGTTCAAGTTGAATAGCAACTTGAAAGAAGAAAAATACAACAAATTACCTGTGTATATTCATGGAGTATGTCCCTATGCCTTGCAAGCTTTTGATTGACAGAACTCGTAGCAGATGCCGTTGCAGCACACCGGCTCATGGAATCATTAATATCAAGTAACTTCTCAAGTAGGGACTCTATTTCCATTTCCATGGACTTCCATGATCTACTGGGACCAACAGATGGTGATCCAGTGTCTATGTAACCTGGAATACAATGTTTTAAAATAATAATAAACAATGAGATGTTGCAGGAGAAAAAGACAGATCTTATAATTTTTCTAACGGCATAACAGTTCTCATTTATGAAACATAAATATAAGGGTAAAACTACCACAAACCTTGAAATCGGCAAAGAACTACCCCAATGGCATTAAAGAGCAGTTATATAAACTGAATGAGCGTCAAATTATTAAAAAGGCCACATGTTTATCGCATGATCACTTTCACCAACGGCAGTTAGAACAGCAATTTAGGGGCAAAGGTTGACAAAAACTAGTTTAGGGTAGTTTTCAGTGAAAACCCTAACAGTTCATGGTAGTTTTGTAAATTTACCCTGACTATAACTACCCACATAGCAAAAAAAGGGGTCAACATAAACATGGAGAGCACACATCAAAAGACACCAGGAACAATTTATAAAGCAATATGATATGCTTGCCAAACTTTTGCAGCAAAAGTTAAATGCATAAGGAAAAGCTTCACCTTTAACATCTTTGGGGTTCATGTCCCCATGAGGTATCCTTATACAAGCTCTACATTTAGTACGAAGCTACAATCTCTATTGGGTGGGAATAATAAACTCAGTCATCAATTAGAACATTGCAAAAAGTAAGAGCAAGCAAAAGGTACAAAGCATATTCAGTGATCTAAGGTTGAAAACACAAGGACATGTGCAAAACTACAACAAATATGAGAAAAGAAAGTTGAAAAAATCTCTTTTTTATGCCCAAACTGCAATTATATGTGCAAAACAGTTGCATTCTTCTATTAAGAGTTGCTGTCAGCACGTATGTCTAATTAGATGAAGAAGAGGAGAGAATGACTAGTTTGGATTGCTCCACCAAATGCCCTTATATGCCACATCTTCTCTTATTAAGAAAATATTTTAGCATATAAATCCTCACCTTTTCTCAAATATCATATATCTTTCTTGAAAACTGCACTAATTTATCAAAGATATATTTTAGGACTCTTGCATTTGCTTCTGTTGGATTACTAACTTGTAATTATTCAGATGAATGTTTGATAACATAAAGAAGCTTCGGTAAATTTGTGGTTATCAATGTTTACACAAGTTATTAATTATATAATGGCTCTTCAGTACGAAATTTTATTGCCTCGTGAGAGTTTGGATGTTCTTACTTAGTTTTCTAATTATTTTCTACTCTGCAGTGGTTTTTACCAACGTTCTAAAATACGGTTCATTATGGGTACGGACCGATATCGGATAGCTATTAATTTGATTACGTGGCAAATAATATGATTATTCGGAATTATTCATTTTTTAAATTTTTAATACATATATTATTTATCATATATAAAAATATAATAACTCATAAAAAAATATAAAACACTTCAAGCAAAAGAATAACAATAATACTCCAAGAAATTCAAATGAAAGTGGTTATACACTTAGAAGTAAACTACCAAAAGTTCACAAACTGAAAACATTCTCACAAATCATAATACTTTAAAAAATACTAATGAAACTTCTTATCTAGTCTTCCTCATCATCATCATAGCAATCGGTAGCGGAAACAGTGGTGGGAGATAATGACGGTTGGTGTCTACACTTGGCGGTAATTGGAGGCCGTGATCAACGGTAACTAGTGGCGTGGAGAGGAGGTTGCATGAAACTGACTACGTTTAGGATTTTGAAGTAGTATATTTTTTTTGGTTCTTTTGAAGCGGTGATCAGGAGACATTATGTAGTAGCCCAGAAAATAATAATAATAAATAAATAAATGAATTTCAGTGTTCACCACCGCCTCACTCTGTCAGTAGTTGCACCGCCTCAAGGATGGGATAAAGAGAGGAGAAAAGGGGAGAAAATCAAAGGAAAAAAAAAGAGAGAGAAGAAGAGGGAAAGAAGGGGGAAGAAGGAAAATAAGAGGAAAAAGAAGAAAAAGATAAGGGGAAAAAGTTTGACCCAAAATCAAATTCAATCAAAGGTATAATCCTTCCCATTAGTTTTCTTTGATTTTAAGGAATTGATGGGGCATTAGTTTTCTTTGATTTCTTAAAGAATAGAAAAAAAAGAGAGAAAACATACATGATCGCTGGCGAGGATCTCGTCGTCGACCCCTCCTCACCGGCAGCCGTGCTATCGAGATCCCACTCCGGCGGTGGAGGAGCAGGGGGCGGCTACGCTTGATCAACCAGAAAAAAAGAAAAAAAGAGAGGAATCGGGTAGAAGGGGATAGAGGAGAGAGAAAATGAAAACTAAATTAAAATAATGAAATTTCTTTGGGACCCCTAAAAGCTTATGAGTTTATATATAGGTCCAGAAAATAAATAGAGATGAGAAAAATTTGTTTAGGCCCCTGCTACTCTGTTAATTTCCATCATGTCCAATAACTATTGGAATAATATTATAGGAATTACGGTAAATTTCTAAATTTAGTAATAAGTCTATGCAAACCTCATTTATGAGTTTAATTTCTATTTGGTAATATTTGGCACTATTTAGGCCTAAATTATACAGTGATTAATATATAATATATGTTTGTCCTGAATTAATATTAGTCTTATATTTTTATATTATAGGATCCGATCGATATCTAGGGAAGTAATATTTTAAGGAGGTTGTGTTCACTAGAGGTGAGTTCATTTCTCACTAGTAGTTTTTTATAATATAAAATTCCATGAGTATTGTAATTGATTGGTTTTGTGCTCGAAAAATAAATAATCTATTATTTTTCATATATATAAAGTTAAATGTGATTCGATCTATTTCTATAGTGGCCTAACCTATAATATTATTTTGATTTCGTACAAGATATTAAAAGTAAATTTGATTTCACATAAAATGTGATAAGTGACTTTGGTTTCATACGATCTTAATTAATTGTGAATAGTGCTTTATTTGAAAACTTTGAATAAAAGAAGTAATTCAAATGTGTTTCAACAGTTTAATGGATTCAAAGATTTTTTGTGACTTAGTATCTGATGAAAATAGAGAAAAGTGGAATCTATAAATTGTTTTAACTGAGATCATGAGATTTACGATCGTCCGCTTGATTTATGGTATTTATAATTTAGCTAAGTAAACATACCAATATTATTTTGGCACAAGTGATGCGTTTTTGTAATCCAGTAATTTGACAAGTGATGTGTTTTTTGAAATAACAATTTGAAAAGTGATGTGTTTTGAAATTAAGTAATTTGGTAAAGAATGTGTTTTGGAAATCAAGCCATTTGACAAGCGATTCTCGATGTTTTCAAATCCTCAGAAAGTCCACTATGGAGTGATGTGTTGTGCCTACCATATGGTTTGAATGCACCTTTATGTGGCTCTTTTTAGGCAATTGTGATGTAGTCCTTTGGGCGTTTGTGATGTGGCTGGCTGCCTATGGCAGTGTTAGGTGCATTTCATTCCTGAAAACTGTGTTATGTGATACCTTTTAATATTCCCATGTTACTGGTTATAATTCGTAGTCTTAGTGTGACCTATGAGGTGATTCTTACATTTCATGAATGTCTCATCGAGCTTTGAGATTCTGATATTTGACTGTGAATTTGAGAAAGTAACAATATTTTGATTTTGCACAAATTTAATTGTTCGTTTTCTTTCTTAGTAATTACTTGTTTTCAAAGAGTTTGATTCTAGAATATGTTACAATATATTTAGCTTGCACTTTCTCTCTTGAATATAACAATAGTACGTTGCTCTTGAGCCATATTTAGCTATCTTTTTAGAATATCCGGTGCCAAAATTTTAGTTCACTCTTTTTTTGGAAATTATTATTATTTTATTAGATACCTAGGAACTCTAGCAGGAAATATTTTCATTGAGCCTATCTCACCCCGTCATTTTTAAATTTTTCTCAGATCTGAGATAGCAAGGTTTTTGGTTGTGATGCGTTGTTGAGAAGCGTTTATATGGAAACACATCTCAAGTGGTGTTATGTTCAGACAACAAAGTGTTTTGTGCTGTAAAACAATTGCAACGGTGAGGTTGTGAAATGTAAATATCGAGTATACATATACAGTTTGCTCTGAGCTACTATCATAAGCAGGTTTATTTATATGTTTTGAGAAAGTTATGTGATATGAAGTGCCAAACTTGACTTGTGCACGGGACTTGTCTTGTGCATAAGTCGCTGCTGTCGCGTAACCCATATATTTATGAGTTTTTGTTGTAGTCTTGGGGCGTGACACATTAGGCTAATTAATTGCGGGTGAGGTCGAGTAAATCATGCTCCCGCATAATTTCATTATGAGGGCGCATACTCTTTAACTGCTTAATTATGCAGTTTGACAACATAATCAAGCAGGTTTCAACTACATACACATTTGGAGTTGAGTAGGAGTACTCAGGCGAGTACTCGGCCGGGTAGAGCATGTTTTTAACACTGGTTTTTACTTTAATTCTTTGAGTAGGATATGCACCAGAATAGCTTGTAATTGAGCTTAACGAGCAAAAGGGTTTGTATAATCAATCTTGAGCACCTTACTCAAGAATTAACATAAAGACAGTTTGTAAACATCCAAATATGAGCAAGGATTGATCCTTACGCCTTGTTTGGTACGCGGGAATCGTGCCAAGTGGGAATGGAATGAAGTAGGAAATAGAATGAAATAGATGTGAGGATGGAATGATCATTCTTATACTCACGTTTGAGAGCGATTAGAAAATAAAGTGGGAATGACAATCTCATTCTCATTCTCATGTTTGGTATCATTTGTTCACAAGTAGAATGACAATCTCATTCTCATTCTCATTCTCATGTTTGGTATCATTTGTTCACAAGTGATAATGAAATGTTATTTCGTAATAATACCATTATAATAGCATAGAATTTTAAAAATATAGAATTCTAATAATACCCTTACAACAACATAGAATTTTACAAATATAGAAACTATATTAATAATGACTAAATAATTTCAGTTTTTAGAAATAAGTTTTATGTAAATAATTTTTCCCTTTTTTCATACAAATAATTTTTTTATTATATAGGTTTTTATTTTGTTACACTACCTCAGCAATAACTTCAGTCCTTTGACTTACTAATCAAAAAATATTTTTCATAGAATGTATTTTGGATAGAAATGATTGCATTTTACACTAATTATTAGTTTGGTTATATTCAAAAATCTAACAATGGAATTGAACTAGCACATTTGTAGAAAATCAAAACAAATATGAAGTAACTTCTAATACTTCACGCCAATTATTCATTCCAACTAATGCTATTGCACTATATGCTAGTGAAGAGAAGGAATTTCAGTATGATGATCTTTTATCCCATACTCCCAAAATTTTTTAGTTAATTGTCTTATGATTATGTGAATGAGCAAGCTGCCTTACACAAAAACATCAAATTTTAATCAAAATGCTCATCTCAAATTAAAATAGCAGCATTAACATTACAATTAAAATAGGCAGCCAAAGGGATATGGCTCCGTCGCTAGAGGAGAGGCCAATCTAGGTTTAGGTAGCCAAGCTTTATAAGAAAAAAGATAGAACACTATTTTCTAAGATATATTGTATATGTAATTGATGGGAAGCTATTTTTTAAGATTTTTTGTATAATCAATAGGCGCATAATGTAAATATTTTGATTTTCACTTAAGTGAGAATGCCCATTCCTTGTCAATTCAATGGGAATGCTCATTTCCACACATGGGCATTACTAGGGAATGGGCATTCCAACTTCTAAAACCTAGTTGTGTTTGGTATGTGGGAATGAGAAGTGAGAATGAGCATTCCGTTCCATCCCATTGCCGCATACCAAACGAGGCGTTAGAGAAATTCATCCATGTTCAACAATGATGGTTATAACCTCGGCCAAAATTCATACTGAGTCTGTTTTAGATATTTGTTTAACCATTTAGAAAGTAGAAGCAACAATTTTATACAAGCTTCCAATAATCAATTAACAGTCTGAATACTCACTTACTAATAGTCCAACAACAAAGAATACATGATCCTAATATATTTCTTTCATGAAACAAGTTGAAAATTGATGGAGTTCAAGACATATAGAGATAAACTAGTATTTTTAGGTAAAAAGGTATGTTTAAAAGGATGGATGTCAAGAATGAGTAAGGTTATTGATCCAAAGAGGTATTGTGTTAGAATCATAGTTACAAAATTCGCCGGACTCGCTCGAACCGTCATACGGTTCGCACATTTTAGGACGTGGTACATTTGCGTACTGGTTTGCTCCGGTATGCAAACTGGTACGCCAAAATTGGTGTACTTGTTACAAGTTACAAAAACTCAGGAATTGAAGTAGAACGAAAGCACATAGATGGAGAGTACAATGCACTCAAAATTTTTCTAAAAAATGAACTAGAAAAAAATATTAAGGTGCTTATTCTATAATTTGTATATTTTATGTGTCTTATATATTTAGAAATTTTGAAAGTGAAGCATTAAAGTATTTGGAGCAAAATATAATGAAATGCATAATTTGCTTAGTAGTTTCTAGTTTTCTACTATACACTTTGAAAAATGGTAAGCACACCCAAAAACAATTTACAACACCATCATGTACCTAAATTCCATACCAAAGCCCCTTGAATTCAAAAATAGCTAAGTGACAAATTGGTGTACCCGAATTCGTACAACAATCCCTTACCATCTCATATTATGTAAATATGATTAGAATTTAATGCCAGAAATCAAAGACCAATCAAACAATAGCAATAATTGTTAATTCTTTATAGAAACAACATTTTTTTGGCAATATTTGGAGGAAAAGGGGAAGGGAGTGAAAGACAGTTTGAGGAAATATGTGGTCATGAGAAGCTAAAGAGCAAGACAGCTTTCTTTCATGATTTTCCATATAAGAACTCAAGAATATGAGTTAGCTAAATAAATACTGAAATGACTTGGAGAGCAAGTAAAAAGATATAGTATTACAATAGTCTATTGGCTTATTAAAATACGTAAGATTGAATTAGAGCAGCAAAATGATAAGATGACAATATTTTGACTCATGAAGCGAAGGATGATTAAATTGTGAGTTGACCTGTAAAGATAAGTTTTGATACAATAGCAACTTGTTGATTCGGCTAGGGATGAGAGAAAATTAAGGTAGAGGCAGAGAGAAAATTAAGGTAGAGGCAACAACAACATGCAACTTTTAATCCCACGCTAGTGTAAAATATTTAGAGTAGTTAAATCTCAACTTGATGAGTCTATGTTTCTTGTTTGAATAATCAACAAGCAATATAAACTGGTAACATGATAATAAAGGATTGAAAATAAGCTAACAGTGAAACACAGAGCCCTCAAAAACTCTAAACGGGTCCATCGCATATTCTCGTTTAAGTCCATGACGTTCTATTTTTTCTTACAACTTCAATATAGTTTGTTTTGGCCTACCTATTGATCAAGAGACATTTTCAAACATATCAATCTTTTCTTACAGCTTAGACTAAATTTTTTTCTGATGCTCAACTGGCATCCTCAAATATAGTTCCATTACTCTCTTTCCTGTTGATGCCTGAGCAGTAACAGTGAAGTAAATCATTATATTTCTCTGGACCGGCTAAAAGATTCTTCATTCAGCACTATTAAGATCGGTTTATCAATTCAAAGAGTCTAGGCTTATTATCTTTTTATACAACATCATTGTAGCTCTTTCCGGTCTTCCACTTTCATAACTAACAACTTCAAGCTTGTCCCATTACTCTTACCATACACACATTCATATTTTCCTTACATGTTCAAACCGCCTCAAGCAGTTTGCCCATGTTTGCTTAGTTAATGCTACCTCTTATTTTACATCAATGAACTCACTTCTTTGAAGCTTTCCTCATTCAATCATGCAAAATTTCTCATTTCAGCTATAGTATCACCAGAACATGCTTCTTGATTACTACAAAACACATTCTAACCTTTTAAGTATGACAAGTCTTATTGTCATCCTTAAAATCTTCGCCTCCATTATGGGCCTTGTATGGTCAAACAATGACTCAAAACTACTACCTTCAAGCTCTAGCTTCATGATAAATATTGATACTATGCAGACACGCTAAAATCAGGTGTCATACATTTTGTATTCATCCTACTACATACAAACCCTTTCGTTGGATTTCCTCTCTCCAGTGTTCTACCTCAAAACTATCCTGGTCCCACTATTCTCAACTAAAACAATGTGCAACCAACAAGGAAACACAAGGAACTACATCTTAATCTTTTCTACAAAACCCCTCCAGAAAATCAAACATGGAAGTAGTAAGGGCCACACTTCAATGCATCCACGTATAGCATTTTCCTACATTTGTTCACAAATTGCTACTTCAATATAATTACTATGTATTTCTCCTCAAGCCAACTATGTTATATACTAGTAGATGCATAGGACTTAGTATGACAATTTCACAATGTTGTACACATATCGTGATAATATTATGATTTGACAAATACCTATCCAAAAAGAGCAGCCACCAAAGTCATAGTCTCATATACCTACATAAAACTAATTCCATGATAAACTATCAATAATAAACAGATTAGTTAGACATGGACAGCTGCACGGAAGTTACAGAGGCATGGATAATAGTTGTTTTCATGGAAAGTAGTGGAGGAATGATTAACTCATACCACGTTCCTACAACCAATGTCAGCTGTTTTAGCATAATAGAATAGATTATGCATCTCTCTCTCTATCTCTGATTTTTGACACTATCTATATCTTAGATCTTGCCTATTTGTATCCTATTTATATCTTTACATCTTGCTTATGTTACTTGATAAATTTTTGGGTCTAATCGTCCATGGATGATTACCAATTTAATAATCATATATTTATTTATATGGGATGGCACATAATTATCATATCCTAGCTTTTACATTCACATTAAACAAACCTTAGGGTTAATTTTCTGTAATTTACCCGAGGTCTAACGCCAAAGTGGTAGCATCTACAGATCTCATTCCACTTGAAGCTAGAATTGATCCTTCTAAATAGTTTTTATTTTAAGGAGTGCAGATCTGAGCAAAAAAAAACTTAAGGACTTTACCTGAAGAGCGAGTGAATCTGGTGCCCAGTTTGGCGTAGGAGGAGAGCTTGACGTCGAGATCTCCTTCCATCTTTCTCGCTTCTCTCCTCAACTCCTCCCATCCTGATTCTTGCAGCTCCAGGCTCGTCGAATCCGCCATTAGAATTTGTAGTTTCAAACAATTTGATATCGGAGATCAAATGCGAGGAGAAGGAAGCAGCAGAGCGCTGCTTTGAGATTTTTGTTTTGTTTTGTTTTTTGGGTTCTCGCGAGTCGAAAGTGAATGTGAGAAATTGGGGAAGATACCGGTCTTTTATTGTTTAGGCTTTTCTCTCACATGAATTATGAAAGTGAATTTTCTTTTCCCTCTGTAGTCTCAACCAACAAAATTGACCCGCTCGATGCGATGTTAGTGTGGCAAGAATAAAAAAATTAGTTTAAACATTTAATTTAAAAATACACTATATATTTAATTATTTTTGAAAATATTATAGCAAGTAATAAGAAAATATAACAATTTGCACCATATGTTAAGCTGTTAAATACGGAGTACGCTAAAAAGTTTTGGTTGAGTATTTTATGTTCACGAGTGATTTTGAAAGTGAATGAGTTTAAAAATAAATGGGTGTAAAATTTTCGATTTATAGACAAAAATAATTTTTAGATGTGAATGACTAAAAAGTTAAATCGCAATAAAACTTTAGGCTTATAGGTTAAAAACCTATCCGCGATGTCACGGCATTAGCATGAGGACAAACAAATGGTTAGAGAATTTTGTTACTAACAACTTAGAGAAAAGTATAAATGTAACAATATAAATAGAATGATGCACAGTTTAGCAAATTATTGAAATAAAAAGTGAATATGAAATTAATTAGATATTTCGAGATTAAGAGTGATTCTTGGAAGATGGTGGGTTTTTAAATATAAATAGAAATATAACTTTGGGTTTATAGACAGAAACCCTTTCTAGAAGTGTGTGAGATCAAAATAAATGGGGGTAAAACTTCTGATTTATAAGCAAAATCCATAGTGTGAAAAAGAATGTTAGGAAAATAATTTAAATATTCAATTTAAAAATTTTATTGTATATCTAACAACTGAACAAGTTCTAACAAAAAAGTGCAACTCACAATATATAATAAATCGCTAGAATACAATGTTGAGGATTTTAGTCCTTGACTTTTACGACCTCCACAACTTGGAAACCACCCACAATCAACAATATAGAAAATGCTCATAATCAAGAAGAAGAACACCAATTAGCGTGATTCGATCGACCAACTTTGACCTACATCTGCGGGGCAACAATATTCGAAATCCACTATATATCAAGGAGAACTATACGAAAAACTACTCAACTCTTAACTCTCAATCTCTCAACCTCACATACATAAAACCTCTCATATTCTCTCTATAGCCCTCTCCTTACATTCTTTTGGACAAACAAAGAATGTGAAAACCCTCTCCCAACCATGCAATCTTTTGCATGGACAAAGACTGTGAAACCCTCTCATCTCACACACTATTCTTGAATTAGGTTTACGCCCTCTGCTGATCTAGATTACAAGACTAGTGGTTTTCTCCTTCTTATTTCTAGTTTTTTCCTCCAACAATAGAATACTATATATATAGAAATCAAAACCATACCCCTATCCTAACTTCCTAATTGGAATAGGATGTAAACTCCTTATCATAATGAGATTCCATCTCCTAATCATGCTAGACCTTAATCTTATCTAACTCTCATGAAGTTATACAAATAATCAAAGGCACAATCCCAAGAAACTTGGTAGGTAAATAAATATGTACCTAAGTTGCACGTGTACAACTATCAAGTTATAATATAAAAGTTATCGATCCCACGAGGAAGATGTTGTAGAAATTAATCAAAATCAGTTCACAAGTTGTGTGTATGACAATTAGAAGTGATAAAAAGTGGTTGTGGAGAGATTGAAAGTGGTTGTGAATAAGTGTGAATAAAAACAAACAAGATTGAGAGAGGAAAAAGAATGATGAATAAAATAAAAAAAAATAAAACTAACAAATAAAATTCAAGAATAAAGAGGAAAATCAAGAAAGTAAAGATGGAGGATTCAATTAAAGATGTGAGGAATCTAGAATTGAATCCACTAGCTAATCTCTTTTTTTCCAAAAGCTGTTGCTAATATCACTTATAAAATATGAACTATTCTCTTTTTATCACATTCTAATTTAGATTTATTAAGTATAGACTATCAAACCACTCAAGGAAAGCATAACCTATCAAATTATCATCTAAGTAAAATTAATACTCATGAAAAGAATAACATCTAAATAGTAGTTCTAGATTTCATTCTACCAATTAGTTTTTTAGTTGACTATCCTAAACATGATCATTTTAAGCATAAGAGATTGATTCACAAATTATGAAAGAAATAAAACTTATTTTCATGTAATTTCTAGAGTTCCCACAAGAATTAGTTCCACATCTTAGAAAAGGGCAATTCCCTAGAGGGTGCTAGTCTCAAGATGAATTAAAGAAAAAAGAAACAAAAATAAAAAGTAATCCCAAGAAGATTCTAGCCTCAAGGTGAATAGTGTAAGAAAATAAAATCTAAGCTATGTAAGAAATAAATTCAAGAAATTAAAGCAAGAAAGTAAATACATAAAAGTAAATCTACTCTATAAACATTAAAATAAATCTAATTCAAGAGGGTTCTAGCCTCATGAATATTTAACAACAAGAAAAGAAACTATTACAAGAAAATAAAAGATAAAAGAGAAAACTTACATTCCAAGAGGGTTCTAGCCTCTTGATGAATGTAAATCTTCATATTGATTTTCATCTTCATCTTCATCTCATCTTCATCTTCATGATCAAATAAAGTAAAGAAAAGAAAAGAAATGTATGAGAGGTGAAAATACTTTTTTATTAATTGCAAAAAAGTTACAATTTGGAAAGTCTCAATTAAGAGTAACCTTCCTCTCTAAAAGGAGTTATTACAAAATATTTCACACTCAAACCCCTCACCCTCTACACTTATGTATATATAGCCTACAACAATGAAGGAGAACCCTTGGATGAAACTTGGAGATCAAGGAATTAAATATCAGCCATTAAGCCAATTTGTTGCGAATCAATTAGTTGGCTGACCGATTGGCCAATCGATCGGCCGACTGATTGATTTACGGAGATTTAGTTTGTTTGTGATTTTTCAACCTAATTTCTTCATGGATCCTTGAGCTTTTTTGAGCCTTCTTTTGTCTTCATATTTAGGCTTCAAAAAATGGTAGAAAATCAGAGAGTTTGAGTCTTTTAGGCTTTTATTCATTATTTCTCCATTAACCTGTAAATTAAGATAAAAACAATTATTAGTGGTATATTTATTTATATAAGATAGATGATGAGGGTTAAAATTGTTATAAAAATGTGATTATCAAATATCCCTACACCCAAACTTTTGCTAGTCCTCTAGCAAAGAAAGAAATTGGAAGAGAAAGAAAATAAAATCCTAACTCACTTTCGTAGGAATCACGGTTGTATTCAGCACATACAACAAGTCTTTAAACCCCTGGGTTACCTTAGTGGATGAGTTATAGTCTTATAAGGGTTTGCAGTGAATATACCCACAAAATACAGTCAACTTGCTAATTTAAAGAAGTCAATGTATAATCAATTCACCTGATATATTTAAACATTCTAATTGAAGCTAGTTT
>JBAKGM010000001.1:18258019-18272699 GCA_037177215.1 Asparagus racemosus
TAAATATCGTGTGAGTGAAGAGGATCTGCACATTGATTTCCTCATTAATGCGACGTCGACGTGTTGTCGTGACTCGGACCCAAGGCGGCTATCCTACGTGGAGGGAGAGAGGGGTCGACCTGGCGACGCTCCTCATGCCGCTCGTGAGGGCGTTTGGCTAGTAGGGCTGTAGGCTTCCGGTCGCGGCGAAGACCGATTAATGTGGCCTTTCATGTCGTCCGCAAGAAGGAGAGGGGAGGGGTCGGCTAATACCGCCTCTCGTGTTATTCACAAGTGTGGTCCGACCGGCACCGCCCTTCGTGTCGTCCACGAGAGGGGGCCGACTACTACCGCCTTTCGTGTCGTCCACGAGAAGGGGACGACTAATACCGTCTTTCGTGTCGTCCACGAGAAGGGGCCGACTAGTACCGCCTTTCGTGTCGTCCATGAGAATGGGCCGACTAGCACCGCCTTTCGTGTCGTCCATGAGAAGGGGCCAACTAGTGCCGCCTTTCGTGTCGTTCATGAAAAGGGGCCGACTAGCACCGCCTTTCGTGTCGTCCACGAGAAGGGGCCGACTAGTGCCGCCTTTCGTGTCGTCCACGAGAAGGGGGTGACTAGTACCGCCTTTCGCATCGTTCACGAGGAGGGGCCGACTAGTGCCGCCTTTCGTGTCGCCCACGAGAAAGGGGGGCGACTAGTATAACGGCTCTTCTACTAGGGCCAAGCTGGGCGTCCGAGAGGAGAGACGGCCGAGGTCGACGCCCGAGTCATCTGGCGGAGCTTTCGTTGGCGCGTCCGGGTCACATTTCGCTGTCGCTTGGGAGGGGGGTCTCACTCCCTTAATCGAGAGGGTTATCGTCTGCGAGGGTTCATAATTAATTTTCCCACTATAAGAACAAACAATAAATTTCATATTGTTCAACCACTGAAAAAAAATTAGACTATATCATTTTCAAACAATCTCATAATCCACATACACAATGCAAAAGTTTTTCAAAAATATGCACTATAACTCTAATTTTAATCAAAATCCTAAAAATAAATGAAAACCCTAAATCCCAATATGAGCATTGTATGCTATAGAATTCAATTTTCAACTAAAGCCTACCACACACGTAATGACTCACAATTACCACAAAGATATCTAACTAATATCCAATTTTAAACCCTAGATATTTGATTTTGATGAAAATCCTAGATTTAAATGTTTAAGAAGGGAGAAGCAAAAGCATATATTTAAATGTTGAAGAAGAGAGAAAGAAGGGAAATTACCTTGGTGTGAGAGTGATAGAAATCCAAAGACCCCCTAGAGACCCGCTGCAAATCACCTCGTTCTCGTCAAAAGTCAGAGTAAGAGACAGAGGAGGGGGGGCAGAGATGGGTCGGAGTGGGAGAGATAAAGAGATGAGAAGCTGACTCGGGGGTTTGGGTTGTATATAACTAAAATATAGTTAGGGTTAGAGACCACGACTAATTTTTTATGTAATGGACCCACCTTTTCAACACTTAGAAAAATAGTTGGGGTTGCCAACCTCGACTATTTTCAACACTTAGAAAAATTTTGAGTAGAAATTTGGGGTGGGGGGGGGGGGGAGGGACGGGGTCAAAATCTCTGTCAAATAGTCGGGGTTGCTAACCTTGACTATTTTAAACATCAGTTCTAATTAGTCGGGGTTGACAATTCCGACAAATTAGACGTTGCCTTGTAATTAGTTGGGGTTGAAAACCCCGACTAATTAGATGTTACTTCTACTTAGTTGGGATTGGCAACCAAGACTAGTTAGACAGTGAGTTTTTATTATTATAATCAACCCAAATTCTGGCTACGCCGCTGACATGGCAAAAAATGAATTGATTTTTGTTAGTATATTTATAGTGTATCGAAATTGGGAAATAAATTTTTAAATGGGTTGATTTTAAAAATTTCATATTAAAATGACGCCGATAAAATGCTAACACCGACATATAGCTATTTATAAGCCCACGTGACATAGAGTTTCGTTTCCACTGACGCGTATAAAGCACGCAGCATCCTATGGACCCGTCCGTACCTATAATTAGTAACAGCCACGTGCTTGTCTCCTTACTTCCTGGTAAAAATGTCAACTCCATTCACCCATCGACGGTGCGTGGTTCAACTACCCGCTTTTACGAGAACAGCAAGCCCCTAATTCAGCTCCGCTGCCACGTTAGAGTATATGATTTGGTAGAACCACTGTGTGATGTTCTCTCTCATTGCATATGATCGTCAACAAATTTAGGACTTCATTTCGATGAAATTCCATCTGCATTTGCGGTTTATAAATAGACGGCCTCCTCGTCGGCCTCGGCCTCGTTTTGCTTCGCACGCGGCAACAAGTTGAAGCGAAAGAGCTGGTTAGGGAAAGAGAGAAAGTTTGAGGAGAGGAAAATTTCTTTTTTTATTCTTGAAAATATTATTATATATAGAAAAGGGGAGGAATTGGATCTCTCTCCTCTGCTCCGACTTCGATCGTTCTGTAATGTAAGTCCTCTTCCCTCTCTCTTTTTTGGCTTTCAAGTACTTGATTAGGGTTAGGGTTAGGTTTAGGGTTTAATTTGGTATCATTTCAAAATTATAATTTATTTATGGGGTGTTCTTTCTTTCTTTTTTCTATTACCCATTTTTGGGGTAAAATTAGTTTGTCCTTGTCTGCTGTTGCCTATTGCACTTTCCCTTTTAGTGATTGGTTAACCTAATAAATTTATTTTGTCATTTTATTTGTAATTTCATTTTAAAAATTGCAAATCTATGGTTATTACTGTTCTCTGAAAGTATTAAAATTGACCTCGTAAATGGGTGGACCTGCTGCTTACTATGTTCCCACGTGAGAGGGTGTGTTTTGGTCCAGGTCTGGTCTTACTTGGGACATATTTTTGAATTTCATAAATTGCAAAATATTTTGTTCTGGGCTAATTTTGTTTCTTATCTAGTTATCTTTATGTACCAATTAGGTGCCTTGTCTTGTAACAAATAGTAGTATATTTGAGCGGGAACATTTAAATGCTTGTTCTCATTGCAGGATGCAGAAAATAGTAGTGTAAATGAATATACAAACTATTCAAATCCGCTTCTTGTTCGCATCTAATTAGGTCAATGGGATACACATCATAATTTATTATCTACTTCTGTAAAGTATTTATCATAAGTTATTTGCCAAGTCAAATTGGAATATAGCAGATTTATACTATAGAGCAAGGAAGATTCCCAACAGAGAAAGTAATTGTTTCTAATTAGATTTTTGGACTTTCAATTAATCCAGTGTCTTCCCATATCATTTGTATTTGTATAGAATCATTCGAGTTCACATGAGATTGATGTCCCCATCATTGAGCTAAATTAAGAAAGTAGATTTAGTTTACTGAAGTGCCAATTTCACAAAATTAAGAAAGTTGAAAAATAAAGATGCAATTGATCAGAGCATGGAGAAAACCTCTGAATGGTCTTCTTATTCGTCTATTCTTCCCTCAACTGCAGAACTGGGATTCTGTTTGGTGATCATAACTGCAAGGGACGGACAAAATTTATCATCAACAATGGAGGTATATGGCAGTTCCACGGTTGTCGAGCACAGCAATGTGATTTTTTTGTCCACTATTCTGAACAGGGATAGACCAATCCCTGTTCACGAATGTGACAGGAGATGCCAAAATGAACACATTTTTGGGAATATGTATCGCTGCAAACTAACGGGAATCACACATATCTGTGATAAAAACTGTACACAGAGAATTTTGTATGATAACCATAGCTCACTTTGCAGAGTTAGTGGCCAGATTTTCCCTCTCTCGCTAGTTGAAGAGCAGGCGGTGAGAGGACTTCGAAGGAAGCTTGAAGTAGAGAGTTCTGATGGCTGCGCTCGTAAGCGTAGGCGGGATGCTCAACTCCATCCCTCTCCTTTTGAGAGGTCTTTTTCTGCAGTCTCTCCAATTTGCAGCCAAGTTGGAGATGGCATGAACATGAACTAGTGCCCATTAATACCATCACTTTCGTATTCCCAATTTAACTGTTTTCCCTTTTCGTTCTCTTCCATGAAAAATGGAATGAAGAAGTACTTTGTTCAGACTTAAGTGAGTTGTGCATGCTCCGGAGATGTAGGTTGTCTTTGAGAACTTTTATTTTAGCATATTTTATGGGATAAATATTTATGTAATATCTGACTTATATAGACTTCTGCAACATTGGTGAACTTATGGTGTCAAATCTTATTTGCATAATCATCAGGTTTTCTGTCAATTTAGCTGCTGATTTAATCATTACTTCCTAGCTTATAAGCTATACAGATCAAAGTTTCAGTCTTTGGTTAAGGCTGTACCATTATTGTTGTTATGATGCCATCATATATTTGAGATTGTTGATTGTGTTCACTTATCTAACTAGTTTCATGCCTCTGCTGCATTTTGATTTGTTTGATGTTTGCATCTTGTTAAATTGTTAGGAGCAATAACATTGAATGGATTAGCTAATGTTCATTGTGTATTTCCTTAGTTGTGAGCTTTCTCAATTCTATCACAGCAATGTTTATATACTTATATGTGCGGGAAGACCAAATGCTGACAGTGCAGGCTTTGATTGTTTAATGAAAGATAATATGTCTTTTCTACTGTTGCAATTTTTCAGGTCATTTTTTATTAATCAAGGCTGATGGAGGTATATTTTATATTCTTCCTTTATGTGTTTTTTGTGGTTGATTTCTTATACTTAAATCTTAAAGTTCTTTTGCAGGGATTTCACAGGTTTGGCAACTCAGACTACTCATGAGTACTATTTTAGCAATTTTTCGCTACAACTTCAAGGAGTGTAATGCTTTGAAATTGTTTTTCTTGTAGGTGTGTGAAATAATCTCCAACCGAGTCCCAGTTTCACAATTGATAGCGTGAGTGCTCAGAAAGAGAACAGATTGCAATATTGGCATAGTTTTGAAACATTAATTTCATGTGCTTTGGAAAGTTATGTAGGGGAGCCTTTCTTGGCCTCTCATTATACTATAATGCATGAACATTTGAAGCCCATCAGTTTAATTTCTACTGGAACAGTTTTCAATCAAGCAATGGAGTCTGCTACAAAATAATCCACATGTTTCAGTAGAGTTGAGAAATAACGCCAATCATGCAGCTTCTCTAGTTGCAAAGAATTTTCTCTTCTCCGTAACCTTTTTTAGCATTGGGAATTTTGAATCTGTACCTTCACCTCTCCTACAGGTGCTTGACATCATATAATAAATTTATGGATTATTCTTCAAGCAAAACCGATCTGTTGCAGCTTTAACTTGAGAAATTATTCAACGTATCTTATCCTTCTGCTTCTCTTGTGGAATAAGTTAGCTGCTACGTGAGATTTTCAAATGAGCCACGTTAGGAAGATACATGTTTTCCTCATATACGGCTGCTATTTATTGAATATATAACGTGTTATATCCATTAAACTTCCGATATCAAAGTGCAGTTTGATATTCTATTTCTGTTTCCCATCAATTGGGTTGTGCGTTCTACAGTTCATGATTACTTGTTTATCTTTAATTTATAAATGCATTCCAAGGGTGTTTTTTGGGATAATATTTTCTCGGACTTGTTTATTGGAAGCTTAGTTAAATCATATTATACTATTTGTGCAACTTATTGATTGTCTTTTGACTGCTTGTTTGTTGATATGCATCACATTACTAAACTCTGTTTGGAGGCATAAAACTTTCCAGATTCATTGGTGCATATGCTATAAATTCTTCTTCAGGTGAAATCCTCCATTTTTTTCCTCATAAATGTGCACGTGTATATAAAACAAACGAGAATATAGAATAGTGAAGTTCTCATGGTCCCATGGGCTGGTAGTTTTATTGCTAAGTTTTTTATTTCTATTTTCTAGTTATTAATTGACTATCAGTGAAACAATATTTGCATCTTGTTTAATTATGCTTTTTGTATTGTTAGTCTCATCCTGACTTCCTTGAATCTTGGTATTCAATGTGGTAGGATTTTTTATGTTTGACCTGGACGATCCTATCTCTGGTTATTTATTTATTTATTTAGCTAACATGTATGGTTTAAATTTGGGATGTCTTGTTGATTCCTTACTGAGAGACTGAGACTTAAAGTCGGTCATCACCTTAGGACATTTAACTTTTATTTTCTTACTTAGCTTTCTGTCAAACCCAATAGTAGCAAGTCTTTACTTGTATGCCACAAATCAGGTAACTTGGTCAAAGTAAGAAATATCATATTGTTCTTATTTTGTGCTTTATCATTTTTTATTCCTGACTTACAACCTAGCTTCTTTTATTTCTCTTATCATTTGCTTTAAGATATTACCTTAATGTGCACCCTGATAAAAGAATTGTTTATATTCATCATTTGCTTTAAGATATTAAGTTGAGCGTGCACTTTGATAAAAGATTTTTCTTATTCAACATTTTAATCTGCATAGGTTGGCATCTTCTCGCTATATCATATTAACTTTTTGTTCCTTAGCATTAAAGTTTGATTCTTTGCAACGTGCGACAATAGGAAAATGAAGGTGATGATGAATGGAAGGTCTACAGTAGTATACATTGATAGAGATGCTGATCTTCCATCTGAATTGTTGAGAACTTCAAATGCTTTTTTCTTTGCAATAAGTTAGTTTTGTTTAAGTTTTGGAGCTGAAAGAGCTTTCATTCATTTTTATTTACGTACTTCTTTGATCTATTATAGTATGTTCTGCACAGATAAACTATATCATGACTTTAGCTTGAGATCTATCTACAACGTTGAAAGAAGGTAGTATTAGATGGATCAAAAATCATTCTTGTGCTTCGTGCTACCTAGCAGATTGTATTAAATGTTTTGTTTTTTTTTTTTGTTTTTGTTTTTTGATTTCAAGAATGCTTGGTTACACAGTTTAAAATTGCTGGCTACTAGTTAAAAGTTACTATTGTTGATAGTTTTTGTTTGAATTCTTAAGGATGCAGGTTATTGGTTTATTTATTTATTTATATTTTTTTGATGAATGTGTTTTACTTTTTCAGTATCATCTTCGGAACGAGGTGACATCTACAATCTGATTTTAAATTTTTGTTTAAATACTAATTTCATATAGAGACAACTATGACTACAAATGTGATCATTGTTTCAGCGAGCTTATCTTGGATGCCACAATTTTACTTATTTGTTGCATAAAAAAGAAAATTTTTTTTCTCTAAACCTTATGCCCCACCAGTGACAACTTTAACAAGTTACTAAATGTTGACATCACTAAAATTTTGAATTTTTTATTTCAATTAGTTTTTCTGAATTTCTTAGAAGCTAATAGTATGGATCACTTAGCTCTATTTTTTTAGTTTTATTGCTATTTCTACCACTAAACTATTATTCAAGCTAATAGTTTTGTGCAATTTCTTCTCTCTCTCTCTCCTTCCCAACTCCTATATTTTTAGTTCTCATAGAAATTAAGGATCTTTAAACGAAAGCTTTATGTTCAAGCCTTTTTTTTTTGCATTCTTTTGATAACGATCTTAAATTAATCTTTCAAAACTGCAAATTAGATTTGTTCATCTTTCTTTATTTCCCTTTCTCATTTGCTTCCAAGAATCTGACTAGGGTTAGGGATTGGTTTGATATTACTTCAAATTTTAATATAATTTTGGATTTTTTTTTATTTTTCCTTTTTGGGGTAAATAGTTTGTCTTCGTCTGCAGGTGCTTTGTGCGCTTCCCCTTTTGATTGGATATATCCATACATTTATTTTCTTATTTGCAAATTTCATTTTAAAAATGACAACTTTATGATTACTTTACTTCAAACGTATTTAGTTGACCTTGTAAATGCAGGGATTTGCTTATTATGTGCTTATGTGAGAGGAGTATTCTTGTCCGGGTTTGGTACAGAGTTGGAAAGTTTTATTAATCGCATAACATTGCTCTTTAATTCATGCTGCAACAATTTGTTCCTTATTTAATTATCCTAATATAGCAGTTAGTTACCTTGTGTTGTAACAAGCAGTAGTAAATGTTACTTTAGTTATCACATAGAAAAGCAGGTGTAAATGAATATCGGAAAATTCAAATCCACTTGATATTCAAATCTAATTAGGTGAATATGGATGCAAATACCACGGGAGTTGTTCCAGGTATGCCTGGTTCTATTATCCACTTCTGTAAATTATTCATTCACATATGTGGATGCATCATAGTTTTTTATTTTTATTTTTTAGCCAAAAATAAGTGGAATCTATGTTACCCAGGTACTTCAAGTTGAAGCCGTACTCGTACCCGACATGTACCCGTATCCGTACCTAAACTCATTGGACACTCCTTGTATATATGCATACATTTATTTAGGCATGTACCCAATTGTGCATTACATGTTTTAAATTAAAAAACTTGTCATATATTTTTTGGACATATATCCTACACATTACATCCACTTCTTCAAGCTTGTTGGACATAGGTTAGGTTCCGGATTATGATGTTGAAGGGTTGTTTGGATGTCTAGTCCAAAAACTAGTGTTTTTCCAATTCATAATCCACATAATAAAAGAAACATAAAAATATTATAGGCAATTTAATTCTCATCATTGTTCTCATTTAAATTATTAATTCCAATATATAATATATGTATATATAAATATTTATTTAGCTGTGTCCCCGTACACTGCCTTTTACAAATTTGCTGTGTCCTATACCCGTACCCATGCAACATAGGTTGGAATCTAGCAGATTGACATTATTGAATAAGAAAATTTCCCAACAGAGCAAGTAAGTGTTTCTAATATAGATTTTTGGACATTCAACTGGTCCAGTGAATTCCCATATTATCCGTATTTTGGTAGTATCCTCCTGGTTCAGATACGCATTACTTCCTATATAAATATGAATTTGATGTGAAAGCAAATTGAATTCAGATTAAGAGATGATGGTATCCATAAAAAAAAGATGTGATGGTATGAACCTCGTGCTTTCCTAACTGATATATTGGTTTTAGCTGATTGGTGTCCCCATTCCGCCCCTTCTTCTACAAGTGCAGGTTTAGAATCAATCGATCAACACAATGAAGCTATCTGGCGGTTCTGTGATTGTCGAGCATAACAATGTGATTTTTTCCCCACTATTCTGAATAGAGAATCCTAGACAGGACATTGCCAAAGTGAACACATTTTTAGGAATGCGTATTGCTGCAAACTAACAAGAATGACACATGTCTGTGATAAAAACTGTAAACAAGGAATTGTGTACGATAACCATAGCTCTCCCTGTGTAGAGTGAGTGGCTGGATTTTCCCTCTCACATATGGTTGAACAGCAGGCAGTGAGAGGCCTCCTAAGCTCTGGTGAGATGCTCAACTGCATCCTCCTCGTTTTGATAGGTCTTTTTCTGCGGACTCTCCAATCTGCAGCTGACTTGCAGATGTCATGGACATGAATATATGTTCATTAATTCCTTGATAGAAGGAATCAAGAAGGGTACTATGTTAAGACTTGAGTGAGTTGCGTGCTCCAGAGATGTAGGCTGTCTTTGATAACATTTCTGTAATATCCAACTTATTATAGTCTTCTGCAATATAGTAAAATTGTGCTGTCAAACCTCGTTTGCATAATCGTGGGGTTTTTGTCCATTTAGCTGCTGATTTAATCACCACTTACTTCCTTGGTTATAAGTTATACAGAGAGAAGTCTCAGTCTTTAGTTAAGCCTCGACTCTTATTACCGGAATGCTGTCATATATTTGGAATTGTTGATTTCTGTTATTGTTTACTTATCTAAATTGTGTCATGCCACTATTGCCTGTTGATTCCTATATATTTTATATCTTGTTAAATTGTTAGAGACTGTAACATTGATTGACTTAGCTAATTGTTAAGATGTGTTTCCTTAGCGGTGACTGAGATTCTTTCAATTCTATAGCAACAATGCCTATATATATCTGAAAGAGGACTGAATGCTGAATTTGCAGGGTTTGATGTTTTAGCAAAAGATAGTATGCTTTCCTTTTTAACTAAAATTGCACGTTTTGAGGTCATTTGTTATTAATTGGGCTAATGGGGTCCTTTCCTATTTTTATTCTAATTGTTATCTTGTTTATGGTGAATTTTAATTCTAATTTGTAGCTTATTTTGAAGGCATTTATGAGGATTGACAGATCAAAGTACTTACGTGAGTACTGTTCTAATAATTTATTTTTGCTACCACTGCACGTAATGTAATGCTTTTAATTTGTTTGTAGGTGTATGAAGTAATCTCCAAGTGACTCTTAGTTTCACGATTACTAGCATGAATGCACAGCAAGACAACAGGTTGCAAGTTTGATGTATTTCGGCAACAATCATTTCAAGTGCTTCAAAAACTTTTGCAGGGGAAACCTCTGTTGGCTGCTCGAGATAATCTAATGATGACTTCAGGTCCATAAGTCTTATTTCTTCTGGATTAACTTTCGTTAAAGTGGTTGAGTTTGCTGCAAAGTAATTTTCATGGTTTCATTGAGTTCTTGAGGAGGAATACCAATTATGCGTCCCGTCTGGTTGAAAGAATCTGAATATGTAGAGTGACCCGTTTTACATGTTCTTGGCATTATGACTGTGATCGGTTGCCTTTTATAATAAATCTATGGATTATCGTCCAAATAAGAAAAAAAATCTCAACAGGATAGTCGTCTATTTTATGAATACAGCTTCTACATGGTATTTACTAGCAAATCCTACTGCTGTGAAGTGGAAACCTAGAGCTTCATTTCTTCATCTAAGCTGTTTTCTGCTGTCAATTGAGCTGTTGAGTTAGTGCTTTGCACTGTCAAGTGTAACATATTTCATGGGTATATATTCCCTTTGTATGTTTCGTAGGTGTTCCCTTTGCTTTGCAACTTTGAATTATATATGCGCATCTTGGTGTCCTACTTCTATATGTTGATACATTGTTGAGAGGGCATTAGAATCTGATGTATTATAGGATAGAAATTAATTCTCCATGGGTTTCCAGTTTTCATTTGCAGTGTTCTACTATGAACGAGAAATTTTGATTTGTTGCAGCTTTAAGTTTGACTGCTACATGAGATTTCAAAGTGAGCAATGTGGTAGAGATGCGTGTTTTTCTCAAAAGTGCTGCTTGGCAATGGGTTAAGTGAGGGGTTACGGAAACTTAACCCCTTCTTAAACTGCCAAACACAAAAAATCTATACAAAGGTTAAAGTAACCCTTTATAGTTTGACAAACGGAAAAAATACTGAAGGGTTAAACTACCTCTTCTAGAGGGATTAAAATGAGTTAACCCCTTAAAATGAGGGGTTTACTAATACTCCTGTTTAGAAGGATTAAGAGTTAACCCCTCTATTTATAAGGAAAATAGTTAAAATTCTCATTATTTCCAAACATTAAAAATGATCACAAGGGCTAAAATAAATCTTATTTAACTGGTTAGTAAGTTAGTCCTTCAAATTGTCGGATGTGCTAACTACGTTAATCCTTCTACTTAATCCATCTTCCTTAAGCATTTGTCAAACAGGGCCAAATGGAACAAACGATATTTGTGGAACATCGAACGTGTTATATCCCTACTTTGTTGTGATAATATTTCTCACATCTGGAAATTTCTATTGGCAGCCGAGCTAAATCGTATTGCACTATTTGTGCTGCTTGTTGTCTTCTTACTGTTTGATCTTTCACCACATTGCTGAAAATCTTGTCAGGGAGCACAAAACCTATAAAATTCCTTACTGCATATGGTATGCATTCTTCCAAAGGTTTTAAGTTCTACATTTTCTTCATGAATGTGCACATGTATATGAAACGCATGAGAATACACTTCAGTGAAGTTCTGATGGTCTTGTTGGCTGCTAGTTTGTTATACTAGGATATTTATTTTTCCCGGTCAACAAGTGCCGGTGAGCCTTTTGTATTGAAGTCTCATCCGAGATTGCTTGAATCTTGGTGTTCACTATGCTATGGAAATTTTTGGTTGAACCTGTTTAATCTTATTTATGATTTGTTATTCTTTATTGATAACTAGTATTGTAGCCCCTACTAAGCACGGTCTTACTTCAATGATTCTCCATCTACTTATAAATAATCTCAAAGACTCATATACATCTTCTAATACCTATTTTATTAGTATCAACATCATGTTCAAATGAGTATGAAGACCAATTCACACTTTTTAATTAATCGGTTTATCTATTATTATTTCAAAATTTGATCTTTATCAAAAAGCATAATATGATAATAACTTATAATTGATCAAAATGTTACTTATAACTAATACTTTAATTTTATAAATTTTATTTTAATTTTTATTTTAAATATAATTACTGTTATTATGAACATTATGTAATTTATGACAGTATTACTATAAATTCAATTTCTTTTTTAACTTTTAATAAAATTGTATGCATTTAAATATATTTATAAAAATGTAAAATTTTCAATTTAATATATATTTTATTAAAACAATTCATAATTTATTCTAATAATACATGGTTTATATTATATTAAATATTATATATAATAGGTACATTAACTTAAAAAAAAGAAAAATACCATAACACTTGGATATTATTCACCATTAATTATTACAAAATAAATCTAATATTTCTAGTGTGATAGCCTGTCTGTTCTGAGGATGTTTTTGAGTTCTTTTGTGTAAAGGATTTTGCCTCCCTGTTTCACCAATAATAATAATAATAATAATAATAAAATTTATGAATTTCATGATTTTAATTTGATCCACTTTTATTGTCTATAATTAATATAGAGGAAGCTACAAAAAATGCTAAATAGAACTTCCATTTTTGAATAGTCGATACGTCCAAATAAAAAGGACAAAACATTTCTTTTCTAAGTTGTTATATTCTTGCTATATTTTTTTTTGCTGTTTTACACTAATGTTGCATGATTGTGAATATTAAATGAAATTTTTGATAAAAAACCCAAAACTTTATCCCCATTATTTTTAAAAACCTACCAACTTTCAGAACAGGCTTTTTCCTATATATCTAATATTTTTACTCCCGTTTATTTTAATTCAACCACCTCAAATACATTCTCATATCCAAAAGTACTTTCTCAAAGTGCTACACCCATTTATTTTTAAACTCACCCACTTCTAAAAAGATAATCTACATATTACACAAGGCTTTATGCTTATTTACTTTTGAACTTACCTCTTTTAAAATCACTCTTAGAATAAAAATACTTCACCAAATTATTTTAAAAATCACTTTTATTCTAACAGTTTTTATAGAGTGTACATTATGTTAATTTATTTTTAGCTTGCTAAATTTGATTTTAAGTGATTATATAAATGGTGTACTTTTTAACAGAATATTTAAATTATGCCTTTGTTTCTTTTTTCACACTATGTCTTGACATAGCGAATTGTGATGTTTCACCTATAAACCACAAATTTTAATTTATTTGTTGTTATACTCTCCCACTTCCAAAATGTTTTCTTCCCTACAAATCCAAAGTTTTAGGCACAGCATAAGTCGATTTTGTTCATTGTAATATATATGAATCATGAAGCAAAAAGGAAATATAATACATAAACTATTTATTTCATAAATGAATCAAATTTAAATATTAGAGAATAAAATACAAAAATTACCAAAATGAACTAATCAACATTCAAAATTAAGTGCTATTAGTGTTGGGTATAATTTAAACTGTGTTAATATATATAACCACATCATATTCTTAGTTTATCAATACATTTATCTAAGCAAACGACAAAAATTTATTGATGTTTGTAATCTCAAAACACGAATCAACATTGGGGGACTAATTTGAATTTTGAAGATTTAGGGGACTATGTTCATTAACACTTAATAGAAATTTGGGTCATTAATTCAAAACATATACGGAGATTGAAGGACTAGGTTCAAATATGAAATACATAGTGAACTACTATTGAATTATTCTGAGCATTGAGCGACATATAGGTATGTCATTTAGCAACAAAAAGCACTATTTTACATAAAAATTACACAGCAGCTCAAATAAAATAATTAAATGGTATTCTTATGCAATTATCTCCCGAAACAATTTCGACGGAAACAGTATAACAATTCAAAACATAAAGCCGCCTTTATTATATCCCCAAATCAAATCAAATCCTAAGAATCATAACCAGACCAAAGTTGGTGGTGGTCCAAGGGATGGCGATGTTGGACCCAAATGCCTTGATATATTAATCATTCTGGATCAATTCAAATATGAAAATTAGATCAAGTAGTTAATTCAAGAATTTGGAAGAATTTAAAATGGGAAACAATTTAGAGAGCATTTTGTTTAGAGGAATCAATTTTTTTTACGGTACAATTAAATTTCTCTCTCCCTGCAACATGAAATCGTCTCTACTTTTACTTCATAATATCTATCGCTAATATTATACCAAAATTACATAATTTGAATTCAATATCATTTCTCTAATCATTATTTTACTTTTGCTCTTGATTTTTCTACATTTTAACGGTTTTTGGATCAATCGGCTCTAACTTCGCATCCGCATACGCTCCTGTTAGTATGATATGCCCTAGAAACCAATCATAGAGATGATTATATTTAGTTTATATTTATGTAAATTTTATGAATAATGTGTTATTTGGTCCCTTGAATAAACCACTTATTATGGATCATTAAGTATGTGGCTTGAACGTGAAACTCTGTAATTAGATTGTGATGTTATTCTAAATAGTCCTTGTCTTTTGTCATTAGTTGGGACGCT
>JBAKGM010000001.1:18279188-18294151 GCA_037177215.1 Asparagus racemosus
TATATATATATAAAATTCAGTCTGTGTGTTTGATAATTTTTCTAGCTTCACAGTTGTTAATAATAATTGATGGTATTACTCAAGATTCGTGCAAACACAACGTTACAGGGGAGAAAAAAAGGAAGAAGAGGAGCACTGCAATATAAAAAGGGCTGGATGTTTGGCCCAATTGCTAAGCCCGTTACACAGCTTCATCCATTTTATTGTTTACATTCCACGACAAACACTAGTGAAGGCTACCCATAGAACGCCACGTACAACAACTCAAAGGATAAACACAGCATTTTAAAATATTTGTATTTTTTCTCAACGTTAGATTCAGTTGAAGTTTGCAAACACAGCATTTTAAAATATTTGTATTTTTTTCTCAAAGGACCATAGTGCTTCTGAAGATCATTCTAATACGCTCAACACCCCAATCCCAACGTCGTGGGATGTTGCGAAGTTCATGCCCTTAGTCGGAACAAATTGTTTCTTGATAGCTCTTACATTGTTTGCCTGACTGCAAAAATTTATCTACCATTGTATTTTAGGCTTTAAAATTTATCTACATATATTTTAGACTTTAAAATTTCTAAAGGATATATAGGAAGAAGAATTTGATGTATTTTAAACATCAAATTAAGGATTAATTGCACATAAGCCCCTGTGTTAGTGTTGTTTTGAACTTAAGGGCTGTTTGTTCGCAGGTAAGTGAAAATTGAGAGTAAGAAAGTGAGTCACTTTTAACAGTTCATGTATTTGTTTATACGTAAGTGATTGAGAAAATGAATTGCAAATAAGTTGTCTCAGCAAATTTAATGCAATTTTGACTTCCTCTAAAACTTGTTAAAGTCATATGAAAGTTAAATAAAAAAATTTTGTTGAAGAGAGTCGCTTTAACAATTGAAAGTGAGAAAGTGAGTCACTTTTAACACATCTTGTATTTATTTAAATGCAAGTGATTGTGAAAATAAATTGCAAATAAACTATCTCGTCAAATTTAATGCAATTTTGACTTCCTCTAAAAATAGTTAAAGTGACTCACTTGCATAGTCGATACAAGTTGCCTTATCATTTCACCTATCATTTAACCATTATGAAAGCTACAAAAAACGAGGTTCACTCTTAATTAAATGGCTTTAGATATGTTTATTAAAAAAATCCTAAGTTGCCTTACCTACATACTGATGTGAACGTGAAGTCGCTGGTAAATAGAAGAACTTTCACATTTTCATTTTCAATTCACTCTTGATTAGTAAAAAGCATCTCCTTTTTTTTTCTTTTTTTGGTTTGGCGAGGAAACTTCCCTACGATCATTCAGACTATGAGTATCAACGCCTCGAGCATGGCTAAGGGGCTTTTTTCTTTTTTTGGTTTGGCAAGGGAACTTTCCTACGATCATTAGGACTATGAATATCAACGCCTCGAGCATGGCTAAGGGGCACTCCCCAACATACGACCTCGGGTATTCTAGAAAATTAAATTCCTGTGGGTGCTCCCTAAGAGAGTCAAACCAGAGATCTTGGAGTATTATTCATAGACAGCTTATCAACTCAGCTAGACCATCTTGGATTTCCAAAAAAAAAAAAAAAGACTTCTTAATTGAGAGTAAAATATTGCCCCTGAGTGAAATTGATGAGTCCAATTGAGAGTAAAATCAGTATCAACTATGCCAAGAGCTCTCTAATTTATTTTGACAACTTCCAAATAGGGGAACGAGGCTTGTTGATTCCTATAGTAACCTCGTCTAAACTTTATTCGGAATTTCTCTTTGCGGCAGACCAAACATCTCTTTGTTGGAGGGAGATTAGCTTCAATCAACTCTGTGTTGTTCTCTCTCCTTCTATTACGTGTCTTGGATTATATACTGACAAAAATCAGGAGTTCTATCGTGGGGTGTTTCAATCACCCTGCTTTCAAAGTTGATCAGAAAAGGTTTAAGAAATGACGCTTTAGTTGGCTTTGTTCTATCATCTTTTTGCTCTCATAAAATCTCATTCAATGTTATACCCTCAAGCTTCAAACTCTTTTTTTTTTCAATAAATAATATTCTCTCTTGCAACTATCATTTCATTAATTTTGTTTAGTGAGGACTAGAGGGTGGCTTTGGATTAGATTTTGAGAGAATGAATGAATCCATAATAGTCTCTCGTCTAGTTCTTATCAAAACCAGTCTTAAAGGAGTGAGCTAGTTGAAGGCTAAATGGCACGTAAATACCTTAGTTTCACTTCCTTAACACTTATATACCTTCAGTTATATTGTGTAGCATTTATATGCATTGAGCTTGTCCAAATTTCCACGTTAATATCTTCTGTTTTCCAAATGTGAAAAATTTTATCCGAAATTTTCCATATAACAGTCATATGCTAATTTCATAACTTTCTGTCTATTAAGTTTGTTGAATTCATTGCTAACTCTTTCCCGGTTCTATTTTTAAAATAGAAGTATGATACATTTAAATTAGATTTTGAGTTGCTTTAATAGTAATATAGCAAATATTAATGGTTAAAAAGCTCTAAATTAACACACCAATGTTACATGGGAACTTGTGGATAAAAAATTTCATGTTTGCAAAATAGAGTGTATTAACATGCAAATTTTGACCAACTCATGGTATATAAATGTTACGAAATACAACTGAGGATATATAAGTGCTAAAGGAGTGAAACTATAATGCATTTAAGTGTCATTTAGCCTAGTTTGAATCCTAAAAAAGTACTTAAATTTTCGGAAAATACCCTTTAGCCTTCCAAAAATAGCACATATCACTTTAGCCTCACACAAATAGCACGTATAACCGATTGTATGCGGACGGTTCTGATAAAGTCTATATTTATTTGTTTGCATTACCTATCGTATCAAAATCATCCACATACAAACGGGCAGCTCCGATACTCGAATGTGGACAAAATTTAGGTTTATACCCAAAAAGAAACAAAAAGTTTGTAAGGGATCCAATAATACCCACGCGCATCACGCCTCAGCGCAAAGCTCCCTCGTCGTCACTCTCATTTCTAGACGCATCGTGTCCTTATCATAAGCCACTCATTCTCAATCTGCGACGAAAGTTGGTAGAAACGAAAATAGTTGTATTAATTACGCAAAATATTTGAAATCAAGGCGTTATTTGCTAAACATCCCATTTCGTCGATTTAAACAACTCCACCTTCTTCTTCTCTCACTCCCTTATCCCTTTCCTCCTCGCTCCTCAGACTCCCCCAATTTCTAGGGTTAGGGTTTTAGCTCCCACGAAAACCCCTCCAAATCCCCCAAACCCTAGAAATGGCGTCCGCATCCACCGCCCAATTTCAGCTCCTCACCTCGTTCTCCCCTCTGCCCTCCTCCAAAAAACCCTTCTCCTCCTCAAACTCCCTCTTCTTCTCCTCGTTCAAACCGTCCAAATCCAACCTCAGACTCCGGCGATCCTCCGCCCGCCCTCTCCGCGTCGTAAACGAGAAGGTCGTCGGAATCGACCTCGGGACGACGAACTCGGCGGTGGCGGCGATGGAGGGAGGGAAGCCGACGATAGTGACGAACGCCGAGGGGCAGCGGACGACGCCGTCGGTTGTTGCGTATACGAAGAATGGGGATCGGCTTGTTGGTCAGATTGCGAAGAGGCAGGCGGTGGTGAACCCGGAGAACACTTTTTTCTCGGTGAAGAGGTTTATTGGGAGGAAGATGGTGGAGGTTGACGATGAGTCGAAGCAGGTGAGTTATACAGTTGTGAAGGATGATAATGGGAATGTGAAGTTGGAGTGTCCTGCCATTGGGAAGCAGTTTGCGGCTGAGGAGATTTCGGCTCAGGTTGACTTCTTTCCCTTCTAGTGAAAACTTTGCATTTTTTATTGATTAAATATTATGAAACAAAAACATCATTTAGTTTGATAATCAATGGTAGTTTCGTTAGAAGATTTTATTGCCATGGCTATGCAGAAAGTTCATTTAGACAGCTCACTTTATTTTATTATGGTGAGAGGATAGTGATCGAATGAAGCCGCTATATAGAAGCTTGCATTCATCGGATTTCTTTTGCAGTAGCCTTGCTTATATAGGCACTGCAGTGGGTAGGCCTAGTTAAATATTTTTTGCTGAAATAGGTGTTGATATTGTTATGTTGGATTTCAGCATAGTTCCCCTTGTGAGACTGTGTCACACGTGGTTATACAAAAATACTTTAGACTATGTGGGGTTTTTCTCGCGAAACCTACTTTCACATTGATTTTCGTGCTGAGGATTTTCTTAGTGAGAAGATTGCGGGTCAGTCCTTCTGGTTAGCAATGTCTGGTTCTCTGTATACGTTAGCTGTTTAGCAGGTGTTATCCATAATACCGCTATAATCATGTAATTCTTTTAGTCAAGAGTCGTAATCAGTGCAACTCTTTGGTTTTATGGTTTACCTACATAAGCGTCATAACCAGATACACTGCACGGAGTTACTCTTGGAGATTTCCAGTGTGAGTTGGTACATTTGGTTGCAACAATAAATTTTCACGTGCTATGATACCTTCTCAAAACCTGACATGAGGACATGCTTATAGATTAAAGATATGAATGCAAAAAGTTACATGTATTCTCGCATCAGGATTGTGAACTCTTGTATTCCAAACACTTCTTTTGAAAGAATATGAGATGAAAAAAATGTAAAATGTTTACTTTTTATGTTTCTGTTAGTTTTGAAAATGATGCTTAATTCACCAGTTCCAAAAAACTTAAATTGATATCCTCAAATGCATCAATTTGGAGTGATGTCTTTTGCATCTGAGTATTTTTCTTGCCCTAACTATTTTGTGCAATTAAGCTTATTATTACTTGGTGGATTGTGTCAGATGCTTGGGATGACACTTATGACACTTGCAGTCAGTAATCCCTTATTATTTTTCTTATTGTGTTTTCAGGTTCTGAGAAAACTTGTGGATGATGCATCCAAATTTTTAAATGACAAGGTTACTAAAGCAGTGGTTACAGTTCCTGCATACTTCAATGACTCTCAGAGGACAGCGACAAAGGATGCTGGGCGTATTGCTGGTTTGGAAGTTCTTCGTATCATTAATGAACCTACCGCTGCATCTTTGGCATATGGTTTTGAAAAGAAGAGCAATGAAACCATTCTTGTATTTGACTTAGGAGGTGGAACATTTGATGTTTCAGGTATAGAAACAGCACTCAATTTGTTGTGCTCGACGATATCGTTTAATTAGTTTTATAAGAGTTATCCTGTTCATTTTGTTCATAAGGAATTAATTAGTACGCATACATATGTTTGTAAGTTAATTCTAAGCTACTTTATACACATGTACATCCACTTCCCAAATTACTACGAACTAGTTATGCATATGGATGCTTAAGTTTGTAAGTTTTTTCATTTGTTCCTTAAGCATGATTTCATTACTTGGTGAAACTGGTTCAATATAGGGAATTTATTTTCTGGTACTTCAGACAAAAATAAGACGTAACAGATAGATTAGTTACGTGTCTAACTTTTGATGGTTTATCTTGCTAGATTAAATCTCCTTATCAATTTATATAGGATTTGATTTAGTAGTATTTATCTTTATTTGTTTGTCTTGGCTACGTTCTTACAAATTCCAAAACTTGACTTTATAGCTGTAAATTTTGTAGATATCGTTTGATTAGTTGCTGTCATTTAGTTTTGATTCGATGGCATTAACTTTGTGAGTTAATAGGAGATGAGCAATAGAGTGGTGTCACTTGTAGGCATAATTATTATCTATCTTTGACTGTTAAATGAATTGAACTGATTGAGCTACGGGTTATTAATAGAATGAATTTTCATCCAAGTTTTGTTTTCTACTCAAATAATCACTCCGATTATTAGTTTTGCACTGAGCCAACTTCATACAATTGGTGAGCTTTTGTTTTATTGGCTTATGAATGAAAGCTTATCGTTAATCTAGCCTTCGGAGAGGAGCAACAGAGGTGTTGATGATACTAATAACAAAATTTCCTTCAGGTTATGGGTGCAGGTGTCATCTCTAGTAAGAAACCATTTGAAAGGAATTTACAGGGTTGAGCCAAAAAAAAGTAGCTATTTTTTTCATAAAAGAAGAGCTTTGAGGAGCCAATTGATTGAAGACACTATATATTTCATGGTGTAAAGTATCTTGGCGTATCATTGCTTCGTTAAGAGATATATTGACAGTTGTAGGAACTATATGTGAACATTTTAATTGTCTGCTTTCGATGTTCATTTTGATTAAGTATTCAAACACATTTATGCTTACATAATAACTGCTAGAGTGCTTCTTCTGTACGTTTCATTACTATTGATTAAACTCTTTTCATTACTATTGATTAAACTCTTTTCATTACTATTGATTAAACTCCTACTGTAACTTATAGATTAACACTTCGAGTATGATTTTTTGCACAATAATTGATTAAATTCTGAAATTCTGCAGTTCTTGAGGTTGGTGATGGTGTTTTTGAGGTGCTCTCTACCTCTGGTGACACACATCTTGGTGGTGATGATTTTGACAAGGTTGGTTGAATCTCCTTTAACAAATAATCATACATGTGCTTCTTTAACAATATAGATAGATTATAGTAACTCATGGTCTTGTATTTGCATGGACATATAAATGGTACTCTGGCATTAGCATGGACATATAAGCATTTGTCTGAAAATTGTCCATGTGCAAGGCGAAGACACCTTGGGGGTTTATATGGTTGAGAGGTGGTTAAACATCATGCAAGTGTAACATGTCAATAAGTGGCAGTTAACTTGGAATTTCCAATTCATGTGGCATATTTCTGAATGTATTTCTTAGAACCATTTTGCAAGTGCCAACTTCATTACCTGTAAATTTTAACCAATGCTTTTTTTTTTCTGTATGAGTTAGTCTGTGTTGTATTCCTGCCTTTGTGTCTTATTGTCAAGCATTCCTTAAGACTTTCCGTTGATGATCACTTGCACATTCTTTTACCTTGTAAGACTTTCTGTTGATGATCACTTGCACATATGGTTGACAGCAGTGTTCAGTAGTCAGTCCCATGTAATGAGTTCTTTTTTCTACTTGTATAATTATATCTAATTAGCTGTATGTCCATCTAGCGGTAACTGCGGTGTATTCTGATTAAAATGAGCTTTTAAACAAAATGGAATTTATCTTTGAGCTGTTGGACACTTTCTGATTTCATGTTGACCTCTTTATAATTATGCATACCTTATTTTGTTTTTAATTCTGAAGATCTTTATAATTAGTCCAATCTGCTTGTACCCAGAGCATTGTAGAGATTTAAGTTTATACATTATAAGAAACTCTCATCCACTCATTTCTTTGGCAGAGAATTGTTGATTGGCTAGCTGCAGACTTCAAGAGAGATGAGGGCATTGATCTCCTGAAAGATAAGCAAGCCCTTCAGAGACTCACAGAGACAGCAGAGAAGGCCAAGATGGAACTATCATCTTTGACACAGACAAACATTAGGTAGGTTCCTTGACCTTTCATATTTATTAGGTTCCATATCTGTATTATTGACTCTTCTTTTTCTCGCACTGAAGTATTTTTCTTCTCTTTTTGTAGCTTACCATTTATTACTGCTACTGCTGAAGGCCCCAAGCACATCGAGACAACTATCACAAGGGCCAAATTTGAGGAAATATGTTCAGATCTTCTTGATAGGTACAATCTCGTGTTTTTCCCCCTTTAGGTCCATTTGGATTGCGCAAGAACATTTTTTTTTTTGCTGTTTAGTGATGATTTTCTAAAATGCAAAATCTGGTGTTTATGAACCTAACATGCTTATGTGGTGACTTGTCAATTGTCCTTGTGTTAATTAGAACTGTTTGACATTGCCACAGTCAAACTAATTCTTTAGAGTTTCCTAGCATCTTGTTGCATGATGTGCTGCACGTTGATGGACTTTTGCTTAGTTTGGTACCAAGTCCGCATGCAGCATACTGTTGCTTAGTTTGTGCAAAGTATGCATACAACTTTAATGCCAATATGTTTGCATTAGTTTCCGTTTTTGTTGAAACCTTGAATTAGTTTATTCAAGTAAGAGATTGCTATTTTGTTTACAGTTTACCAACTCTGATATTTACAGTATGACTTGGGTTAACATATCCAGCATTTTCATATTTTCCATTTAACATATCCAGCATGTTTATCTTTTCCATTTATTTGCATTCAACTCTCATGTTCATTTCTTGTGTCTTGCATTTAGGCTTAGAAGACCTGTGGATAATGCTTTGAAGGATGCAAAACTTTCATTTAAAGATTTGGATGAGGTGATTCTTGTGGGTGGATCAACCCGCATCCCAGCAGTTCAGGAGCTTGTGAAGAAAGTGACTGGGAAAGACCCAAATGTCACAGTGAACCCCGATGAGGTGGTTGCACTTGGTGCTGCCGTACAGGTCAGTTTCTCAGTTATCTGTGGTTCCTTTCTCCTTATGAGAATATACATTTCATGAAATCCGTGAAAATCACTATAGAAAGAGAGATTGCAACTTACTACTGCTGTTACAGTATTTTTTCACTCTCACCTGTCTTTTGGTCGAAGAAAGGAACACTAACCGTGATGAATCTTCTTAAATAGACTCCATGATTCTAATACAAAAATGCCCACTTTTAGTAATCAAATTGTCTACTAGATGTGTTAGCAACTATTATAGCAACACACATTGTACTGAGAATAATATGTTCAAATACAGGGCACATATTATTGTGTTACAATGGATATTATTTGTAACGAAAATGTGTTAAGAACTGCTTACTCTGCTTCCAAATTAATATGAAATTCTTATTTATCTATTTGATTTTAGGCTGGAGTGTTGAGTGGAGACGTTAGTGACATTGTTCTTCTGGATGTGATACCACTTTCTCTTGGATTGGAGACTTTGGGTGGGGTGATGACGAAGATCATCCCAAGAAACACTACTCTGCCCACATCTAAATCTGAGGTCTTCTCAACAGCAGCTGATGGGCAGACAAGTGTTGAGATTAACGTTCTACAGGGCGAAAGAGAATTTGTGAGGGACAATAAATCCCTTGGAAGTTTCCGTCTCGATGGAATTCCTCCAGCTCCACGAGGAGTTCCACAGATTGAAGTCAAATTTGATATTGATGCCAATGGTATTCTCTCGGTCTCTGCTGTGGATAAGGGCACTGGGAAGAAGCAAGACATTACAATTACAGGAGCTAGTACCTTACCCAGCGATGAGGTAATTAATTTCTCAACTCTGTTACCAGATCTTTATATTGTTTACGTTCCACATACACGCAAATTTTTTCTGAACTTATCGAACTGCACACACTGAAAAAACCTTACTCTTGCTACGTTTACTCCATTAGCAGATTAATAACCTGTGGAAGTAAACACTGCACGTCCCGTTGCCATTTAATCACCTGCTGCAGGACAAGAAGTGACCATCTTCATCAGATTTTGTTCACTTTTATGGATGTGTCATGCTTAACTTAGATCAGGTCCTTGTCAGGGTATCAGGGAGAATCTTGGATTTACCCATATGTCAACGCTCCCACCCACACCCCCCCAACCCAAAATAAATAAATAAATAATAAAAAAGCCCCAACCGTGGCCCCTGACACACACATACACACCAAATAAACAGTATTAGTGATGATGACAATGATAAATAAACATAAAATGAAATAAGCATCAGCACCCAACCCACACACCTGCAATCAAGAAATAATTTTTGTAGTGTATCAAAATTCCTCACAACTTCAGTTAATCTCACATGTATAGTGAAATGATAAGTTTGCCAATGTGGGGAGAATGTTAACATTGGAGAACTGAAATTTCTGATCGTGTCACATATATATAATGAAATGAAAAGTATGTGATGGTTGGTGAGAATGCTTGGCAAAGTTGAATTGAAAATTTTGATCATATCACATCTGGTAATATCCAACATGTTGTATACCTCTTACGCTGAATGTAGAACTTAAACTCGTGCTAATGCAGGTGGAGAGAATGGTCAGCGAAGCAGAGAAGTTCGCCAAGGAGGACAAGGAGAAGCGAGACGCAATAGACACCAAGAACCAAGCAGATACAGTCGTCTACCAAACAGAGAAACAGCTGAAAGAACTAGGAGACAAGGTCCCCGCCGAAGTCAAGCAAAAGGTAGAATCAAAGCTCGGTGAGCTCAAAGAAGCCATGGCCAGCGAATCCACACAAAGCATGAAGGATGCCATGGCTGCATTGAACCAGGAAGTAATGCAACTTGGGCAGTCACTATACAACCAGCCTGGTGCTGGTGGGCCCAGCGGTGCTGCTGGTGGGCCTTCACCGGGCCCAGATGCCGCTTCTTCTGGTCCTTCTACCAAAGGACCTGAGGATGGGGATGTTATCGATGCAGATTTTACGGACAGCAAGTGAGGTGTAGGGATACACTTAAATAAGATTTTACGGTAATAATTTATATGAATGGTGAGGGAGTGAAAAAAAAAAAAAATCGCCCTTATATTTTTTTGGGGGTTTTTGAAACAAGAAGTTAGAATGTTAGCTTATGTATTGTTACAAGCTTATAGTTTTCGTAAGATTTGATGATCGAATCGGACGTTATTAATCTATCACTTGTCAGTAGGTTTACGTGGGCGTAGAAGATGGGTCTTCCAAATTTTCATCTCGTTTTATTTATCTATCTGTCATCTATATATGTTCCCGTTTAATTGTCTTTCATCTCTTTCTATCTAATCATCTGTATATGTTCACCACTTCTTGGGTTTCTTTCCCCCTTCGGGATTGAACGTTCGAGGTCAAACTATTGAGTTTTGAGATGTAATATACGACCAAGGATCAAATCACACTTTTGACACTGAATTGTTTCCGTATTAGTAAACAACTAAGTTGATCTGGACTCGGACTTTTTATTAGATTTCAATTTAAGGTGTTATTCGTTTTGGACTAGAATTTGGATTTAAATTTAAGGTGTTATTAGTTTAGGACTAGGATTCGGATTTGAATTTAACGTGTTATTGGTTTAGGACTAGGATTTGGATTTGAATTTAAAGTGTTATTTGTTGTCTAGGATTGTTATCAGGACTAGGATTTCAAAATCCACGTACTATTCCAACTCTATAGTTTTTAATGAAATTTTTTAATAGAAAATCTAACTTAAAATTGATGAATTGCGATGTTACTATATGGATTTCCTCTCTCCTCTTCTCTTTACTTATTTAAATATTTAATATATTTCAAATTAAATATATTTAATTTTATAATAATCCATATTTCTAAGTTATTATATATTAACATTGAATGTATTTAATTTTAAAATATTTTTATTCAACTTCTATAAATTTATTTAATTTAAAATGAACTATATTTAATACTACTTAATCACTTAATATATTTAGTATTTAATATTAACTTAGATATGTTCATTATTTAACATTTATTAAATATACAAATATTTTAAATATTTAATACTATATTACATACATTTTGTTTGAACTATTTAAATGAATTACAATATGTATTTAATTTTGTTGTTGTCATGCGTTAATCGAAATGAGGGTAGTTTTTTAAATTAATATTTTAGTGTTAATGATTATTATTCAACATAATAATTTTTAAAACTCTTAATGCAAATAATCCACAACTATAAAATTTTGTCTGAGAATCTGACTCAGTCTATGAATCCAAAGCAAAAGCTCAAGAATCTAAACCAAAAGTTTAAGAATTCTACTCACAAAAATTAAAATCCAATCCAAGAGTCTGGGGCTCTAACCACAAATTCCGAGTTTAGGTCCTGATCTAAGAGTGTCAGATTCATGAACAGTTGTCCAAGTCCAAATTAACAATTCGGAACGAATAACACCTCCTTAGAAATAAGTTGCCAAACATGCTCTGAATTGGAGAGATAAAGAAGATAGGAAGAGATATGTTTTGTATCTTGAGTTTGTTTTTTTTTTTTTTTTTTTGTTATATTAGTATCTTATGATAATTGAATATCAAATTATTAAGATTTTCCAAAATTGTATTAATTTTGAATTTCAACTAATTATGGATATGTTGCAATCCCCCCCCCCTCCTCTCTCTTTCTCCATTTCTCACTCTTTTATCAGTACGACAATATGACTGCAGTGTATTTTTTTTAGTTTTTATTCATTATTTTTTTCCGTGATAATGGTCAAATTTCAACTGATATGGTAACAAACTATTTAAAAAGAATATGCTTTATAAACTGTAATTAATAAATTAAATAATCAGTTTCCTTTCCAGATTATTTATAAAATGGTTATATATAATTTAGAAAAAATTTGTAAATGATTTTATTGTATATAGTTAATATTTCAGGTCTTTTTATGGTAAATAGGAAAATTTTTAATATGCTATAATTTTGCAAAACTAAATAGGAAAATGTTTTAAAATAATCTGGTAACTATCATTATTCAATGATTTTTTATAGTAAGAAATCTAAATTTGTTATTTGTAACTTAAAATTGGTTATTTAGAATATTTATGTGATTTTTTAATTCTAAATCTTCATTAAAAATTTTAAATTGATGATGTTTTTCACGTGTCGCCTTTTAAATGATTTAGATTTTGGCAGATGGATGGATGATATTTGCCACGTGATGAGAAATTTTGAGAAGAGAAGAGCTGAGTGGCAAGCTCTAGGAGAATTTATATAGAAATATTTTGCTTTAATGTATAAATTTAGTAACAGATTAGCTCATAAATATGTTTTAAACAAAGGATTAGGGTATCAGGTTGATTCCTAGAAAGTGAGATTTATAGTTCAGTTAAGTTTTAATCAGTCCCATTAGCACATTCAATTTTTACTTTCTTGCTTAGAATTTTGGTAAGCGTAATAATAATATATTTTATTTGCATGCCATAAATAAATTGGCCGAAATAGTAACTATCATATATTTTTGAAAAAAATTCTTAGATGCTCAATGAGTGTCTTGTTATTCCTGACCTTCCACGAGAGCCCCTTCTTGTATCCATCTTGTACACTTCCAAGGTAATAAGTGAGGGTGTGCTCTGATGACAGAGTATGTTAGGTAATTGTTTTGTTACAAACATGGTCATGTTAATCTATTTATTTATATTGGTATCTAGTCCTGTTACTTATTATACCTTATAGTTCCTAACCAATGAAACCTCTTGGATCCGTGTACAACTTCCAAATGAATCAGTCACAACTTGCAAATGAATTAGTCAGCTGTATCTTATCTGCTAAAATTTTGATGCTTTTATGATCATATATTGATATGTTATGTTTTGAGTTGAATCAGATCATGCACAAAACTCTAGATAGTTTATCCGATATCATTAAATTTACACCTTTTAACCTTCTTCACTTCCACCCTTTTTTAAACTGTACTGACTATTAAAACTCCGATTACACATATATTTCGCATACTTTGCTACTAGTATTAAAAATATAACAAGTGGATGAGAGATTCTAAACATAAAAAAGTTGGTTCACATGGAGTTCTCTTTCGCACAAAGATGAGCAGTATAAATTCGGATACAAAGTACTTGATAATTAGAAGAATAATTTGCAGTTGAAACTTTAAAAAAAAATGTAGTTTGTATTACAAAAGGAGTTAAGGTGGAGATTAAGCGGAAGCCAGTTAACTCCTGTCAAACACAGTAATAATTGCAAAGGTTGAGGCACAAAGGTTCAAGAGTAGACTTTTGGACCTCCTCGATTTAAATCTTACTTTAAAATACAGATCAATCTACGTGATTCAGAGCTTATTTCAATAGAAGAGTTTTTTTTTTTTTTTTTTACTTCTTAACAATTGAATGCAAATTTCATCAAATAGAAGAAACCAATGAGATATTAAGCTCTCGTTTTCAACTCAAACCGTCGGTGTAAGAAAAAGAAGGTTTGATACAACTTTCTATTTTTATTTTCATCAGCTGGCTTCACATTGTACTTAATAGAGGCTAAAAATCAATTTTAATTTAAAAACTATAGCTACTATTTATTGGTTTCAACTCCTATTTTAAAATTATCATCATTTCTTATCATATCTAATGTGGGACTATATTCACACATGAATATCCAACAAATCCTCTTGAACTATCTGTTAGAGTTCTAGTTTACTAATTCTAGAAACTTTTATTATAATTTTAATTCTAGGTGACTAACATCATAAAATTTTATCTTGCAAATTATTCCAGTTTCAATTGTGAGTTCCATTTAACTCACCCCAAGCTTTAAAGCTTAGGAGCATTTTGTGCAAATCACCCTAAAATTCAGGAGAATTTTCTAAAGTTTACGCGAAAAGAACTTATGAAAGCATTTTGCGGTATAAAATATCTAGGCTCAATATTGAACGTTGAGAGTGGGGATCGCACTCTTGCAAGTAGTTTCTGACGTCAGTAATGACATTTCAACGGACCACCAAAATAAGCCACGTTTGTTCGCGTGCACTCCTCTAGACATCAATCCATTTATTATTTTTATTTTGTTTGATGATATTAAAGTTCAAAAATTAGATGCCTTCGAGTTAGTTGTACTGTCACCATCCGCAAACAGTGAGACGAAAATTGTTTCAATGAGATGAGTTTTAATAATATTATTTGAACTTTATATGTGGGATCAAGATAAGGAATATGCCAAGTTGATTCTTGTTAAGATATTCACGAAGGAAATAAATAAAGGGGAATGATATGGACTTAGAGAGGAGAGCATACAAGAAATCCCTATTACTTAAAAAATAAATAAAAATAAAGATCCATGCTGACATGAATCATGATGCAGTCTTTGTTAGGAGGATAAACAAAATCTCACATTGACACGTGGGGCCACCCAATTGGTTAGGCGGGTAAAATCTCCATGAGTCGGACACGGTTCAAGTTCTCTTCTTTTATTTATGAGTTAATTTTAGAAAAACCCTCTCAATTATGAGGGTCGTCTCAGAAAATCATCCTCAACTATTTTAAGTTTAGAAAATCCTTTCAATTATGGACTTGTTATAGATAATGCATATAAACTTTCAAAATATTGTTTGTCGGGGGGGGGGGGGGG
>JBAKGM010000001.1:18310419-18326440 GCA_037177215.1 Asparagus racemosus
ATTTAAAATATCATTAGTGTTTTAATATTGAAAAAATACGTATCGAAAAATCACGGTTGTTACAAACACTCAAGACATAGCTAGGCAGGAAACCCAACTTGATTAACTAGCTGGTGCCATGAGTGAAAGAGAGAAGGGAAAATATCTGAGTTAATCTATTGCAAACCCTAATGACACTGGGTCGAGACCAACCTACCTAGCTCAAGTGACTCCAATCCATAACTACAATAAAAAAACAAATAGACAATCAAGTTAGCATGCCTCCCTATCAAACTCCATCCATCTTCTTCTCCTATTCAAAATCTTAAACCTAAACAAATCTCTCTTCTTTTGATAACTCTGTTCAATGATCACCCCCTTCTGATAACTAAGAAGCTAAAACTAAACCTAAGCACAATCTCAATAGGTTTAAGCTCGTTGCTCCCTTTTTAGCTAGACTCGGATCTAGGAAAAATCTCCCAAGATAGAGAAAGTTCTAAAAACTTTCAAGTAGGTTAAGGTCAACATTCCACTCTTAGATGGCATCCAACAAATTCTATCTTATGTAAAATTTTTAAAGGATTTGTGTACTAAGAAAAGAACCACTAGTGTTCCCAAAAAAGTTTTTCTAAATGTCAATATCAGTGACATACTCTTAACGATCACAACTTCAAAACATAAGGATCCTGATTGTCCTACTATCTCATGTGTTATAGGAACTGTTTTCATTGATAAGACACTTTTAGACTTACGAGCTAGTGTGAATCTCTATTCCTATTTAATCTATCAACAGCGTAGGATAGAAGAACTAAAACCAATTAAATGAACTCTTTAGTTCCCTGATAGATCTATACAGATCCCTAAGGAAGCGATTGAGGATGTTCTGATAAGGTGGGGGTGTTTATTTTTCCCGTTGATTTCATAGACTTGAAAATGTAGCCTATATCCAATCTTAAAGGTTAAATCCTAGTAATCTTAGGTAAACCGTTCTTAGCAACCTCAAATGCTTTGATCAATTGTAGAACCAGTCAAACAAAATTATCTTTTAGGAACATGATTATTGATTTTAACATTTTCAATCTAAAGAACCAGCTGACCGATCCATCAAATTAGCCCGTAGAAGTGAATTACATCTAGGGAATATTGAGTGAACAATTAGAAGGGGAGTGTAAATTAGATCTTAGCATTACTAACATGAGATTTGAGGAGATCGTTAATGAAGAAATTAGGAATTTTGATGATGAACTTGAATTTCTAAAAAAATATGGACCAATCAGCTCATATGACTCAATCATGAACCCTAGTTTAGAGGAGTTTTTTAGTACTAAGATTGAGTTCTTCGAGGAATTAGAACGATATTCTGATATTTGGCCCAATTCTAAACTGACCATTAGTGGAAATGCATGTCAATGACATGCAAATTGATTTTGGTTTGTCTGGTTACACCTTACCAACCTATCATAAAATGCTGCAAAAATTATTGAAAACTCTAGTAAGAATAGAATTCAAGCATATAATATTTTACACTTCTTCAAAATCTGAGGTAGAATTTTCAGCAATAATGTAGGATTTGATGTAGGATTTAAGCTTTTTATTTTAAAACTTTTACTTTACATCTTTACACTTTGTCTCATAATAATAAAAATAATTTATTGTTCCCTCATTTGAGAGTTTCTTTTCTTTAAAAATAAAAAAATAAAAAATAAATAGAAAAAAGTGAAAAAGAAAATTTTTGGCTGCATGCATCCTCTTCATACATAATTACAGATTTTTATTATTTTATTATTGTTCTAGGTTGACTGAATAAATATAAGTGTTTCATTTTGTATCTACTTCACTTTGTGGATCATACTGTTTGTATTGAGGATTATGCAAAATTTAGTGTGGGAGTGGGGCTAGTCATATTTTATCTCTATTTTATCCATTCTTTTCTTGTTTATCCTTTCTTTTACCCCTTCTTTTATCCATTCTTTTCTTTCTATAAAAAAAATATTAGGCGATATGCTCCATTTGAGTAGACTGTCTCTACTACAAATGGACCTTCCCATTTGGGTTGGAATTTACCTTTAGTCTTATGCGTCATGACCATGGGTCGAAGAGCGTCTAAGACTAGGTCGCCTTCTTTGAAAGATCGTTCTCTGACTCTCCTGTTGAAGGCTTTCAAAATTCGTGACTGGTAGATCTCGATTCTTAGCTGAGCTTGAAGTCTCAGTTCATCTAGCACTTCAAGTTCTTGGAGGTGCTTTTGATGATGTTCTTCGGTTGTCATATTCTCGGCAATAACGATTCTTAACGATGGAACCTGAACTTGGAGGGGGATCATGCTTCGCATCCGTAGACCAAGGAAAATGGCGTTGAGCCAGTAGGAGTGCGGATTGCTATTTGATAAGCCCATAAACACTCTCCAAGTTTCGCATCCCAATCTCGTTTATTAGAGGTGACGAACTTCTTTAGAAGTTTGATCATGGTTTTGTTGAAAGCCTCTGCTAGATCATTAGCAGCTGGATTGTATGGCGTAGAAGCCACATCTTGAATTATGAACTTGGTGCAGAATTTGAAGAATGGTTGACTGATGAATTGCGGACCGTTGTCATGAATGATTCATCTAGAAGTGATGAATCGGTAAATTACATGATGTTTTAAGAATTTGATCGCTTGAGATGTTTTGACTTCTCTGAGGGGAATAGCTTTGGCCCATTTGGAGAAGTAATTTGTAATGGCCATGCCCCAAGCTTCTAATGGCCATGAGGTGACTGTCGGATGTAATTCTTTAGGAGATTGATGTAGAAAGTCAGCGTGGATTTAACGCGCATGACATCTTTTAGCATATGTTACCGCATCTGCTATCATTGTCGGCCAATAATAACCTAGACGACAGAGTCAGTCTTGAAGTTTGGGACCCGGTTGATGAGCACCACATATACCGTCGTGGGCTTACTTTAATGCTTCTCAAGCTTCACTTGGTGTTAAGCAATAGAGAAGAATACCATCGAAAGATTGTTGATATAACGTCTATGTGGCAGAATCGTAGAAAAAGCACAAAGCTCTTCTTTGAACGGAGGGTGCCTACTTCGGATCGTCTAGCAGGATTCTGTGTAGAACGTAGTCGATGATTGGGAACTGCCTATCATTACCTTCAAAGCAAGTTTACATGACATGGACTTCGTTGGCTTCAAGAATATGCTCCGAGGAGCATAAGTGATGGCTAGCCACTGTGATGCGCCTAGTGGACTTGGGCGCCACGGCGAGTGTGGCTGCAAGGGATGTTAGAGTATCTGCATGGGTATTCTCTAGGTGAACTATATAGTTGATGTAGAAGCCGTTGAATGATTAGACGAGCTTTATAGCCACTTAATGATAAGGTATGAGGTCTTCATGGTGAACCTCATATTCTCCTTTGATTTGATTCACGATTAGCTTGGAGTCACTATGAGCTTCAAGGTATTTGACACCCATGTCTTGAGCGAGTTGTAGGCCGATTATAAAGGCATTATATTCAGCTACATTGTTAGAACATGGTTCGGTCAATGAGTAGGCTCGGGGAAGGACATGTTCATAGGGGTCGATCAGCACTACCCCCACTCCTGTGGCAATCACTCCTTTGTGGTCACGTCTTGATGCGCCATCAAAGTACAACCACCATATATAGAGGTTCGAAATAACATTTGACTGAAAAACTCCATCCAGAATGTCTTCGTAAAGTTTGGAAGACACTGAGATGGGATGCTTTGCTAGAAAGTCAGCAATCGCTTTGCCTTTGACTGCTTTCTGTGGCATGAATGTCATGTCGTATTGTGAGAGCAGTATCGCCCATTTTGCTAGTCTAAAATTTAGTGATCCGACTTTGTCATGAGTATCTGTAGAGGATTGACTCTTGGAATGACATGGATAGATTGACCGGTGGGGTAGTACCACATCTTCTAAATTGCGAAGACTAATGCTAAACATTCCTTCTCGACTAGATTATACCAATGCTCGATGCCAATCATAGTCTGGCTAAGATAGTAAATGGCTTGCTCATGGCCATTGTTATTTTTCTAAGCAAGGAGTGCTCCAAGAGAGTGATCCATTACTTTGATATGGATCTGGAATGGTTTCCCTGACACAGGTGCAACTACGGCCTGTGACTTTGTGAGATATTACTTGATCTCGTTGAAGGCTTCTTGACAGGCGTCACCCCGAACGAATGAAATGCCTTTCTTCATGAGTCTTTGAAATGGTTGACACTTTCTAGACAAGTTGGCGATAAACCTTCGGATGTAAGCTAATCGTCCTTGTAAGCCTCTGAGTTCTTTGAGATTTCTCAGAGGTGGCATCTCTTGGATGGCTTTCACTTTTTTGGGGTCGACGTGTATTCCCTTGGATGTGACAAAAAATCTTAGGAATTTGCCTGATGATACCCCCAGAAAGGATTTGTTTGGATTCATCTTGAGCTGGTGCTTTCGCATGATTTCGGATACCTTTCTCAAGTCATTGACGTGGTTTTGCTTGTGATGACTTTTGATCGCGAGGTCGTCAACGTAGCATTCGACTGTCTTGCGTAGATGTTCACAGAAGATCATGTTCATTGCACATTGATAAGCAGCGCCATCATTCTTCTGGCCAAAGGGCATTACCGTGTAGCAAAATTCTCCTAAGGGTGTTCTAAAGGCTGTGTACTTTTGATGATCCAGATGCATCTTGATTTGATTATATTTGAAGAATCCATTCATGAAGGACATCCTCTCAAACTCACACGTGTTGTCAACCATGACATCCGTGATAGGGAGAGGAAATTCATCTTTTGGACAAGTGAGGTTGAGATCTTAGAAATCTATGCAGATTCAGATATTTCTGCTCTTCTTCATCACCACAGCAATGTTGGCTAGCCAATCGGGTGTTGTTCTTCACGGATGAATCCACATTCAATGAGTTTGCGGATTTCCTTTTTGATTTGCTCCTTCAACTCAGGACGGAAACGTCGTTGTTATTGCTTGACTGGTTTGATGCTGGGGTCAATGTAAAGATGGTGTATAACCACATTGGGGTCTAAGCCCGGTATGTCTTCATAACTCAAGGCAAAGACATCGATATATTCTTGAAGAACACTTTTGAGTTCTTCCTTTTCAACGGGTTATAGACTCTCGCTGATGAAAATGGGCTTGGGGTTAGTTCCAGTGCCAATGTTCATTTGAACCATTTTGTCTGCAGTGGGTGACTCTCTGGCTTCAAAACGTGATGCCCATTGCTTTTTAAGCTGTTTCGTCCAAGGATATCTTCAGGATCTTCGAACACTTTGGGCTTATCAAGATCACCGGTTAGATCATAGGAGACCATGCTGGCTGTGAATAGGGGTCCAAGGCTAATGTCAGAATCCCAGTTGGATGTATTTGAAGAGCTACTCAGAAAATCATCAGATGCTAGTTCGGTATATGGTTCGACTTCGGGAGAGATGTACCCAAGCCCATGCTTGGTTCGATTGTAGTAATCAAACACTTTGCCTTCTAGTGTAAAGGGGATCAAAGGGACTCGTAGTCCTCTATTCAAATCCAGCTCTTATTTTGCGGTAAGGCTGTACCCTATCTTCGCCATGATCTATTGAGACTAGTGGCTATATTGGGAGAATTCTTGTGTTGCTTTAGTCTCTTCATCGGTATACGATAAATGTGGTTGTTACTTAACTTTTCCAAAGAATATCGGATCCAATGTGTTCCCTCTAGGCCGAACTGTGAACATAACGTCTTTTGAATTATCCGGCTGATTGAGAGCAGAGTATGATTCACTTATTGGCATATCTAATGCTAGTTCTGAAGCTAGTTTGGCCACTAGAATCTCGACTCCTAAGTTTTCAGACTTAGAGTTTAGAGAGTAGTCATAAGTAAACTCTTTTTCATTAAAGATCCAATTGCCTTGATCTTCGACAGATTGGTCGATACAGAGGTCCTCTAGGGTGATTACAAGTGAATCTATCTCCCAGATGGAATCATTAATGGGATCTAGCTCGACATCTGCTTCATTACGGCTGTCCTCATCATTGGGAAGGACAATCTCGATTGTGTGATTTTCATCATACAAGAGAGAGTTGGTGAAGTAATTCTCCACCCCCTAAAAAGATGCCTTTCACCTTCGATTCTCTGCTGAACCACCTGCTCATTAATGTATTTAAAACATTGATGAAGTGTTGAGGGAACGATCTTGTTGGAGTGAATCAAAGGTCATCCGAGCAGAAGGTTGTAAGGTGTCTCGACGTCAATGACATAGCAAGTCACTTCCATCTTCAAATCTCTGATCCGACATTTAAGTCAGATCTATCCAAGAGACTGGCTACCGCTAGAGTTAAAGCCGAGTATGGCCGCCGAAGTCTTTGAGAGTGTATGAAGGGGGATTCCCAGAAAGCTCAAGAGTCTTGAGGACCCTATATACCCAGTATAGTAGAGGGTTTGGTTGTGATGATGATTCTTGATAAGCATGTCCTCCGGAGTGAAGGTGATGCAAGGCGTCTGCTATCAGCAGTGATGGCATTGCTCAGAACCTTCGTCTTGAGGAGGTTCAATCAAGTGGGCGAGAAACGTCTCACTGTTGTTCAAGACTTCTTTCAAAGCTTCCCTTGTATCCTTTGACAAATGTAAAATTTCGTACAAAGTAATTCGGGCTGGAATATTGGCAAGTTGAGCCATGATGTCATATTTGAATGGGGCCTTAGGGTCACTTGGAGGACGCTGTAGGGCCTTATCAAACTGAGTCTCCTTTTACTTGGCCAGTTCAAATTGTTTGGATGTCCCTAGTTGATTGATATCCTTTAAGTAATTTTTACCGGACCTTGTCTCCGTCAGGGCCACTTTCTCACCCTTTGTATTCGTGAGTAAAGTGACATGCATAGATTCCTCTCCAAGGATCGCGGAGATGATATTGCAAGTCTTCATCTTAGATTTGGACTTTAGGAGAGTCCAATCTTCACCTTGAAGAAGGTCAGGATGCACCCACATTATTTCTCCTCTCGCCATGGTAAGAGGAACTAAACCTCAGCTTTGCTGATTTTGGTGGTCATAGTTTACTAACTCCATCATTGCAGTAGGAATGGGAACAACACCATCTTGGGCTTGAATCTCCAGCATGGAGCTGAGTTGAAGTGTTACCATGTTAGCAGCTATCTTCTTGTGCTCAGGTTTGAGCTCGAGGGATCCTTGATTCGATGAATGTCTGGATCTTATCCTTGAGGATGTAGCAGTTCTTCATTGGATGCCTTAACATCCTGTGATAGAGACAATAATTAGGGCCCTTGGTCTTTCTGACTTCTTCAAGGCGTCTAGCTTCCGAGAGCTTCAAGCAATTCCCTTTGTTGAGGACATGGAAAATAGCGACTGTATGTTCGTCTTTGAATGAGTATTTGCACTAGAAGTTCTTCCTTGGTTCTCTTTGTTGGTTGTTGTTGGAATTTTGGACCCAACTACAAAAGTCTCTTTGACTTTTGGTTGTGACATTTGCCCTTGCTGGCCCTTGTTACCCTTGAAATTGGTGCGGGTCTCAAACTTGTTGAAACTCTCTGATGATTTTTTGGCTATCTCAGCTTGTTCCATCAAATCCTTCTAGGTATGGGTAGTGACGGCACCCATATGAGCTTCAATTTTCACCAGAAAGTTATGCTGACAAGTTTGTAGCAGCATTGGTAGAGGCATATCTCGACATCGTAATGTCAAGTTGCGGTACTATTCGATGTATTCTCTGACCATATCATTTCTACTTTGTTTCTTGGGAGAGGGGCTTGGCCATGGTAACATCGAATTGTTCCTCATAGAATTGTGAGGGAACTTGGATTCCAAATCTGCCTAAGATCTGATTGAACCTTCAGGCAAGTTCTGAAACCAATCAAAGGCTACTCCCCGAAGAGTGCCTATAAAACAACGTGCCTTAATGGCATCGTTACCCACTACATTCCCGGTTTGTTGACGGAAGTAGTAGATGTGTTGGTTTGGGGATCCTTTTCCATCAAACGCTTGTAACATGTGCGGCTTGAATTTCATAGGGTAAGGAACCATATCCCACTCAACGGGATAAGGTCTGACAATCCTCACTTTTTTGGTTTCCGTTCGCTGAGAGAGAATGTTGAGCTGCTTCTGGATATCCTCAAACTCTTTTGCTTCTTCGCTTGGTTTGGCGAGTATCGTCACTTCAAACCTTGCATGCTCAGAAGCAGCGTCGCTTTTGTGCTCTTGATCTTCTTATGGAGGGTTTTCGTCGATTATCTTTTTTCCTTTTGAAGAGATTACTTGAGGAGGAGGATTCAACAAGAGTTGCTTAATCATCCTTTCTAGGCATTCGATCCGATCATCCACCTCTTTCTTCTGAATCGCCATTTGAGTCAGAATATCTTCTCGGTCTGTTACATTTACTTCCCATCATTGTCCTTGACTTGAACTAGGGGTTGGGTTTGACGCTATGGCTGAGTTGGCATCACTGGAAGTCGGTTGATTTGCTTGAAATGAGGACAGTGGTGATTGTATGGAAGAGTAGTTGAATAGAATTGCCGCTTTCCTCCTTAGGCTAGTGTTACAAAACACGCCCTCAGCTTCTAGAAGTATGGACAAGATGCTTAGAGAAAAAACTAGATCAGGAGAGCTATCTGTATTTTCATCATCATCTTCGAAAGTTACACTCATCATGTTGATAGTGAAGACTTGAGTTTTGCTTTGTCAAGCACATCGTCATTGCTTAGTTCGAACCCTTGAAGGCTCAAGAACATGACCAAGACGGTTGAAGACTGACTCCTTGCATTGGCAACTTTCTTGTACTTTCGAGACTACTTCTCTAAGGGCCACACAATGCTGACATTAGCGAACTCTCTTCAGAGTTATGAATTCTCGTAAATCAATATTGGTGCCAACTTCGCTAGCTTTGGCTTTAAAATGCGAACGTCGCTGACGATGACACTAGCTAGATGTTTGTCTAGCAGGATTATCAATGATAATTTTATTCCTCTAAGGAAATTTTGATGAAGGTTTACCTCCATTCTTGGCTTCTAACGAGGAAGCATAGCGAGCATCGCGAGACGCTTTAAATCAAACTCCTAAGGGTGTGGATGAATGAAGCTTGAGATCAAATGTTTTAACATCTTGATTTTCGCTCGAGGCGAGAGTCAGATTTCCTTCGCTTTTGGCGAAGTTAGTTTGGCTTTCAGCTAAGCTCAAACCCCCTTCAGTGAAGGTGGCCTTTCTACACGTGGGGGTTACTTTGGACCCAAGATTCATTCTAAAATGAATTCTTCAGCAGCTGCGCACAATTGCCGTTGAAGAGCTCATGGAGATAGACTCCTCGAACTTCGCTTGATCAAATTCAATGATCAACATTTCAACAAAAGACACGAGGGTCTTAGTGTCAGTTTGTGACACAATCTTCTCGTCGGTTGAGAAAGAAGTCCCCAGCGGAGTCACCATCTAGTTTCGGGTCTTTTGTTATTGCAATTAACTCAGATTATAATTTGAGAGACAACGGTGAAACAAAGGACAAATTTGTATTTCCTGAGGTTCTTTGCTGTGTACCGGTGGAGCGTGAATCTTGTACTACATTGACGAACCGACTAAGATGATGGATCTTTTGCTGATTGTGGATTGCTTGGAAGCTAACACAGTCTTCTCTTAGCAATATCTCTCGAGGAGCTCACGGATGCGTGTGTTGTTGTTATTTTTATCCACACTCTTTTTAGAATGAATCATCTCCTCTCCTTTTATAGAGTAAAAGAGAGAGTTAATGGCCCCTTTAATTATGGATTAAATGGCCATTAAAGTGGGAGATAATGGGGGGCGGTTATTTTCTAAAAATAGCTCTGAAACGGCTATCAGGCAGACTTCATGACCTTGGCAAGGTCCGCCAAAGGTGTAGCAAAGTTCGCCGTAGTTGTGGGCAAGGGTCATCGCGAACGTGGATGCGCTTTCTTCAGAAGTAGTTGACTCAGTCCACTTGATCAGATGTGGGCGGATTTCATCAATGAACCTCTCCATTGGGCTCGAATTTAACATAGAATTCGGTCTTGGCAGGGCTCGCTTAGGCGACCTTCGCTGCAGTTCATTGTGGGCTTAACTTTGGGCCTGTTCAAAGTGTTTAGCCCGTGGGCATTCACTTCTTAGATCCAAGCTAATCATCGGCTTTAGTGAAAATATATTTTGACCGCCTACAAGGATGAAGTCAAAATTTCCTTTTTTTCCTTTTTTTTCTTTTTTTCCTTATCCTTTTCTTCTTCTTTTTTTTAAAAGAACAAGAAACTCTCAAATGAGAGAAGAATAAATTTCTTTTATCATTATTATGAGCCAAATAAATAATAATAAAGATATAGAATGAAAAATTGACTATGAAATGCTTATATTCTACATCAAATCCTACCTTATTGCTGAAAATTCTTCCCTATATTTTAAAGAAATTCAAAATGATATAATCAATAATGTACTTAAATTCTGAACACTCTAAGGTTTTCAATGATATTTATACCAATTGAATGTTGGTATTAATGGTGTGATGCATATTGAATTTATGATCCTCAAATTTGAACTTAAATTTCTTATTAATGAAAGTTTGTCCTAACACAACCAGTTCTTCTTTAAAAAATTTCTCAAACCTAAGATTCATGATTGAGGGATGATAATTCGATTGTTGCTTGCTTTCTAAGAACCTAAATTCATCAGCAAAGAAGTGTTCAAAAGTTGGGTTAAAGAAGTATGTATTTAACACAGTTTCTTTGTTCTGAAAGGTCTGATCTGATTTTTCTAATATCTTTAGCTCCTCACCAAAGATTTCCTCAAATTTAAGATTTGACTCATTCTCTTTTTCTTCTATTGAACTTTCCTGGATGTAGTTTATTTCTAGAGGTTGATTAGCTGGTTGGTTCCCTAGATTAAAAATGTTGATATTAGCAGTCAAATTATCAAAGGGCAGCTTCATGTAATCAGTTCTACAGTTGATTAGAGCATTAGAAGTGGCTAAGAACAGTGTTCCTAAAATGACTGGTATCTGACCTTTGAGATTGGAAACGGACTGCATTTCTAGGACTCTGAAATCCACTGAAAAAAATAAAATCCCCAACCTTAATCAGAACATCCTCTATCTCATCCATAGGGACTTTGACAGATCTATTAGCTAACTGTAAAGTGCATCTGGTTGGTTTGAGTTCTCCTACACCTACTTGCTAGTAGACCAAAAAAGAAAGCAAATTGACACTAGCCATTAAGTCTAGGAGTGCCTTATCAATGACGGTATTTCTCATAACACATGAAGTAGTGGGAAAACCATGGTCCTTATATTTCAAAGGCACAGGCTTTGAGAGCATATCACTGATATTGGTAGTAAGAAAGACTTTCTTTGAAACATTTATTCTTCTCTTCTTAGTGCACAAATCTTTCAAAAATTTTGCATAAGGGATTTGTTTAATTATATCAAAGAGAGGAATGTTGACCTTAACCTACTTGAAAGTTTCTAGGACCTTCTCCTCCTGAGGGGAGTATTTCCTAGGCCTGAGTCTATTTGGGAAGGGAGCAACTAGTTTAGACCTATCAAAATTAGGCTCAGGTTTGGGTTCAAGCTCTTGGTTAATGGAAGCGGGTGATTGTTGAATAGAATCATCAGAAGGATAGAGAATTTGTTTTGGTTCAAGGGTTTCTCTTGGAGGCATTCTAACTTTGTAATCGACCTATTTTTCTGACCATAGTGAATGGATTGCATTCACTTGAGCTTGGTAGGTTGAACTTGATCCCGTGTCTTCAGGGTTGGTCACAGGTTGACTCGGAAATGTTCATTTCTCTCTCACTCATAGCACTAGCTAGTTTTCCAATTTAGGTATCTAATCTAGCTATGGCTTCCGTGCTGGAATTGAGAATTTGTTCGGTTTATTGCATAAAGGAATTCAAGGTGTTGGATGTTTGAGTCAACAAGTTGGTGGTCTGTATAAAAGCTTTAATCATGATTTCCAAAATCTTTTCTAGCACATTGAGACGTTTTTCTTGATCAGAATTTGGAGGAGTATGATTTAGAAATTGATGATGAGAAGACTGATTTGGATGTGACAGATTCGGTTATTGGAAATTCATTTGAGAACTGAAAGGAATTGTGTTTCCCCTAAGAAATTGTTAGGTTAAAGAGGAAGTAAAATTTTGATGTCTGAAGTACTTTCATTGATTCCATGCGAAGTTTAGATAATTTCTCCAAACTAAATTGAAAGTTGGAAGAAATGGATCATTCACGTGATGCTGGAATGCAGCGTTTATCTGTCCTAGTGGTTGATTGTTTCCTAAGAGTATTCTGAAACATGGGATGGAGAAAGACAGTTGTGACAACCTGAGGTAGAAACTTGATTGATTTGAGTTGGAGCTTGTTCTTTGATTTCTAAAGCTTCTAACCTATGCATGATTATAGCCATCTTTACTTCAGAGGCTATGTTTGTCTCTAAGGAAAGACCACTAGATTTGGGTTGGGAAACTGATGAAACTCTGTCATCGTAGTATTCCCACTGCATGGTTTTCTCGGATAAACTCTCTAAAAAATCCTAAGCATTATCGGCATTTTTCTTCAAAAAATCCCCTTGACACATAGATTCTAAGGAAGTTTTTAAAGAATAATCCAATCCTTCATAGATGATTTGGCACGATCGCCATTTTTCAAGACCGTGGTGAGAACATTGGATGAGAAGATCCTTAAATTTGTCAAAATACTTCTAAAATGACTTTCCCGGGATAATCTTAAAGTTTGAATGCTATTTTTAAGCTTAACCGTTTTGTGGATAGGAAAAAATTTCTTCAGAAAAACAGTAACAAATTCATTCCAAGTTGAGATAGAATTTGTGTGTAAGCTATACAACCATTTCTTAGCTTAGTCCTAAAGAGCAAATGGAATAAATCTAAGCTTAATTGCATCTTCAGATAAGTCCCTCATCTTAATCATGAGACACGCTTTCTCAAACTCGGATATAAAAATGTAAGAATCTTCGATTTCGATTCCTAAGAATTTCAGAAGCATGTTTATGTAATACGGTCTAAGGTCAAAATTGGTTCCATTGACATTGGGGGGCTTAATGCAAGATGGGATCAAATTCCTAGTTGGATAACATATATCTTGAAGAACGGGTGGACAAGGATTAGCCATTTCGTTGGTCTCAAAAGATGAATCAACGCGGATTAAACGATTGGTATTATCCCTAATTCAAGTTTGCATACACCAAAATAAATTCTTTTTATATTTTTTTAATAAAAATTTGAAGAAAAACAATTGTTAGTTTGTTTTAAGAGGAAAAAAATAAAAAGATTAAAAAGATGAAAAAAAGAGAAATATAAAGGAAAAAACCTAACTAAAACAAATCAATGCAATCTCTTATGTCAATCACTTTAAATTCTAGGTTTAAGCCTAAACTCAACTAGACCAGCTATTAACCAAAAATATCTTTAGTGAAAAGATCAAAGTTTACTCGGTCAAATAGCCAGGTACGGACAGTACTAGAGTGAGATTAAAGATTAATTAAGTATCTCATTCCTTGCGGAGTGCTTTACGCAACCCCTAAAACTTGCCTTAGACACTAACTAATTCAAGTAAGCTTGAACCGGTTCACTTAAGGATTTTTTGTTCCTTAATGAGCTCGAATCTTTAGGGGTCAACATCTAATAAGTTTTGAGAGACCTGAGTTTGTGCAGTGAGGAATTAGAGATTTGTGGGCTAAGAAAAGGGTGATGAAATCCCTCACCTTATCTTGATTAATGAGTTTTTGCGTTTAATAATATTTTCAAGTTAGTGCCAAATCAAGATGCTCAAATCACTTTGATGAATTCCTACTATTATATGCAATGCAACCCTAGGAATTAAAAACAACTACAAAAAAAATGTAAAAATAAATTTTTTTATTTTTTTAATTAACGTTAACAATTAAACAAATGTGAGAAAAAAATTTTGTTTGAATTTATTATATTGTTAGTAAATGTCCAAGTGGAGGGTGAATTTTTATTATGGTTGACAAAAGTAAAATATTTTTTTCTTTTTCGATCTTAATTGTTTCTAATTGTGAGAAACTAATTAAAAGTGGTGGAATTGAAATACTAGAAAGAGGAGTTGCCCACTCAAAAGCATCCTAGCCTCTTTGAAGGCAATTCTTCAATCTTCAATCTTCAACCTTTAATCTTCAAGCTCCAAGTAGTTCCTTCACAAGAAAACACACAAATTAAAAAACCAAAATAACAAAATCCTCCTTATAAACATCGTTCCTCGACAAAGGTGCCAAAAACTTAATAGGTAGATAAACATGTACTTAAGTTGCAACTATACAACTATCAAATTATAGTATAAAAAATTATCGATCCCACAGGAAAATATCAGGATCGGTTCTTATGTTGTGTGTGTGACAATTAAGAGTGTGATGAATGTGGTTGTGGAGAGATTGAGAGTGGTTGTGAATGTATGTGAATAAAAACAAAACAAAATTGAGAGAGGAGAAAGAATGATGAATAAAATGAAGAAAAATAAAATAAACAAATGAAAATCAAGAATAAAGAGGAAAATCAAGAAAGTAAAGATGGAGGATTCAAGTAAAGATATGAGAAATTTAGAATTGAATCCACCAGTTAATCTTACTTATAAAATATGAGCCATTATCTTTTTATAACATTTTACTTTAGATTTATTAAGTATAGACTATCAAACCACTCAAGGAAAGTATAACTTATCAAATTATTATCTAAGTAAAATTAATACTCATGAAAATAATAACAACTAAATAGTAATTTTAAAATTCCTTGTACAAATTAGTTCTTTAATTGACTATCCTAAACATGGTCATTTTAAGTATAAGAGAATGATTCACAAATTATGAAAGAAATAAAGCTTACTTTCATGTAATTTCTAGAGTTCCCACAAGTATTAATTCCAAGTCTTAGAAAAGAGCAATTTCTCAGTGGGTTCTAGCCTCAAGGTGAATCAAAGAAAAGTAAATGAACAAAAATAAAAACTAATCCCAGGAGAGTTCTAACCTCAAGGTGAATAGTGCAAGAAAATAAAATCTAAACTACAAAAATGTAAGAAAGTAAATATATGAAAGTAAAGACATGAATGTAAATCTACTTTACAAGGCATTAAATAAGCAAGAAAAGAAAATATTATAAGAAAAGAAAAGAAAGGAATAAAAAGCAAACCCTCATCTTCATCTTATCTTCATCGTTATCCTCTTCCCATCATTGGACAAAGAGAAGAAAAGAAAATATAAATGGGTGAAAATATTTTTTTTATTAATTACAATAAAAAGTTACAATTTAGAAGGTCTTCTCAATTAAGAGTAACCCACCTCTTCAAAAGGAGTTTTTACAAATTATTTTACACTCAAACCCCTCACCCTCTACCTCTATTTATAGCCTATAGCAATGAATGAGAACCCTTAGATAAAACTTGGAGACCAAATAATTAAATTTTAGCCATTAAACTAATCTGTTGGAAATCAATCGGTTGACCAATAGGTTGGCCAATCGGTTGGCTGAATGATTGATTTGCCAGATTTGATTTTTTTGTGATTTTCTTGACCCGATTTCTTCATGGATCCTTGAGCTTTCTTGGGGCTTCTTTTGTCTTCATATTTGGGCTTCATTAAATAGTAGAAACTCAGGGTTTGAGTCTTTTATGCTTTTATTCATTATTTCTTCATTAACCTACAAATTAAGATAAAAATAATTATGAATGGTATATTTATTTATATAAAATAGATGATGAGGGTATAAAGTTGTAATAAAAATGTGATTATCAAGTACCCCCACACCTAAACTTTTGCTAGTCCTCTAGCAAAGAAAGAAATTGAACAAGAAAGAAAGAACAATCCTAACTCACTTTCACAAGAATCGCGATTGTATTTAGCGCATACAACATGCCTTTAAACCCCTAGGTTACCCTAGTGGACGAGTTGCAGTCTCGTGAGGGTTTGTAGTGAATATACCCATAAAATTCAGTCAACTTGCCAATTTAAAGAAGTGTATGAATAATTAATTCACTTGATATATTTAAACATTCTAATTGAAGCTAATTTTTACTCAAGAAAATGTTTTTATGTATAACTCCA
>JBAKGM010000001.1:18327812-18351491 GCA_037177215.1 Asparagus racemosus
TCAGCAGCTGTCTCTTAAAAGACAAGAATACCCTCCGAACCCTAGATATAAATAGCGGTAAAAATATCTAACAGGTAAGCAATTCACTCTCAGTTAATTCCTCCATACACTTTCTCTTCTTCTCAATACTGACTTGATCGTCGGAGGGACCACCGGAGATCCCAACTCCAACCCTTCCACAGGTATTTTCGCGTAGGTGAACTCCCTGACCGGAGCAACGTCACCGGGCATTAGGAGAGAAGGCGAGCCTCGCTTCCTTAAAACTAAACTCGCACCGAGGTTAGTGACTGTTCGATCATATACATCAACACTATCAATCTAATTAAAGAAAGTATGGATTATCAAGATAGATTCTAGAAATAAACTTGAAATTTATTCAAGATAATCAATTGAAGATAATAATCCTAGAGTACTAATAAGCATAGATTATCAAACTACTTAAGAAAAGTATAACCTATCAAATTAGAATATTCTATCAACTATTATTTTGATAAATTAATCTATACATAAATAAAATTAAGGCATAAAAGGGAGCAAATCTAATCCTAATAAATAAATTATACTAGTTTCATCTTACCCTAATTATCCTAAGAATTTTAGCCACACATATTATTAAATCCTAAATTATGAGAAAATAAAGAAAGCATGAATAAAAAGACAAGAAAAGAAACTAATTATAAGAATCAATTAAAAGCAAGAACATAAACTAACTATCTAAGAATGAAAACAAAACTACTCCTACATTAAGCAAGAAGAACTAACTAAGCATGAAAATTAAACAAGCAAAGCATGATTAAAATAAATCAAACTAATTTCCAAACATGCAATTCTAATTAAACAAGTAAATTTAAAAACTAAAAACTCACATGGCAAAGGATTGGTTCCTTCTGTAGATCCAAATTTCTTCAAGTCTCTATGAGACAAAAAATTAAAAAGAGCATTTTTTTATTGTAAAACTAAAGTTTTATAATATTTGGAAGTCCTTCTCAAATGAGTAGCCAACCTATCCTCTAAAAGAGGATTTACAAAAATTTTCACATCTCTTATCCTCACTTTCTACCACTATTTATAGCCTACAGTAAACCATATCAGCCCTTGGATTAAATTTGGACTTTAAGAATTTATTTTTAGCCATAGGACAAGTCTGTTAAAATGTCATCGATGGGCTCCTCATCGATGAGCTCATCGATGAGGAGCCCATTCATGAGCTCATCGATGAGGGGTCCTCATAAATGATTTCATCGATGGGATGAGCTCAATTATGAGGAGTGCTAATCAATGGCCTCATCGATGGGTGCATCCATGGGTCACATTTGCAGTCGATTTACTTGGTATTTCTTAGACTTTTCTTCATCTTGGTCCCTTAGCTTCTTGGGCTTCTATTAGATTCTTTTGTGCTTCAATTAGAGATCTTTTAGGGCTTGAGAAATCTTCATTTGAGGTCTTATTTGTTTTCTTTATTTTTCCTACAAAACAGTATAAAAATGTAATATTAATAGTTTATTTGCATGAAACTTAATTGAAAAAGGGGTATGAAGATGCAATAAAACATGATAATCAGCTCATGAAATTACAAATTTTGAAATAAGCTTAGTTAATTACAATCGGGTCGAAAGAAACAAAAAATGAACAAAAATGTCAGTTTTAAGAAATGAAATCAACATTATATTTCATAAATTTTAAAGTACATATAATTATTTGTCATTGGATTTAAAACAAATGAAATTAATAAAAAAATGACGCTATAACCCATAAAAATCACTAATTTTGAAGAACTCAAAATTAGTTGCCAATAGGTGGAAAGGAATGATACTACACGCAAATCATGGGTACCCAAGAAAATTATGATTTGTGAATTATTTGCCTAATTAAGTACAATTAGGTTGAAATAGAAAAATATATATATATATAAAATTTTGGTTACCCAACAAAAATCTTGAATTTTAATGAGCACAAACTTATTCACTATTGGGTCAAAAAAATTATTGGTTATATTCCATAAAAAATTACAATTTTTAAGAAAGAAAATTAACTTCCATTGGACTGAAGCAAATGAAAACTGACAAAAATCGTAGGTAATTTTGAAAATTGTGGGTAATAGATCATGAAAATCTCAAATTTCGAAGTTTGCATAATTAATCACCATTGGGTCAAAATGAATGAGAATTTATTTTAATTGTGGGTTATATAGCCTATGAAAATTAAGAATTTTGACGTACATATAATAGTTGCTATTAGTATGAACTGAAATAATTTCTTGGAGTAAAAAATTCACGATTTCATAATTATTACCCAACAATTTTGACTATTTTTATTCATTTCGACCCAATGGAAAATAATTTTGCAAAGTCAAAATTCATGATTTCATGAGCTATTACCCATGATTTTAGATTTTTTAGTCATTTCTACCCATTGGTAAATAATTTCATGTAGTATAAAATTCACGATTTCAGGAGCTATCACTCATGATTTTTGTCATTTTTAGTCATTTTGACCCATTAACAAATAAATTTATAGAGTCTAATATTCATGATTTCATATAGTATTACCCAAGATTTAGGCGTTTTATATTCGTTTTGACCTTTTGACGAATAATTTTGATAAGGGCTAAAATTTATGATTTTATGAGTTATAACCAATGATTTTGACCATTTTTGTTTATTTTGACCTATTGGCAAATAATTTTATGGAGTCTAAAATTCATAATTTAATGAGCTATAACCTACTATTTTTTGCCATTACTAGTTATTTCGACCCATTTGTAAATAATATTATGACGTTTAAAATTCACGCTTTCATGAGGTATAACTTATCGCTTTTTGATATTTTTAGTCTTTTCGACCTATTGTCAAATAATCTGGTGGTGTCTATAATTCATGATTTTATGAGCTATAACTCACAATTTTGAGCCATTTTTAATAGTTTTGACCAATTAGCAAATAATTTTACTGAGACTAAAATTCATGATTTTATGAGCTACAACCCATGATTTTTGGACAATTTAGTTGTGTTGACCCATTAGCAAATAATTTTGCGAAGTCTCAAATTCATGATTTCGTAAACTATTATCCTTTTTTTGCCATTTTTATTCATGTTGACGCATTGGTAACAAATTTCATCGAGTCCAAAACTCAAGATTTCATGGGCTACAACTCACGATTTTTTACTATTTTTAGTCTTTCTGACCAATTGGCAAATAATTTCTTTGAGGCTAAAATTCATGATTTTATAAGCTATAAACGCAATTTTAAGCCATTTTGTCTTTTTGGCTAATTAAAAATAATTTTTTGGAGCCTAAAATTCACAATTTCATAATTATAATTTCTAATTTTTGGTCATTTTTAGGTGTTCAGACCTAATGACAAATAATTTCGTGTAGGTCAAAATTCACGATTTCATGAGCTATAATGCACGATTTTTTGCTTTAAGTCATTTCCTATCCATTGGCAAATAATTTTATAGAGTCCAAATTTTACGATTTCATAAGCTACAGCTCATAGTTTTTTACCATTCTTATTCGTTTAGTCTCATTGGCAAATAATTTGGCGGAGGCTAAAATTCATGATTTCATGTGCTATAACCCATAATTTTGGCCCATTTTAGTTGTTTCTAAACACAGGCAATTTATTTTATGGAGTCTAAAATTTACAATTTCATAACCTATGGCCTATAATTTATTTTTGCCAATTTATATGTTTCGACCCATTGGCAAATAATTTTACAGAGTCTGAATTTATGATTTCTTGAGCTAATTACCTACAAAATTTGGTCATTTTTATTCATTTTGACTCATTAACAAATAATTTGGCGGAGTCCAATTTCACAATTTTATGACCTAGTACCCATAATTTTTAGACATTTTTAGTCATTTATACCATTGACAAATAATTTTGCGGAGTCCAAAATTCATGATTTTTAGCAATTTTTATTTGTTTCTGCCCAATAGCAGATAATTTTGAGGCGTTTAAAATTCATGATTTTGTAAGTTATTACTCATGATATTTGGTAATTTTTATTTGATTCAATCCATTGGAAAAAAATTTTGTGGAGTCCAAAATTCACAGTTTTATAAAATATAATCCATACCATTTTAGTCATTCAGACCGATTAGCAAATAATTTCATATAGTCTAAATTTACAATTTCATAATTTATTACCCATAATGTTTTGCCCTTTTTTGTCATTTTTACCCATTGGCAAATAATTTCGTGGAGTCCAATATTTATGATTTCAATGAGCTATAAGCCATGATATTTGGCCATTTTTTTATCATTTTGACCATTAGCAAATACTTTCATGGAGTCCATATTCACAATTTCATGAGGTATAATTCATAATTTTTTATTTTAAGGTGTTTTGCTCTATTGGCAAATAATTTTGCTGAGGTCAAAATTCACAATTTTATGAGCTATAAACCTTAAATTTTGACTTTTTTAGTCATTTTGACCTATTGGCAAATAATTTTACAGAGTCTAATTCAAGCTTCATGAGCCATTACCCAAGATTTTAGGCGTTTTTTGTTTATTTTGATATGTTGACAAATAATTTCACAAAGGCTATAATTCATAATTTCATAAGCTATAACCTATAATTTTTCGCCATTCTAATTCATTTTGAAACTTTACAAAAATAAATTGTAAATTTTTTCGAGGAGACCAAACTCATGATTTCATACACTATAACCCATTATTTTTAGCCATTATTAGTTGTTTCTACCCATAGCCAAATAATTTCACAGAGTCTAAAATTCACAATTTTATGAGCTATAACCCATGATTTATTGGGTATTTTTATTCACTTTGACCCATTTGCAAATAATTTCATGGAGATAGAATTCAGGATTTCATTAGTTACTAGCCATGATTTTTTACCAATTCTAGTAGTTTCTACCCATTGGCAAATAATTACATGGAGTTTAAAATCCATAGTTTCATGAGCTATAGCCTATAGTTTATTACTATTTTTATTTATTTTGACTCTTAGGTAAAAAATTTCGTAGAGTCTAAATTCATGATTTCATGAGCTATTACCTGCAAATTTTGGCTATTTTTATTCACTTCGACTCATTAGCAAATAATTTGGCAGAGTCCAACTTTAAGATTTCATGAGCTATAATCCACAATTTTTTACCAATTTTATTCATTTCGACCCTTTGGCTAATAATTTCACAGTGTTCAAAATTCATATTGTTAACCAATTTTTAGTCTTTTCTACCTACTAGCAAATAGTTTTGCAGAGTTCAAAATTCATGATTTCATAAGCTATACCCAGGATATATGGCCAGATTTAGTTGTTTTGACCTATTGGCAAATAATTTCTCAGAGTTAAAAATTCATAATTTCATGAGCAATTACCCACGACTTTTGGTCAATTTTAGTTGTTCGATCCCTTGGCAAATAATTTCACGGAGGCCAAGTTTAAGATATCATGAGTGTAGGCGTTGAAAAATGCCTGTAAGTGCTCGAACGTGACTCGTGACGGTGGATTGGAAATCAACGAGCTATCCAACGATGCAACGGCTAACCATTGATGCCATGGGAAAAAATTTTCCCTGGACTTGCAGTGGACCATTGACGACGTGGTCGGCGGGGCGTGCAAGTCAGCAAAGCGAACTAATCGCACTCTGACAACTCTGAGCCAAATCAGACTTGGATCGACGGAATCAGTTTCAAACGTCAATGGGATCAAACCGATCGAGTTCTGAATCAACGAGAAAATCAATCGGACGCGAACTCGACACGACGGAGACACAATGGGAAGAAACGCTGGAAAACGTCAGAAGAAAGCACTGAATGAGTGCCTCGGCATGGCCGAGGTACCATTTGGTGCCTCGGTCACAGTGCCGAGGCACCAATAGGTGCCCGGCCAAAAAGCTTCCCCCCCCTCATTTGCCTATAAATAGGCCAAGGGGGGTTCAGTTGTAGGGGTTGGAATTTGGGAGCTTTGAGGCTAGATCCACGAGGGCTTTTACACAGATCTGAGCATTTCCAAAGAAGAAAACTCAGATCCAGATCCCGTGCAAGCGACGAACTTGTCACAACTCAGATCTACACAGCGAGGAGGCGATTCATAGCAGATCCAGACCAGATCAAAGTCTAGATCTAGGTCAGATCCATCAGATGCGCCCTCTGGATTAAGATTCATCTTAATCCCAGGGCCATTGCGTGACTTCGTTTTGTCGATTTCACCCACTCGGGCGATCATCTGCGTCGGTGTTTATTTCCTTCGTGAAATAATCACCACAGATCTGTAAATCTAGCACCTAGATTCGATCATGTGGCAGTCACGGACAAATAAAAGAGTCCCCGGCACAGGCCCAGATCCCACGCAAGCGAGGATCCGATAAACGAATCCTGCGTTTGTTCAACCTGGGCAATAAGTTGTAATCTTTATTCAATTCTCGTTGTAAGTCTTATAAAAAGGTGAGATTTTTATTGAATTTTGTTGTAAGCAAAACAAGCTGTAACATATTTAAATCAATGACAATCGAACTGACTTTCCCCGTGAACAGCCAGCGTGCTGCGGACGAAGGTGGGGCGGTCCGCTGTTGTTGTCGAAAATGTTGGGGGCGGCGCTACAGGGATGTGGAGCACGATCGTGGTCGACGGTAGGGTGCAGTTAGTGGTCGACGTTGGCAGTTGAGGCGGGCGCAATCGAGGGAAGAGGGGGGTAGTTGCGGTTGACAGAAGAGGGCGCTGGAGGAGTTGGGTGTGGGTTCTAGGATAAAACAGTAGTATAGGGGGAGAGGAGAGAAAGATAAGGTAGAGAGAGAAAAATAAAATTTGATTTTTGGATGAAAATTTTGGGGGGTATTCTCCCACCTTGTTTTAACCATGGGCTCAAAGCATTCTTGATGGGCCCCCATCAAGGATGTTGAACACCTCATCAAAAATGTTCCCATCCTTGACGGCAACATCCTTCACACCCAAGCTGTCAAGGATGTTGAGCATTCTTGATGGTGAATAGCCTTCAAGGATATTGCCGTCAAGGATAGCTTAAATTCTACTAGTATCTGGCCCGAACCTTTCAAACGTTATGAATGTTACAAGGCTTGAATGACTGTCAATGAGGGTTAATGCAGACGTTACAAATGAATCAAAGCTGCACACTTGATTTTCTATTGCAATCTTCTAAACTCTATTCTTTAGCTACTGGTTTTGGAGACTTTGACAAAGTGAAGTGGCAGTTGAGGTGTTCAATAGAAGAGAGCGCTTTTTTTGGCCTGTAGTCATCTCATCCTAGGAAGTATTGTTCAAACCCAACACTACTGTAGATGTAGCATAATTTATTCAAGGCCAGTCTTCTGTTTGCAAGTGCAATTGAGCATTTCTATGAAGTATTTCTACCTAAAGTTTGCTATAATGGTATTCTTATATGTTTTCTGCTCTTTGTCTTTCTTTTAATGTGGCTTGTTCTACTTTGGTGTATCCTTAACGATGGATCTGATATTTTATGTACTTTTTCCTACAATCTTGAAGAAATTATTATCTAAAGTTAATATTTTATGCTCTTTGAATGTTTTGAACGTTAAAATTGCTACAAGGTTTCAATGACAGTTAATGAGGGTTAATGCAGATGTTACAAACATTAAGATTAATAGCCTATTACTGTCATTCAAGGCCCTGTTTGATCCCTCAGAACCCCTATATATAGAGTCTCCTTTGTCCATTTTGAAATCATCGAAAATCAAGGCTATTTACTTGATTTTCTACGGCAATCCTAGGAAGTATTGTGCATATGCAATGCTACCGTAGGTGGGGTAAAATTTCTTCAAGGCTAGTCCTATGTCATGAGGGTGATTCGACATTTCTATAAAGTATTTCTACCTTAAGTTTTCTATGATGGAGTTCTTATATGTTTTCTGCTCTTAGTCTTTTATCCTATATGGTTTGTTCTACTTTGGCATATCCTTATCTATGGATTTGATATTTTATGCACATTTTTCCTACGTTATTACATGAAGTTATGTATTCTATTTCAGGAGTTGGTTCTAGAGTCTTTGCCCCTAAAATAGAAATATCTGGATTGTCAGAGAAGTTTGCGGGTCAGTTCTTCAAATGATGGCAGCAATGTACGAAGGTTTGGCTGACAACTCAGGGGCCGTGGCAATGATACTATCGGAATACCTAAAATCAAATGAAAAAGATCCTAATAGTGCAGACAAATTTCACAGTGGATGGGGAAGGATCAAATACCCTGAGAATGCATTTTGTTAGCTATGCCCATTGTGCTCTTCGATGTTTATTGTTCTTATATAGTCACTGTAAAGGCACTATAGGATGAATTGGATAGAAAATACAATACTAAAGACCTAGATCTTGAAAAGTATTATGCGTCCAAATTTTTAAAAAGTTAGATGGTCGAGGTAAATCTATGACAGAACAAACACATGAGCTTCTGTTTATTCTTCATGCTCTTTGAAAAGCTAAAATAGATATTCCTAAAAATGTTTTAGGTTACAGCAATCATTGAGAAGTTTTTTCATTTTTAGGAAAGCTTCAGTATGTCTCTCAAGTATTGAAAGGAAAAGATAAATCTCGATGACTTGATGATTGCCATAGCCATAAGGGAAGAGCATAAGAATCAAAAATATGTTGTGCCTGTTGACATTTTGGGAACAAATCTAATGGCAAACCTGTTGACAAAATTAAAGCTATGACTAAGAACCAAAAGCAAACAAACCATGTTAAAATTATGGACAGGTTAAACATTGGGCTAAAGATTGTCCTACCATGAAGGCTAAAGCAAATCTAGGGTATATTAGCCAGCCTCAGGTTAACATGGTTATGACTTAGCTTGCTGGCCCATTGTAGGGTATGTTTCTATTAACCTTGAATTATTACCTATTTATAAACCTAATGAATGGTTGGTAGACACTGGTGTAAATGTACACATTTGTGTTGATAAATTGCTGTTTATGCCTTATCAACCTGCATATAGAAATACCATGAAGATGGGGAACCAATCTGCATCCAAGTTGTTAGGATATGGACGAGTGGATTTGAAGTTCCCTTTAGAGCGAGTTCTGTCATTACACCATGTTCCTGCTATTCGACGCAACATAGTTAGTGGTTCATGTTTAGTTATGGAGGGTTATGAATTTTCTTTTAAATATAATAATGGTCACATTAGAACCTATTTTTAGTTCTGAATTGAATAAAATTTCTATTCTTGATTATCCTGTTAGTAATAATATTAAGTCATCTGAAATTTGGCATAAACGTTTTGGTAATGCTAACTTTTAATTATGTTAAAAGAATGATGAATCTTAATTTGATTCCTAAACACTCTATAGATCACAACAAAAAATATCAAGTATGTGTAACCACTAAACAAATAAGGAAACCCTTTAATTCTATTGATAGAAATTCAGAATTGCTTGATTTACTTCATACCGGTATTTGTGAATTTAATGTTGTTTTGACCAAAGACATGAATAAATATTTTACCACCTTTATTTATGATTATAACAAATATTGTTATAATCACTTTCTTGAAACTAAAGATAAGGCTCAAGCAAAATTTATTATTTTTAAGAATGAGGCCGAATTAAAAGGTTAAGATTTGATAGAGGGGGAGAATATACCTCGTATCAGTTTACTCTTTTATGTCAATCTTTTCACATAGTACATTAGAAAACTGCTCCTTATTCTCCTCAGTATAATATAGCAGAACAGAAAAATAGAACGTAAACAAATGTGATTAATAGTCTATTTGAAAGATCTAGACTTCCTAAATATATGTGAGGAGAACTTTTAAATACGGCTTGCCATATTCTGAATAGAGTCCCTCGAAAACATAAGGAAAGTAGTCCATTTAAACTTTGGAGAGGTTGAAGGACTAGCTTGAAATACCTTAAAGTGTGGGGAAATCTTACAAAAGTACTAATCTCAGAATAGAAGAGGAAGAAGCTAGGTCCTAAGATAGTGGACACTATCTTTCTAGGTTATGTAGAAAGCACCTATGCATTGAGATTCTTAGTGATTAAGTTTGAAATCTCTGGCATAAATGCTAACACAATTGTTGAGTTTCGTGATACAAAATTTTTTAAGGATGTTTGCTAATGAAAATTGGAATGCCTCAAAATATTTCAAATGAAGATCACGTCTCTGTCTCTACTTCCATTCCTGATCATGAGAAAAGGATGATAAATGCGGCGGCAAAAAATTCTAAATTAGGATCTAAAAGATCCAAGGATTGAGATGAACCTAGAAGGAGTAAGAAAGCAAGGGTTGTTAAGGATCTTGGAAGTGACTTTGTTTCTTACAATATCGAGGAGGATCCTACTTCTTACTAATTTGTTATGGCCTCAGTAGAGGCTAAGCAGTTGAAGGATGCTATCAAAAGTTAGATGAATTCTATTGTCTCTAATGAGACATGAGAATTAGTTGATCTCCTTTCTGGGTGCAAGACAATTGGATATAAATGAATCTTTAAGAGAAAACTAAAACCAGATGGAACTATAAAAAACTTTTTGGCCAGACTTATTGTTGATTATATTTTTTATACCCTCATTATCTATTTAGTTTAAATAAAAATGTCACTAATAAACATTTTTTATCTTAATTTGCAGGTTAATGAAGAATTAACAAATAAAAGCCTAAAAGAATCAAATTCTCTGATTTTCCGCCATTTATTGAAGCCCAAATATGAAGATAAAAGAAGGCCCAAGAAAGCTCAAGAATCCATGAAGAAATCGGGCTAAGAAATTAATAAAAATAAAAATCTATTGTAAACCAATCAGTCGGTCAACCAATGAGCCAATAGGTCGGCCAGCCGATTGGTCAACTGATTGGTTCGCAACAGAAATAGTTTTCTAGCTGAGATTTAATCCTTATTCTATAAGCAAAATCTAAGGGTTCTCATTCATTATTGTAGGCTATAACTAGGGGTAGATTATTAGGGGTTAGGGGGTGAAAAATTTTGTAAAACTCTATTTGGAGAGGAGGGTTACTCTTAATTGAGAAAACCTTCTAAAATTGTAAACTTTATTTATAATTAATAAAAAAAATTTTACCTCTTCATATTTTTCTTTTCTTCTCTTTATTTGTTGATGGAGATGAAGATGAAGATGAAGATAAAGATTTACCTTCAAGGGGCTAGAACCCTCTTGCAATGTAAGTTTTCCTTTTTCTCTTTTACTTTTGCTTAGATATTTATATTTTAGGATTTTATTTTCTTTTGGTAGATTAGATTTATTTTAATGCCTTATAGAGTAGATTTACTTTCATTTTTGTATTATTTTCTTTCATTTTTATTTGGTAATATAGATTTATTTTCTTGTATTTTTCTCTTTGTGGTTAGATTTATTTTGATGTTCATAGTTTAGATCTTTATTTGTTTATTGTTATTCTTACTTTTATAGTTATTTTTTATTTTTCTTATATTTTATTATCTTTCTTTCATACTTTCTCGTTTAGATTTGTTTTCTCTTTATTTTTCAATAATATGAAACTAAAATCTTGTAGAAATTCCAGAGTTGTATGAAGCTAGTTTGATTTGTTTTATAATTTGTGGATTATCTCTTGTGCTTATAATGATCAAGTTTAGGATAATCAAATAGCGAACTAATTGGTAGAAGAAAAATTTGATAATCTATACTTATCTTGAGTGGTTTGATAGATTATAATTATGAATTCTAGAATTAATATTTAGTTGTTATTCTTTTCATGAATGGTAATTTTACTTTGATGATAATTTGATAGGTTATGCTTTCTTTAAGTGGTTTGATAATCTATGCTTATTAAATCTAAAGTAAAATGCGATAAAAAGAGAATAGTTCATAAATACTAAGTGAAATTGACTAGTGGATTCAATTCTAGATTCCTCGTTTCTTGAATTGTTTTTCTCCATCTTTTGCTTGTGATTTTCCTTTTTATTCTTGATTTCTCTTTATTTGTTTCTTATTTTCCTCTAATTTCTTCTCTCCTCTTAATCTAGTTTTGTTTTATTTGCATATAATCACACCCGCTCTCTTTATCTCTCCACAATTGTCACTCTTAATTGTCTACACAACAAACAGCTTAGAAAACCAATTTTGATTATCTCCTACAACAATTGCCAAGGGTTCAAACAAGTTGAAGAAATTGGTTTCTTTGATACTTATTCTCTAGTTGCATGAATGAATACCATTTCAATGTTTATTGCATTGGCTTCCATACATGATTTCACTATCCACTAGATGGATATGAAAACTTCTCTTCTTTATGGTTTTCTTAAATAAGAGACTTATATGGATCAGTCTGAGGGATTTGTAGCACCTGGTAATGAAAAGAAAGTATGTAAACCTGTAAAGTCTTTGTACGAACTTAAACAAGCCCCTAAACAATGGCATAAAAGGTTTGATACAACTATCACTACTTTTAGCTTTAATGTGGTCGAGTCTGGTAAGTGCGCTTGTATCAAAGTAAGAGGTGATTTCTAAATCATTGGAATTGGGTTCTCTGTATCTCAGCTGAGATGTTCTCAAATCATTGGAAGCTTAAGGTATCTTACAACTTGCAAGAGACCAAATATTTCATACTAGATTTATAAATTGAGTAGATACACTAGTTATTCAAATAGGACCCATTTTGAGGCATTGGATAGGATACCTCAGTATTTGAAGGGAAAAGGTTTCCTTGCATTACATTATGGTAGATTCCCCCTTGTTCAAGAGAGGTACAATGATGCTAACTGGATTGCTATGGGATCTGGTAGTAATGGTTATACTGGGTATGTATTTACCTTGGGTGGTAGCACTGTCGCCTGGGGTCTATCAAACAGATCATTTTATCTCGGCCTATTTTTGAGGTTGAGTTGTGTACTTTGGGTACTACTAGTTTAGAAGCTGAATAACTGACGGGACTTATATTTGAGTTGCCCATGATCAGCAAGCCTATTCCTGCAATCTTTGTGGGTTGTTACAATATGACCATAATTGCAAGGATTAAGAGCTCAAAGTACAAATGTAAGACTTGATGTTATATCCAAATGTGGATAAAGACTATGAAACATTTTGTGGATGAGTGGGTAATAGCTGTAAACTTTATCAAGTCTAAGGACAACGTAGTACACCCTTTATTAAAGGACTTGAATTGTCACTGGTTCTTAAATTCAGGTTGGAGATGAGGCAGAAACATTTACCTAATTCATCGATAGTACCAACCTAACCTGTCTCAGTGGAGATCCCAACAAGTAGGTTCAATATGGTAACAATAAGCTGTTGAGTGAATTGAGCACCTAATCATAGATTGATACTTAGTATCTGAGTCTATCCCAATTATAACTAGAAGGTGTTGTTTACTACTAGGATAGTAAGAGTGTTTGATTCTGAATAGGATCAAGTCTTTAAGACGAGATGCGAGTAGTGCATCCCTGGAGATGCCCAACAACATGAACATGATTGTCTAGCCACAATTAGAGGATGTAGATTGTTTCTTGAAAATGTTCACAAAAAGAATAAGGACACATGGCCATAACGCATCAAACCTAAAGATTTCTACCATAGCCTATATCATATTGTTACTAATGAACATCACCACCATATCAAAGGTTCTAGTTCAAGACTTAGTTTCACTTCGTGCTTCTGATGTTAAAGTTGGATAACTATAGGTAAGGTTCAAATTAGAATGTACCCTCTTTAAAAGCATGATATGTTCACTCTTCTTTACTTTCAGCTATGGAATTGTGGAGGATTGTTAATATCAATGGAATCTTGGAGGATTTATGTGAAAATGTTCTTTGAAAGGATATCATTTATATGGTTGGATTCCATAGAAGACAAATGTGATTAATAAGTGATATGTGAGTATTAATCCAATATTAACTAATTGAATGCATTTTATTTGGTTTAAAATAACATATATGTTATGTATAGTATAACAAAGTTGTTAGAATGCACACTCGTGTTGGCATGCTAGCGAGTGGGCATGAACGAGCGAGCACGAACGAGCGAGCTCGAGTACACCTGGAAGGTGTTCTTTCCTGCTAGGATAGTAAGAGGGTTTAACTTTAAATAGAATCAAGTCTTTAAGACAAGATGCAAGCAGGGCATTCTTGGAAATATCCATCTATATGAACATGATTGTCTAGCCACAATTAGAGGAAGTGAGTTATTCCCTGAAAACGCTCATGAAAAAAATAAGGGCACGTGGCCGTAAGGCGTCAAACCTAAAGATTGCCGCTATAGCCTATATCATGTTGTGTGATGTGTTCTAAATTAAAATGTTATGGATGCACAATCAAGTTATAGTACAGAAAGATTTCAAACCCACAAGGCGAAAGTGTATTAGAAAAGTTCTTAAAATAGTTCTTGCAATGTAGAAGAAAAGAGATCATGTGTAGAATGTGGTTTGAGCGAGGGTTGCTGCAAATAAAAATGGCTAAAATAAGAAGAGAAAACGAAAGAAAGAGAAGAGAGAAATAAAAAAGAGAACAAACCAAAAGAGGAAGTAAATAAAGAGATAGAAGAAATCAAATGATAAAATTAGGAATCTAGGATTGAATTCACTAGTTAATTTCAATTTAATTTAAGAACTACTCTCTTTTAGTTATCATATTACTTAGAACTCTTAAGCATGTATTATCAATTTACTCAAAACAAGTATAACCTATCAAAACATATTCAAATAATATTACCATTCATGAAAAAAATAAATAACTAGATAATGATTCTAGAATTGAAAAAGTATAAACTATTAAACCATTTAAGATAAGTATAGCCTGTCAAATTCTTTTTCTAGCAATTAGTTGTTTAGTTCTTTATTCTAAGCATGATTATTTTAAGCACAAAAGAGAGCAATTTAAAAACTAAAATAAAATTAAATTAGTTTCATCTAGCCCTAGAACTCCTAAAGAAATTACCTACTCATTCTACAATAAGAGCAATAAATTAAAATCTAAATTACAAAACATAAAAGAAAATAAATCTAAACTACAAAGCAAGAAAAAAAAGGCAAAAAAAAATCCACATTACAAAGCATTAAAAAATAAGAAATAAAAATCGAAACTTCAAGAATAAAATGAAATCTACACTACAAAGTATAAAATAAAAATAAGAAATAAAATCTTAAACATGAAATTCTAAAATAAAAAAAATAAAAGTAAGCAAATAAAAGAGGAAAAATAAAAACTTATATTGCAAGGGGTTGGCCCTTGTGAAGCAAATATTCCTCAACCAAAGAGAAGAAGAAGAAAATTAAAGAGATAAATTTTTTTATTTGTATTTATTGCAAATAAAAATTTATAATTTTGAAAGACCTTCCCAATTAAGAGTTGACGTCCTCTCCAAATAGAGTTTTTATAAAATTTTCTCTATATATTCCTCACCCTCACACTCTAGCCCTACTTATAGCCTATATCAACCAACAACAACCCTCGAATCAAACTTGGGCTCTAAGAAGTCAAAATAAGTCATTCATCATTTCTGTTACAAGCTCATCGGTTAACTAATCAATTAGCTAATCGGTTAATTAATCGATTAGGTCGTAACATAATTTAATTTTTTTGTGTTGACTTGTAAACTCGATTACTTCAGTTGACTTATAAACTCGATTACTTCATGGGCTTTTGGCTTTTGGGCTTCCTCTAGGCTTCTAGTAGGCTTCAAGAATATGTATTTTGGGCTTGTTTGAGCTCTTATTTGAAAAATCATAAAATAACCGATATTAGCAAGTATATTTATTCAATAAGATAGATAATGAGGGTATGAAAGTATAATAAAATATAGTGATCAAATGCCCCTATACTTAAATTTTTTTAAGTACTCTAGCAAATAAAAAAAATCCTAACTCACTTTCATAGGAATCGCAGTTGTATTTAGCGCATATAATAGGCATTTAAACCTGTAAGTTATCCTAGAGGATGAGTTGTACTCTTGTGTGGGTTTGCAATGATGTACCCATAAAATTCAATCGACTTGCCAATTTGAAAAAGTCAATATAGAATTAATTCATTTAATATCTTTAAATAATCTAATTAAAGCTAGATTTTTACTCAAGAAAACATTCTTGTGCAACTCTGACGTAAATTTCTTTGAAAATATTTTTATTATAGTCATACAAAACCAAGTCCAACTCAGGGACTTTAATTTAAAATTTTAAAAAGAACATGCTAACTCTTTGTTTCAATCAATTCCCAAGCCTCTTTATCATTTTATTTTCCAAGAATACACACACACACACACACACACACACACGCGCGTACACACACATCTCTTATTCCTTGATAATTTTTTTTTTCTATTTTATCAGGCTTTTCTAAGTGGCCATGTAACTAGCTTTGAGCCAATGGATTCGAACCCCAAATGAGCTTAGGTCATTAAGTACGTAAATACTCCTCGGGTTTAATTGCTCAGTTAACTTAGCCTTAGTAAAACAGAATCATCTTAGAGTTCACGATTTTTATTGGTGCTTATTTTTCGCACTCTTTTCGTTTGAGCTAGTGTGCGTGTGCGTGTGCGCGTCACTTTAGAAATATTTAGATCAAGAGGACTTGAGAAATTGTTATCCACTCTAAGTTAGGCATTAAAAAGATTATTACTTTAAATAAAGTCCTTAGTTTGAGCTATAATAAGGTATAACACTTTAAAAATCATTTCTTAAAAATATATTTAGAGTTTTCATAAAATGCTAAGTTGAGTATGAAACTAACTAAGGGTTAGAAAATTTAAAAATTCATCAAATAAATCAATTATTAATTAACTTATCAAATAAATCAATTAAAAAATATATTTAGAGTCTCTCTCTCTCTCTCTCTCTCTCTCTCTCTCTCTCTCTCTCTCCATCTCTCTCTCTCTCTATTTTTTCCATTAGGATTAATGAGATGACAAAGGAGGGGAAAATGGTTTGTTATAAAGGGATAGGGTTAGCTAGGAAATTCCTTAGGGTTAGGGATCATTTGGTTATTTTCTATTTCATAGAAGGAACGTGATTAGGTGGTTACAGGAAAATTACAGAAACATTCCCACGTATTTATTTCTTTGTTTATTTTCCCGTGGGATGATAATTGCCCAGTAAACAACTAATAGATGTTGAATGAGTCTGATATTTGCATTTGAGATTATTTGGTTTTCCTTCAAAACTTCATACGTTTGGTCTATAGGGACATGACTCTACGTGTCCCATAATAACTCTACATGCTCCGGTACCAATAAAAACCTTGTCACGCCCCGGCTCTCAAACTATATAAGTTGGGACATGACTCAGTCAAAAATACAACCATACGGTCATATTCACGTCTCTAGATAATCCTGTATACATTTAGATAGCCAAAAATTACAACACAGAGCATGTAACTAAGATAATAAAGGAAATATATAGATAAAGAAATCTCTCGAAAGACAGAGTTCTGCTACAAATCCATAACTATCCATAATGGAAAAGAGTAAGAAAATACATCATGGTCTGGAAAAGCCACACGTGACTCTTAAAAGTCTGAAACAAATAACTACCTAAACAAATTGAAATTTAGAAATTGATAGGATAGATGATGATCACTGCCGCTGGGCCTACTCCTCAAAATACTCTTGATCCTGCGAAGAAAGAACAGTCCCCAAGTCTGTGGTGTGTAAACCACAGGGGAGTCAGAAACTCCCAACAAGCATGTAAAATGAAGAAATTGTGCACGTGTAAGTGCATGTGGCAGATATAAAGAAAAGATGAAATCTAAATTAAAGGTGATAAAAAATGCTATTTGTAGATATTAAGATAAAGTCTATCACAAGGCACACAAGCACATTATATTTTTATTAGATGTTATTTGAACTAGAGGAGAATATTTTCATGTATATAAATTGGGTTCCCCTAAATCGTCTTGGGAACACGGCTTCCAATCAAGTATTGGCCCTTGGCCCTTATATATAACTCAGGATATCAAGAATGCGCATGAGCCCGCTTATATACACTTTATATTCTCTATCCAACTCTCCTTTATTAAGCTCCATTTTTATCTGTTTATTTTAAGTGACTGTGTAAGAAATGTTGTTCACTAACCATGTAGTTATTGTCGAACGGCTTCTGTAAAACTATGAAAAATAACCGTAACACAAAACATGTCCAATCAAGATGGATGCATCATCTACTCGATGCTATAATAATAAAAGTAATAATCAAGAGAAAATCCTCAAACCGGGATATCGATATCGAGGGTGCAACCATGCTATGATAGCATGCTTATGAATCATATTTTGATAGAAGTCATTTTCATGCACAGTCGGTCCTATTAGATGTCACTATGTGATCAAACATCATCAGGTGCAAACACATCATCAAGTGATCAAACATGTCCTCATTCATCTTAACAAAAGGGAAAATAAATAAATAACGTAATTGTTTACTATCAAAATGGGTCAAACGGTTTGGTTTGATAGCCTAAAAATTCACAAATTAGACATCGGTGAGCTAAATGCCCAGACGGGTCTGTAATTTGAGTTATAGACCCAAACGGGTCTAGTTGCTGATAATGGATCTTGACCGGGTTGGGTTTGAGTTCAAAACAGACCCAAACACAAATTTGGCATAAAAAGAAGGGCAATGTGATTCGAACCCGAAAATAGGGACATAATATACGAGCTAGCTAACCACCATGCTAAAGGCTTTCTCATGAAAATTTGCCTTTAGTATATATAAATATCTTCACCAACAATTGATGAAAACTGAAGAAGTAACTATTCAGGATATTTGAAGCCTATAAGTTCTGCGTGGAGAAATAATTTAAGCCGAAAATTAAATTAAATATAATAATATGGTTACAAAATAGAGCGGATAAATTAGGAAAACTGATTTAGCTAGAAAAATTTTAGTAATCTCTTAATCAATGTACTTTAGTTAATTTAGTAGATTTACGGTTAGTAAAAGAATGATAAGTTAAAAGGAAGTCGTTTCTTGTTGAAAGAAATGTTGTTATATAGAAAATATGTTATCTTACATCTCATGGATATTCTCTAAGGGGCTGTTTGATTGAATAATTTTTTTAGCTTATGCGGTGGATTTGAAATTCTTAGAGTAAAAATGTCTCATTTTCATTTATTAGATTAGATCATCGTAGACGGCACATCCTAGTCGGCAAAAAATCCGTTTAGGATGTTTTATCATAGACGGATTTTAACCATCTAAGAAAAACCATACAATATGCGTATCCAAGACGGATTAGCTGTCTAGGATGTTATTCTAGACGTCCAATTTTTTTTTAAAAAAATATGAGCCCCACTATCATAGACGGCTAAGCCATCTAGGATGTGAAATAAAATTTCTACGGGATTTCAAAAATCGCCCGCTGTTTTTTCACTCGACTTTTTATCTTTTCACCATGCATGTTTTTAACATGGCATTTTCCCCCGCTATTCTCACTGTAGCCCTCTCCGCTCGTTGAAGTCGTCGAAGTTCGCCACTTGTCGTCTAAGGTTGTCGTCGAAGTTTGCCGCTTGCCCTCGTCGAAGTCGTCGAAGATCGCCGCTTCTTCTCGTCGCTGCCTCTGGTAGTAGGAGTTTGTCGCCGTTTCTTCTCGTCGTTGAAGTTTGCCATTTGCCGAGTCAATATCGCCGGCGTGTACATTAGATCGAACATCAGATTTAAAAAAAGGCAAAATTTAAAACTCTCCCTCTCCCCTCCTCCCCCCTTCAAACCTTCCCCCGGCGCTAATCATCACTGTTAACCCTAAATGAAGTAATCCTTAACCAAGATCTAACTCTAATAAACTCTATTGACAAATCCTTACCTGAAATCTAAACCTAACACTAATTACCCCTATAGATAATTTAAAATCAGCAAACCTAGCCCTAATTATTATAACCTAATAACCCTAACCCTAAATGGATTAATCCTTAACCAAGATCTAACCCTACTCAACACTATTGACTAATTCTTACCCGTAATATAACCCTAAATGGACTAATCCTTACCCAAAATCTAAACCTAACATTAATTACCTTTAAAACCAATTTACATGGAAAAACTAATTACATATCATTTTAATTCCAAGTTTAAACATTAATTCATGCAAACACTAATTACATAAACCTAACCCTATTTAATCCAATGAACCCAACCTTAATTAATCAAATAAACTCAACCCTAATTAATCCAACAAACCTAACACTAATTATGCTAGGCTTAGGCAAATTACCCATGTCCTACCCTTAATAATTGAAACACTAATTACACATATTTTTAATTACAAATTTAAATATTAATTCATGGATCTAACCCTAACCCTAGCTAAGTCTAACACTAATTACTTTATCTTGTTAAACCAAAAAAGTGAAATATTAATTACTAAACCTAGTCCTAATTACCCAAAATATGCTAATTACCATGCTAAGCCTAGCATTAATAATTACTCTAGTCCTAGTTAATCAAATTAGGCTAATTACCATAACAATCCTTATGACATTAGACTAATTAGTCTAATAATACTAATAATATTATTAAGACCAACTTTGGCCCTAATAGCTCTAATAGCACTACTGACACTAAATAAAACTAACCTTAACCCTACTTACCTAATCAACTATATATATGTGCTATATGCTTGTTTTATAAGTTTATTTGTGATGTGTAAAAGCATGATTTAATCAAACAATATTTTTCAAAATTAATGTGATATATAACACAACAATGCGTTATATATCCAACATAGGGGAATAAAAAATTAACGTTATCTGCAAACTCCCATCCAATAATTACTGTCAACTGTTTGGACTTGTAATATAAGATATACGACTCATTTTGGATATGAAATTATGCTTTTTATCCAAAAAGGATCGTGTACGTTATGTTATAAGTAGAAGATAATGGACATTAGAAATTGTAATTATTCGGTCTATCCAGTTCAAACGGGTTAGGAATATAGTAGTGCATCATCTATCTTTGTATACTCTATGCAATTTCATTTCTAGAAAGTTTCGGCGGCTCTTACTCATTGTACTATGTATACAATAAGCGTATGTTATTCTGTGTTTCAGTCCAATGCCGTTAAGCATAATAATATCTGCACAGTGTACTCGGAGAATAGTGGATAGGTGCTGTCGAGATTTTCTAGATACGAAAATGCACAAAGTTTACAAAGATAGATGTATGTGCTACTATATTTTAATGGGATAGAAGCCTTTCCTATGACAACCGCTAAAGTGTTTTGATCAACCTAAGTTTTTTTAAATTTAGAATTTTATTTGTATTGATAAATTATGAATGCATATAACGGATGCATGTATATATTATAATGAGAAGCAAACAATTTGACATAGCATACAGATGAGGATAATTCTAGATAAGACATGGATAGATATTTCTCATGTTCAAAGATTTTGTGACAATCGATATAAGTATGGATGTGAGGTCTTCATACAGTTTTCCATGATGAATCCAAAGAATTACAAGCACCTTCCCCAACAACGGCGCTAAAAACTTGATAGGGGGTAAATAAAATCTAAGTTACAAGTACACAACTATCAAGTTATGGTATAAAAGATATTGAATCCTTGTGGAAGGTGTTGTAGGAGATAATCAAAATTGGCTTCTAAGTTGTGTGTCGTGTGGACAGTTAAGAGTGACAATTGTGAAGAGATAAAGAGAGTGGGTGTGATTATATGCAAATAAAACAAAACTAAATTACAAAGAGTGATGAATCTCACCCAATTAGGAGATAATCAAAAACCTCTTAATCTCGCAAGCATCGGAGGGTTTCTTCTCCAAGGAGGGAGGTCTGATCTATTGCAAGGAGTGATGAATCTCACCCAATTGTGACTTAGGTTCCCCCTCGCAACAATACCCCGGCAAATTACAAAACCGGGAGCTCTACTCATGATGGCTCTATTCTGAGGAAAGAGTCATCTTACAAGGTCTCTACAACTTTGACGAAGAGGGCTCGTCAGAGGCAACGTCAGAAGATGGCCCACCAATTTGTGAAGGCCATGGAGTCGACGGACAGAGTTCATTATTATACGAAGTCACGTAATCAGAGGTGTCAAGAAACCATAGCGTCTCAATCCCAAACCTTCAGCACTCCAATCAAGGAGGAATGGATTCTTGTCAAAAGGACCCATTTGACGAAGAAGGAGCGTGCCCAAAAGCATCGTGCACATGCCGCTCATGCGCGTGTTGTTATACACAAGGCGCAAGAGTTGAAATCGGCCAAGGGATCAATTCAAAGCCACTAAATATGGATTCTAAAATCTACACAGAATACAGGATAAAAGCTAGCCTAAGGCTCTGCCTTTGGCGGGGACACTTTCAACTGTCTCGGTCAAAGAACTCTTGGCCGAGATAGTCCGAAGTGTCTTGGCCAAAGAGCATTCAGCCGAGACACTTCCAACTGTCTCGGCCAAGAGGGTTCTCCACTGCTTCGTCCATCTACCTCTCCTGCTATTGTATCAATGACAAAGCCTGAGATTCCATCTAAACCCACAACTTCGATGCTTAATCGCCTTAGTCCACAGCCTGAAAACCAAGGCAAAGCACCAGCAAAAGAATGTTTGGGTCACGTAGTCCATACACGACAGCAGACTGGGGGTTGTGTCCAGACTCAAACTGGTGTTCAAAAGTGTCTCGAGCAAACTGGGATATCTCAAGCCTCAAGAATTCCTGTCACATCTCGTTTGAGCATCCCTCTGGTGGTCCGCGAGTCTATTGAAGGGAAGAATTTTAGGTGTGTAGTTCGCAAAGTCACAAGAAATGACCATACAATTTTTAGCTCATGCAAAGACAACTTCAGTTGACAAGGCCGAACAATCAACAGTGCCTCCTAGGGAGTGTGCCAGGTCGAATGGTCAACACCCACAAAAGAAGACATGTCTTTCAATTAAAGATAACATTACACTTGGGGGTGGAAGTGCAATCCATGGTGAACCACACCAACAAACAATATGGCTCCCTAGTCGTTACACTAAGAGACCGCATTATCAAGTCGGAGGTGGTAACACACGAAAAAAGACAATTGATGAAATAGATTGTTCTTGCTCGTGTGCACAACTGATCAAGACACTATTATCAGGATGTGATTGCTCTGAGTCGAAGGCTTGTCTGCAAAGAGCTTCGGTGTTCGATAGGCTTTTCCTGTCAACAAGAGAAGAATCGAATCTAAGGCCAGGACGCTTCCGAAGAAGAAAATCTGCTATCCAACGAGACGAATTCTCCAAAGTTACCATTTACATGGTAAACAAGGGAAAAGGAGAGGCTGTGATGGACACAGATCCTGACTTCACTCCTGAAGGAAAAGTTGGCACCCGAATTTCTCAGAGGATGTCTCGGTTACAACTGCGGGCTACAAGACGCAGAGATTATAGAAGGAAGCATGAGGGGGATTCATCTGAAGATGAGATCTCCGACGATTGCTCAGCAATGGCATCTAATGACACGATATCAAGTGTAGGTCAGGCTAGAGAAGCTTATACTATCACTCCTGAAATGCTGTCTCAAATGTTGCAAGAAGCCTTAGCTAAACAGAGAGAAGAGCTTAAGGCCGATATGAAAACAAAAGTGGAGTTAGCCATGTAGCAAATGAGGGAGTTACAAAGATAGAAAGCTGCACAACCTGAGTCCAGTCAACAAGGTAGACCCAGTAACCGTGTCTCTCACGATATAGAAGATAGTGATACAAAAGTGGATGAAACCATCATTGCTAACCCACCTCTGAAGAAAACTAAATCTAGCACTCAAAGTGGAGATGGCCCAACCCATCCTACTGGGAGTAATCTGACTAATC
>JBAKGM010000001.1:18351591-18364733 GCA_037177215.1 Asparagus racemosus
TTGGTTCCCGTCAGGTATTTGTTTCCTTCGTGAAACAGATCCCTCAGATCTGCAAACCTAGCACCTAGATCATCAACTGAAGATCAGGATTGCACGGTGGTCCACGGATGGAATAGAGTCCCCGGCACAGGCAAAGAATCCCACGCAAGCGAGGGTCTGATAAATGGATCCCGCGTTTGTTCAAAACGGAAAACTGAAGTTGTAATTTTAATTTTGATATTCTGATTGTAAAAGCCTTATAAAAAGGTGAATTCTTGCTGTTTGGATTCTGTTGTAAAAAATAAATTTGTAACGAGTTCACATTGTAGATTCAATGAAAATGTCAGCAACAACAATTTTCCCCACGAACAGATCTAGCCAGGCAAAGACAGGCTTCCCTTCCTACTAGGCGAAGACATGCGTCCCTTCTCACCAGACCGAGTTATCCCTTCTTACTAGGAGACTTCCCTTCTCGGCAGGCCGAGTTGTCCCTTCTCGGCAGGTCGAGTTGTCCCTTCTCGGCAGGCCGAGTTGTCCCTTCTCGCCAGGAGGCATCCCTTCTTGCCAGGCTGAGACGTCCCTTCTCACCAGGCTGAGTTGACCCTTCTTGCCAAGCTGAGTCGAAAGGTGGTCATCCTCGAGCCTCCTGCCAGCCAGTCACAATCACATTAAATGCATGGTCAGAAATCATTATTGCTCCAGCCCAAAAAGTCTTTATGACTCATCAGGCTCCATCAACACATTGCTTCCTCTGTCACCATCGCATTGATCACAAGCATGACTTATGCCACCCATAGCTGACACCTGTAAAGTAATTGCTGACTAAGCAATCTGTCTGGACTTGGCCAAAGTTACATACTTGCACTTCTGCTCCACTATTAAAGGAAGAGGTGCTACTCAAGGTAAAGCGGTCTCTGGTCTCTCTTTACTCATGCAACTCTGAGTATATTTTCACTACTCACCTTTTAAGTTCCCCACTCAAGTACAAATACTGACTTGATCGTCGAAGGAATAACCGGAGAACCCGACTCCGGCCTCTCACAAGTTCCTCATGTGCAGGGAAGAACAACAGGCTCTTGAATCAGTCATCTGGAGGAGTATGAGGACCCTAACTCTACACTAATCCATAACTAAACCCACTGTTTGACAGATGACATCAACAGTTTGGCGCTTTCGTGGGGCCCGACATCCTTCTTCAAGCAAGTTGTTTGGTTTTGAGCATCCCGACACTTATTGGCTGATAAGCCCTAATAGAAGGATTCGACAATGTTTGTGGAACATAAAGCATCTCAAGAAATGCTTTTTAACAACTTTGATTGTAAAACTCGTGTGATATAAAATCTTGAGTTTTAACAACTTTACTGTGCTATGCTTTTGTAGTGCTAAGTCTTCACAGAAGCAACGGCCAACCCGTCCCTAGACCAGCGACACCAAAGACCTTGGCATGATCCTAAGTCCGAGGCACATACCAAGGACCTTGACATCATCCTAAGCCCAAGGCACGTACCAAAGACATTACTGCCCTATGGGGATGAAACCAAGGCATGCGCCCACGCGGCTGACTCTAAAGACCTTGGCATCATCCTAAGCCCAATGCACGTACTGAAAAACCTTGGTGCCCTATGAGGATAAAATCAAGGCATGCGCCCACATGGTCGACTCCAAAGACCTTGACATCATCCTAAGCCCAAGGCACGTACCAAAGACATTGGTGCCTTATGAGGATAAAACCAAGGCACGCGTCTACGCGGCCGACTCCAAAGACCTTAGCATGATCCTACGCTCAAAGCAAGTACCAAAGATCTTAGCATCATCCTAAGCCCAAGGCACGTACCAAAGACCTTGGTGCGCTATGGGGATAAAACCAAGGCATGCACCCACACAGCCGACTCTAAAGACCTTAGCATCATTCTAAGCCTAAGGCATGTGCAAAAGACCTTGGTGCCTTATGGGGATAAAACCAAGGCATGCGTCCACGCAGCCAACTCTAAAGACCTTCGCATCATCCTAAGCCCAAGGCACGTACCAAAGAGCTTGGTGCCCTATGGGGATAAAACCAAGGCACGGGCCCACGTAGCTGACTCGAAAGACCTTGGCATCTTCCTAAGCCCAAGGCACATTAATAGCACAAGAACCTTAATGCCGTTACAAATAAGTCATGGGCAGGAGGTTGAACCGCGATACTCGCTGCCCAAACAGCCGAGTCGCCTTAACCTAAAAAACTGATTCATCTCAGTTAAAAACCTCGAAATGAGGTCAACTGTAGATAAATATAAATTCAGATAGAAATATGCCAATTAAGAAGACGAAAACATAATTTTCATTCATATACCATAATATTTACATCAATATGCTGGCTTTGCACGCTAGAGCCACCTCTACCTTGCCTTAGGGTCTCTCGCAGTATTTATCTACAATTTCAACCCGATAAGCCTCAGATTCGAGGTACCTGAGGTGACCCTGCAGCGTTTGCATCTCGGCTCATTGCCTCTCGGCCTCCTTTGCCATTTTGGCCACCTCCTTCTTCAGTTTCTCATGGACATCCACCTCCTCCTCCCACTGCGCTTGGATGTTCTCAACCTCTCGGTGAGCACCCTGAGAACACTCATAAGCGATCCTACAGTCTCACCTCTCAACCTTGAGCTCAACCCCCAAATACTTCAGTCGGCCGTCCCATTCGAGGATGTCATGTTGGAGGTGGCCGATCTCTTCTTTGAGCTTGGTGATCGTGGTCGATTGTTTTGTACGATGCACCTAGAGCCCCTCAATCATTTTATCCCAAGTCCCTAGCTCGCGATGCCATTTATTCTCGCTCCGACTCCATATACTCGAGGATGTCATGTTGGATTGAGGCCTCGCATATACTCGAGTAGAGAGAAGAACTCTTGCTTGACCAAGGCCACCCGCAAAAGGTAGCCTTTGAGGGCGTGGTGGAGGCCGACACTGGGCATCCCAGAGAAGATCTCATTATCGCGCTCCAAGTAGAATTGTTCCAAAGCTCAAGCTTGGGCTATCTGAGACTCCAGGACTGAACTCCTCTTGTCGAGGAACTACTTGGAAGTGAACCGATAGTCGGCCAATGGCTCCCTGTCATATCGAGGGCCTTCCCTCGTTGAGCCAATCAGCATGGTCCTCAGTTCCCCTCACACGTTTAGATCAAGCTCTTCGATACGGTGGGGGATGGACCACTCAGAGCTACCTCCTAGAGCTGGAGTAGCGTCGGCCTTCATCACTACCTCCTCTGTTGCTGGAGGTGGGGCCATCCTCTCATCGGCTGTAGCCGACGCCTCAGCAGTCTCTTTGCCAGGTCAATGGACCAGCTCAGGATGAGGAGCTCGTGCTATCTCCCCCTCCGCCTGGACCTCGACCTAGATGGAATCCACCACTTCTCCCCCTGCAGACCGAGCAGGGGATGCTTCATCAAGCGCCACAACTTCGGGTGCCTCAACGGAGGGGACGTCGGGGACTGAGTGACATTGGCTGACTTGCGGGATCTGGATAGCAGCATTGGTCTCTACCGTTTCCCCCAAGCCATTTTGAGCCGGCTCAACACTCCCATGTGGACCTCGACCACTCAACTTCCTCTACTTCTTCTTCTCTTGCCTCTCACCTTAAGCAGTAGCACTCAGCCCCGCCAGTTGAGCGGGCGATCTCAGCCGTACTTGCTGCCATCATCTCAGCCTCTACGGGGGCCAACTCGGCCCTCAGGCATTTTCGGGAACTCCTAGCTGACCCCGGCTGCGCTTCATCCGATCATTCAGCGGAAGAGCCAGGACAGCAACACGGATGATGTCCTCCTTTGTCTGCGGGACGTGGGATATGCCATCCGCTCGTAGCACAGCCGATTCAAAGAGGTTGCTCATCTCACGGGACCAAGCATAAGCCCGAATTCTGTTCAGCCCCTGCTTCTCCTCATTGGTGAGTAGGCCCGGCTTCAGCATGTCTCTCTTGATCTTAGGCCAAGTAGAGCACGATAGAATTGCATCAGCCCCGAAGACCTACATGAACCGCTCTCTCTAATCTTAGTTGGAGTCAGGTGCATTCGAGATGAGTTGAAACCCACCCAAATTCTGGAAATAGAAATGCCCCCCCTTCTTCGCCGTCTTGACACTGACAAGATGGCCGAGTATGCATAGGCTCGAGTGGACCCGACTTGATGGCTGATCAAGACGAACCCCACCAATGTAGAGATGGAGTTCGGCTTGATCTGCACAAGGGACACCCCGAGAGCTTTGAAGGCCTGACGCAGGAAAGGGTGGAGTGGCAACTGAAGCCCATACTCCTTATGCTTCAGGTAGAGCGGCACTCTATCTCCACCGTGATGGTATACAGCCTCCGATCGCTCTGGCGCTGACAACATGAAAGCCTGGGGAAGATCGAAGTGGTTGTAGTTGGCTTCGAGCTCCGTCGAACAGACCTTCGAGTGAAACAGCCTGAGGAGATTGATCCTCATCGCATTGTGGCCAGAAGTAGAGGTGGTTGAAGCCATCGCAGATCATCGGAGAACTGGTCGAAAAATCACTTGACTACAAAAGTTAGGGTTTTTGAGAAACGGTTCAAAAGAACTTGCAAACGGAGCCCCTCTTAGAAATGAAATATATATATAGGCCCAAATCTGAACACATGTCAAGATCAGAACGACCAGCTCATTCGAAATGGACGGCTAAGATCAACCATGAAATTTGAACCAACCATTTACAGAACGAAGCGTTGTTCTTATTTTGTTGTTAAATAATCTTTGCTTTGTTAAACACTGATCATATATAGAAATATGATGCAGCACTTATTAAGTCATTCTGCAGGGTTCAAGCATGCAAGCATGATTCGTGAAATTGATATTTAAGGCATTAGATGTATACCCAAAGCTTAACAAAATATCTCAGCATTTGTTCGAAAATCATTTCTTGAAATTTGATATTACTCGACCTACGAAGCTAATTCGTGTGTAGGCGGTCCTGTCTTCCTATCGTTGACTCTATCAATTCATTGATCCATTGGCTCGTTCCCTCCCTCTTCCCCAAGGAATGAATGTGCCGTTCGGAAAAATCCCTCCATTTCCGTAAAATGACCTGTCCTCCCCTGGCTCCTCCACCCATTGCATTGGAGATCAAGTTTCCGCACTTCACTTTAAGGCCTGTATATAGCAAATGCACGCCACTCTCATATGAGCTTTATCCAGTGATCAGGACATACGAACATAATGGTTACTTTTATTTATATCAGGTCTAAGATTGGTTCTATCACCCACCAGCCAAGTACTTGTCAGCAAACTGCACTTGAAAATAAAGAAAGGGAAATTATTGATACAAGTGTCCTAACGATATTTGTTCTAGTGAGAGGGAAAAAATACTTTATAGACTTATCATTTATGTTCCTCTCATATGTCACCACAAAATCGATATAGGGAAGTGACAATAAAATTTTCCCTTAGCACTCGTTTGGTATGAGGTTAAAGAAATCTAGTGAAATATGTCGAGTGGCAATCAGACCTAGCTTCCATATTAGTTATGCTCACATATTCTTTTTTGATTCATGTACCCGTATGAAATTTGTTTTTGCCCATATCATTGAACTTTTAAATGCTTAACCGCAGTTTGTTGTGTGTTTTGTTGCAAAATGTCTAATGCGGTCTGCAGGTATAAAGTGATCCATAGATTCGTTAGCCCTCTTTTCTTGCTGGGCTTGGTGTGTAAATCAATGGTTCCGGGGTAAAGGTTTTGTTATTGTTGTTGTTTAATAATTGCTCTTACTCAGAAATGTTTAGTTCTCAAAACATTACACTTATAAATACATGTTATACTCCGCAAAAGATAGGTATAGTTGTATTTGTAGATAGAACATTTTTTAAGCACAATTGCTTTTTTTTAAACTGTGGATGCAAAAATGAGTGATTTTTTTTTTATAGAAATAACTAATGGTCAACTTCGTTATAAGTCATTTCTGTGAAAAGAATAATTTCTTTTTGCATCCACAATTGCAAAATGATTACAATTAATTTTAAATTACAATTTTAATTTTGATTTGGAAGCTTTCTGCCAAGACTTTTAGGGGATTTAGTAAGAGTTTCAAAAGTTTTGGGGATTTATTGTCAAATGCTAGAACTTATTGGGGTTTAGTGAAATTACCAATGTTTCAATTTTTATAGAGAGAGTAGATATTAGTGATTACCTGTGAAGACCTTATATATATTGAATAATTGATTAGTGGTTATTGCTATTACAATGTAACTTGACTATCAAATTAAGATGAGATTTAAAATCATAAGTAGACAGGAGGATCAAGTGAAAGACATCATAAATAAAGAAAACTTGGAGTTTCAATTCTGCGAGTGGAAGAACAACTTATACTACATAAAAGGATATAGATAGAAAAAGAAATGGTTTAAAGCCCCCATTTATATATAAACAGAGATTTGTGATTTACTGTTAGAGATTGGTGGTTAAACCATCCAATTTGAATTTTAAACTTTGAAATAAAAAATTATCCGTGCCCTTATTTCTGTTTCGTTCATACGAAAAGAGCTCCGACAAGTTATCCACTTAGGCCAAGGGGCAACAGTCCAAACCAAAGAAACCAACCCACGTGAGCACGAGCATAACACTTGTATAACAAATAGAAATTGGTGAACTACCTTTAAATGCACCAAAAAGTGCCATGTATAAAAAAAATGTCATGTGCCAAATCTCTAATAAGAAACTATTGTGTGTCCAACTATCCTTCTAGGAGATGACACGTGTACACGAATTCTATCTGCCAAAGAATACTCATCAAGTTAAAAATATTCATATCCAAATTAGAAAGTTCTATCCATTAAAAAAATTCTAACATTCAAAACTTTTTTATCCTAATCAAATTATAATTATCTATAATTAAAAGATCAAAAACTTTATTAAGTACCCTCCTTAATTTTTCTTTGGGCAAATTTCAAAAATTACAAACATCCCCCTTTTAAATCTTAAAATTACAAAGATCCCGCTAAAAAATCAAAAAATTAAAACAAACATATAAAAAATATTTTTAAAAACTAATATAGAAAAATGACAAATAGCACCCTAAAAAATCTTAAATTCTAATGGCCCCTAAAAATTCTAAAGTTGCAACTAGGCATTTTAAATTAAAAATTACAAACTAACCCTAAAAAGGTTACAAATAAAGCCTAAAAGATTCAAAAATTACAAACAAACCCCCAATTAATCCGAAACTACAAAGCACAAGCAAACCACTTTATAATCTGAAAAATACAAATTATTCGAAAAATTCAAACAAACCTTTGAAAAAAAATTGAAAACTTATAAACATCTTTTCTGCAAAATATTATTTTGGGGTGGTTTGGTTGGGGTGGGGGGGGGGGGCGTTGGTTAAGTGACGAAACGTAAAACTTATCAGTGTTGATGGCAAAATTTATTGGGGGATATTCGGTCATTTGACTACAAATGAACAAACGATGTTAATTTTGAGGACTTTTTGCCAAAAGTTATTCAAAGTTTAGTAAGAGTTTCAAAGATATAGGGAATTTACTTCCAAACACCTAAACTAATTAGACGTTTGACGAAATTTATCCATATTTTAATTTTAATTTTTTCAATTTATACCCCCCAAATCGTAGTTGTTTTTAGATCAGCCCCCAAATCCTGATAATTGTAAACATTTCCCCCAAATTATTTTATTCCCACCACTTTATCCCTCACCTTAAATTTAGTAAAAAAAAGAAAAGCAGACCCCTACGGGCATAACACATTTAGCAAGATGTAAGAATTAAGGGATGTAATAGTTTCAATGTTTTGAGTGACTAATTTCAAACTATTAAAGATTTAAGGGACTCTTGACTGCTTATTTTATACAGTGACGTAGAGGAAGGGATGTAATTGCTGTTAATTAGTGAATTAGTGGTTTCCATGCTTGATAAATAAATAATAAGGTGAAAGTTTGGAATTAGAGTTCTATTTTCCTACATGAGTAAGAATTCTTTTATAGGAAGTGTGGCCTTCAGAGACCATATCTGAATGAAATCTGAGCATTTCATATTGGAGACTTGTAACTGTGGAATGAGTCCTTGCTGCACAGTTATCCATGGTGTCATGTGATCAACTCATATCCAAGCTGCGCGCATCTCTGACGCTCTACTTATCTGCTGCATTCCTTTCAGCAATTTTTTCTTTTTTAATTTTTTTGGTGCTATTCTAGGAGATTCTTATCTCGAAACGAGAATAAAGCTAAGAAGAAAGTCCAAAAATCTCTTGTTGCCTTCTGAAACAAACTATATGTCCCCTTTCGGTAGTGCTGTCATCAGCCCATCTTACAGTTTGGTAAGTATTTTCTATCCGGAAATTAAGGTTAGTTAGCACTTTAAGATATAGTTCTCTTGCTTTGTTCTTATATAGACTCGTTTTTGACAGCACTTATATATTTCTAAGTTCTTAGAATTTATGTTTCAATACTCTCAGTTTTCAAACATGAGAACTTTTACTTGAGAATTTTACCTTGAAAATTCTTATGTGACACTCACATACTGATTTTAGAACCTTTTAGGTCTTAGTTTAGCTAAATCATTTGTTAAACCAATTTAAATTCTATTTTAAAATAAACTTGGAATAGATTTACAATATAATTAAAGTAGATTTAACAATGAGAATTTAATAAAAATTCAATGTTAGAAAGTCCTAAAATTAACATGGGAACATTTCATTGGAATTTTTAGGAACAAATTCTCATATTTGATATAAAAGTGCAAATTTTAAAAACTTCAGGGCCGTTAATAAGTACTATTTAGCCGGAGATAAAAGATGAAATTGTGAACGTAAAGTTATATTTAAAAATAAAAGAGGGATAAAATCATTAAAATTATGAAGTGATACTTGGCCTTTAGAGCGTGAAACGTAAAAATGGAAGATATTTTTTTCTTTAATGTACTCGACAAGACTAAAACGAGATAGAAGACACAGCAGCACACAAACTTTACTTTTCCTCGTTCATACATATCCTTAAAGCATCACATTTTCACTCACACCAACCTAAACATCTGCCACGTGGTAGTTCGCCCTGCAAGTTGGACAGGACTTCCTACTGACCAGCCACTTCTCGACACAATTAACATGAAACCCATGGTTACACGCCGGCAAAACCGTAACCTGATCACCGTCGGCAAACTCAGTAAGGCAGATTGAGCACTCGGCCGCCGCGCCCGCGAGCTTCGTAGTCGCTGAGAAGGCCAAATTGGGAGATAATGATGATGTAGAGAGAATTTTGCCGTTGGACGTTGCATTTTCAATGTCGGGGGGGAGACTACTGCTGTGGCGGCGGCGGAGGGAGCAGAGGAGGTGGCGGATGATGGCGTTGACAGCGATGATGAGGACGAGGGAGCAGAAGAGGAGGATGAGGAGGATTATCATGTTGGAGGTGAAGTTGCCAGGACCAGAGAAGGGGGCCCACTTGGAGGCGGCGGTGGAGTTGGAGGCGGAGGGAGGGGATGCCATGGTGTTCAGTTCTTCTGTGTTGTTTTTGTTTGAGTGGGAGTGAACTAAGGAGGGAACAAACGAAAGGGACGGTGTAGGTTTTTATCGGGTCCTTTCAATCATGATCGTCAAACTTTTGGTTCAACGTACGCGATTCATTCTAAGTCTGACCGAACATCATAATCCTATGCAGTATATATAATCATCCTTTATTTGTACTAAAATATAAATTACAATCATGGAGTAGTTGAGATTAATGCAACTTTTTTTACTGTTTTTTAATAGTAGAGTGAATCCGAAATTCTTTCTGCTACGTTGTTTAAGCTTTATAGGAAAGTTAAAAGCAATAAAGGAATGTGAAAAGGATTGGATCATTTGCAGTATTCACAGGGCCGAAGCCAGGTAAGTGTCGAGAGGCCCTGACCTCTGCTTAAAAAATGAGCCTTCTATTAAAAAAAATGAAGTTTCTTTCTGAATATATATCCTTTAAAGTGTAAATGTTTGGGGGACGGTCCTATGAGTCACATGGCAAAACCGTGTCACCTCCGGGTGGGAGGCTTGGATTCCATTCCCGTGAAAACTAAATGCGCGATAAAAAAAATAATTGTTTGTAAAATGACTCCTCAATTTCAGTATTTACAAACCTATCTTTCCAATTATCAACTTTGGAAAAAAGATGCACCACATATATATTCACAAAGAACAATAAGTTGGATACTAAGATTTGAGGAGTAGATTGAAAATATGCTAAGGGTTGTGTATATATATACCAAAGAAAACGAAAAACAAAAACAAAAACAAAAAAATTCAAGGGGTACTTGGTCAAAACTTTCTCAAAACTCCTCAGGATAAAATATAGGATTTCTCAAACTTAATTTCTCAAAACTCCTCCTTTCCTGTTGCTTCTCGAGAACAAATTCCGAATAGATTATGCGTCGTTTGGGTTTCTCGCATGTGCTAAGCAGATCTTATTCATCGCATTCTCTCCACACGTACCGCCTCCAATGCTTATCCTCAACAGGAAACCGTGTTGGTTTACCTTTTTCTATCTTTTCGTTTAGACTCCTTGTTGATTCCGCCACTGCTGCTCAAATAGAAAACCGCTATTTTTAACCTCATCGTATAGTTGATGGCCAAGATTGTTCAAGAGTGAAAATGATAATAATTGCATCACACTAGGAAATCCATTAGGATTATGTAAGTGGTCAAAGCTTGTGAAATTGATGTTATGCCGAATTTTTCATAGATGGCCTCTAGTAGTTTTTCTTTGGTAAATTTCAGAAAACTCCCTTAGGTTTTGATGTTTCTATGATAAACCCTTTCTAACTTTCAAAACGTCGCAAAGTCCTCCGTGAGTTTTGAGTGCGCAAGAAACCCCTTCAACCTACAATATCATTTAAAAAACAAACAAAAAACAAAAGCTAACAGAGCATACAATATTACAACAACCGATAATGCAATTAGAATTGTGTATCAGCAGAGTCACAAATATTAGTACCATTTCAATCAAACTATTGTGAGACACTTAGCAGGATCTTCTTCCTCTGTACGTAATTTTCTAGAGTGATCTCTTTGTAGAAATCTTTTCCGTAGTCTTGAGGTTAATAACTGTAGCTTGGTAAAGGTTAAAGAGGTAATTAGTGAACGAGGGACCCCTTTATATATAGGGAACAACTGGGAAGGGAGGAACTGTACCATGAGTTCAAAGGGAATGACTAATTGGGGTCTTATGGAGAAGCTTGTGGAAGGCATTCTGGGGACAATGATGGGAGCACTTGTTTGAGTGAAGAAGACTGGTAAGATTATTTATATTGAAGAGAAATGATTTAATTTGGTCGAAAAGGAAAAAGTGTGTGGGGTTTAACTTCAGTGGATCGGTAAGATTTGAATATTTATCTTGAAGAGACGTGGTTTTTGATCAAAGAGTTTATGTTGAGGTTATAAATCCGTGAGTACAGTCCTACATTGGATATAATAAGAAAAAATGATTGAGTTTAAAATAAAAGTTAAGGTTAATACCTAGTAGTTATAGCTGTTCGGTTAAAATTGATTCTTAACCTCTATTTCAGGCCCATTAACTCTAAGTTAGGCTCCTTTATCAGTCAAACCAGATGATGGATGTTTTCTCGATCGCCCACGCAATCGGATCACCTAGAAGTACTAGCGGAAGATTGACCGATTGGACCGACCAGTAAAACCGCCCAGTACATCGATAAAGATGTTTCATGCTTGGGTTACGACTCCTGCTTTGTTAGTATTTCAGGTTCAAGTTTATATATATGGGTCTTCCAAGCCTAGGGTTTGTACGAGAGCTAAAGAATAATTTTTGAAGATTTTGTGTGGATCTTTATTGAGATTGAGAGGATTCTTTCTTGCATGTTTCCTCAAGAACACAAGAAAATCCGTATCTTTCTAATCAATGAAAATAAAGAAGATTAAAATCTCCTCACGCTAACGTGGGCCATTGTCGAACCGTAAAAATACTCATCTTTGCATCTGATATTTATTTTACTACATGATCGTTGTGTTTCTCTATTTGTTTGGATTTGCTCTGCTCGTGTTTCTATAATGCGAAGCAGATCATTTGTCCTAATTAGAAGGAGCAGATCAAATTGGGTAGATCTAGAAAAGACTTTCTACGTCAAGCGCGAAATCTTATTAATTGATATTAGAGCTAATTGTTACCGTAAAAGTGATGAGATTTCATACGTGAATCATTTTAAAGTATAAAAATAATGATACATAGTGATGGATTTAGTACTGTTGTCCTTATTATAGTATAAAATCACACAGTAGAATTCTCATCAGAGCCCTCCTTATAGGAATGTAATGGTTGACACCGTTAATTGAATAACCACAATTCTTAATTTAACCCTCTAATTGCCCATCTACAGTATAAATCACCCCATTATATGGAGTATTCTAATAAAATTCTTACTTGAATCACACGGGATCCTTATAGTTAGCTTCCTTATTATAGTATAGAATCACATAGTTTTATTTATTGGGTTTGACATATTTAAACTAAAATTTGAGAGGATCTATGGATTTGGATCTTCTCGACTACTAAAAAAGTAGTAGAGCGATCACTAATTAATCACAACCATTAATTATCTAGTGGGTGGTTATGATTTATTTTTTGAGTGCAAATTAGGAATGAGTGCAATACGCAAGGATCGGTGAGTGTAAGATTTAGAATATATCACAATCACTCACTAAGCAATTAACGGTTGGGATTAAAAGTAGTAGTCTATTCAATACAAAAGTTAGTGAAGAGGATCCAAATTGAGGATCCACTACCTCTAATATGGAGAGTAATCTTATTATTATTTTTTTTTTTACAAAGAAAAGAATGTAGTTATAGGTCATCTACACATTTCCTTGGTGATAAAATAATTTCCCCCTAATTAAAGGATTCGGATCCTCTTCACTATCAAAAAAGTAGTGAAGGGACCACTACATAATCACAATCATTGAATATCTAATATGTGGTTGTGATTTTTTCTTTGACTGCAAATTAAGAATGAGTGCAATACAGGGGGGGGTATGGTGAGTATTAGATTTAGATTGTATCCACTAGTAGAATTTTGAGCCAACTAGACGGAAATTTCCGTCTAGTTTGCCAAAATATCCATCTAGGATACGAAATTCCGTCTAGTAAAGTCCGTCTAGGATAATTCCGTCTAATTTGCGTCAAACTAGACGGAATTC
>JBAKGM010000001.1:18372855-18402341 GCA_037177215.1 Asparagus racemosus
TATATAAGCAACATAGCTAAATGGGTTATTGGGTCACCCATGGACCATCCATTTAATAAATGGGTGGGTGAGAAGCGATCTATTTAGCAAATGTTAAATGGGTCATAAATAGGCATAAATGTGACCACCCATTTATGGCCCACGCATAACCACCCATTTGACAACCTACTATAATGGTCATTTTAATATATTGAATGGAAATTAGCAGGACATGTTGCTTCAACTTATCATCAATTATAATATAAGACAAACATACCAATTACCAAGCATGAGATATACAGGGAGTTATGTTTCTTTTTTAAAAGTTAAGGTCTGAAGAGAGTAAAAGCCAGAATATAGGACTACAGCCTACCAGTTTTCTGATCAAAGACGTTACCAGTATGGAATTTGACTAAAGCACATTGCTGGAAACATAATGCATAGCTTGAAGGAAGAGAATCGACGGGATTAAGGGCTGAGTCTTGTTCTAAGAGACACGGACACGCACAATAGTTATTAAAACGATAGAGAAACAGGCCTCGAACATGACAATTCCTTCAAATGTACGACGTCTGAACATGGAATTACGAAGTGCGCAAGTGCGTGTGCCTTAATTATATAATAGAATTCAAGTTTACATATATGCATGGGTATTTATGTGCACCAAAGAGTCAAGATATTTATGCTTTCCATCACGAAGAAAGGAAGCATGCCAGAGAAACAAACCTCCTAAATTTTCAATTTTCCGGTCCAAAACCCCAACTACGTACAGCGTGTGAATAGGCGGTCCAGGACCAAAACCAGCTTCTTCAACATACTTCATAAAAGCCCAAAATCCAATTTCTTCACCTTCCAAACCTACTTGACATACGACCTAAAGAGAAAACCATAACCCATTCACAACCACGCAAAAACCTAACAAAAAAACCCTAGAGATTTAACACCAAAAATTCACCTGCTCAAGAGCGGATCCAACGTCGAAACCTCCAAGATCAACCCTATCAGAGATAGAGTCGGCACCTTCAATCACAAGATTACATCTTTCGTCTCCGCCTAGAGGCTTCAGCAGACTTGAAGGCAGATCCCAGAGATCGGAGTCGACGAACTGCTGATACTCCTCCTCCGGAAGCGGCGGCGGCGGGGTTTTCTTGACGATGAGGAAATCGCCGTCGGTCGGGTTCCTGATCGCGGCTGCGAGCCTGTAGCTGGCCATGGAGGAGGGGAATGGGAGAGGTTGAGATTGGGGGAGTTTCTAGGGTGTTTGTAGTGGATCTGAGGAGGAGAAAGGGGTATTAATGGGGGTTGAGAGATCATTGGTGGGCGTTGGGAGCTTTGAAGAGGAAGCGGGATTTACCCCTCAAATCTTCAATCTGTATGTGTACCCCCAAAGTTAGCAGTTACCAACTGGGGGATTTCAGTTATTGGCGCCTTAATTTTGATACTAGTCCCCCACATCTTCTTCATAATTTGATATTACTCCCCAAAAAACATCTTAATGTGTTGATGTTAGGTTATGTTTGGCAACTCTATCAAATCAGCTTTAGTGGGTAAAAACTTGTCCCAAAAATAAGTTTTTACTTTGGCGAAAGTTAAACTATAACTGAACCAGTTTTTTCTAGTTCAATTTTTAGCCCTTAACATGGCTTTGTTTTGAAGTAGCTCCTAGTTGGAATATTTCTGGCCACATTAAGGGAAAACCAGTTCTGGTATAGTTCTAATTTGGAGTTGCCAAACATTATCTTAGTCCCTGTAGTTGGTTGGTGTTAAAATGATGGGGAATATTCTTTTTTTTTTTGTTGAAAAGACAATTGTACCCTTAGTACATACCCAAATCCACAACCCCTCAAACTATCCAAACCCAGACCTATATAATTAAGACCTAAATCCATTTCATTCATCTTCTGCCCCATCACTTCCCTCTTCATACTAGAGCAAATCTAACGCTCCTCCTCCCTGAAGTCATCACTAACATCAAATGCTAAACTCAGTATTGAGAAGAGAGAGAAATTGGGGGAGAGGCAATACACTTCCTTCAGCTGCAGAGCTAAGGGACTAAAGACTAAGCGTGGAAGAAGTTACTTTAATGAGAAACTTTTTCTCGGTGACTCTGATCATTATGGATCAAATTAATTTCTCATGAATTCTACGGAAAAGTTTTGTTATTTCTTCATCTAATTAATACTTAACATGTTAGTTATTACAATCTGCCTTGCACTTGTAAGAACTTCTAAGTTACACCCCTACAGAAGAAACCTTAAAGAACTGACGCAGCGCGGAAGTTGAAACCTCGGAATCCACCAAGGGGGTTCTTTGAATCCACAAAGAGTTTCGAGTCCACGAAGAGTATTAAAAAAACGAAAGTTTATTAATCAAATTTATGTCTCTAGGGCTTACATGACTCTCATTAAATAGAAATACAAATAAAACTCCTACCAAAACTAGAACTCTGCTAAAAATAGTAAAAAGAATCCTAAAACGTTACGACTTCCTAAAAGACTCATTATGACTAGAAAAGTCCACCGGTCAAATCTGAGATCAAATCCAATTTGTTTTCTAATCAAAACAGACCCCGAAAAAATTACTAAAAATAGTAAAAAATTGACAAAAACGCAAATATCTCTCAAACCGTAAGAAATTTCGCATAATCAACTGGAGCAAACCGAATCCTAGGGGTCGGTTTGGTCGGCTCCGTCTCGTCGAGCTGATCGATTTTTATATATTATTCGTCCAATTCCGACGTACGGTTTGAAAGTTATGGCCGTTTCTTTGTAGCACGTAATTTTCCTCCACCATGCTCGCGTTTGGTTTGCGACTGTCCGTCTTTGCTATAAACACATCTGCCACGTGTCCTACATCGGTAAATGAGCCGGCAAGATAACTAACGGAGGGACGAAATGATAAACTGCTATCACAACTTGAAATAAATATGACAAATAATTACTTTATACATATATCATCAACATGAATGTCATAACATGAGTTCAGCTCCAGATGCGATACAATAAATAGAAAATTCATGTACTAAAAGGCTCCTATAATACAAGCGTGTTCATAGGAACTCCGAAGACGCATGAAATCCCCAAAACCCTACAAGGAATGGACCAAACAGCCGGAGCAAACAATACACCAATCAACAGTTAAAAAGGAAGAAAAATCAGAATGGACAAGCACGTAATATACAGAAACCTCAGAATCAAAGAAGACTTCGGCGCATCAAAATGTACATGCTCTGAGCATTCCACTACTACACCTTTCAAAGTTGCAGGAAGTGAATAAAGCAGACACATTAAATAAAATATGCAAAATCTCAGAGCTATACAGGATCTTTTACTGGACGCCCCATCAATCTGCATTGTTCAGGTAGCAAAGAACACATGACTTGGCCATTCATTTTAAGAAGTTCCCCATCAATTCCACACCCCTTCTGATTGTTTCCGGAGGCCTTGAGTTTCACAGATTTCACCTGAAAAAAGAAAGGACTATTACTATGCAAGAGAGCAACCAAGTATTATGCTTACAGTTCAAATTTACCTATAGAAATGGTAACGGGGTAAGGAAGTTAACTATGATCCGGAGGTAGCAAGCAAGTGATTGCTCATAAAAAAATTGAATGCATGACACAGATAAGCATGCCAGGAAAATGTTGTCAGAACTGACAAGCCGCTGAGCTGTACAACTTGGTTTCTTAGGGTTCAAACTCCAACTGTACTGCTTGAACTGGGTCCAATGGATGGAGACAGTGAAGAGTAAAAAATTATAACCCTCAATCCTCACTATAACTTCGATGTTTTGGTGCAATAGAAGACGCTTTCATATGAGATTTGAGTAATCCAGGTTCAAGTCTCACCAGACACATTTAAACCAAATTTAGAAAATACCATGGTGTAAATCAGTCCAAGTTTTAGCCCATTAAAAAGCCGCCATACCCGTAGGGGCACGTTAGCACCAAAACTATAATCCTCAACCCTTACCATAACTGCAAAGTTTTGGTGCAGTGGAACTTTAATAGGGACATTAGTCAGTTACATAGCTGAGTTGGAATAAGCATAACCGGTGCCTGGACAGGTGAAATTGCAGCTCGTCAGATAGCGAGACATGCGGAAAATGGGAGGCCACCTTATTTCCTTTAACTTATACCAACTCTCATGCTTGTTCTTATTTCCTTTAACTTATACCAACTCTCATGCTTGTTCATCACAATTGTTTGGAGTAAAGCTTATTAGAAAACGTTACTCCTTCTAAACTGGCCAAGGCTGGATTTCCTCTAGCCTTTTTTTCTTTTCTTTTTTTTTTTATCGAAGATCGTAATTTGGTCTTTGAACTTGGGAGCATAACCTTTCAATGAGTCATACCTAGATGAAGCCAACAACCTTTTTATTAAAAAAAAGGTAACTGCGCTTGTACAAACCATTTGGTTCATCCCTTTTTTGACATTTTCAGTGACAGCCAGATCAGCCGGTTCCGGTCAAACCTTGTCAGATCTTGCAGTCTATTCAAGCCTGGAATATATGCTAGGAGAGGCATCCTTATCTTCCACCTTTTTTCAATCAGAAATAAATGGGTTTGGATACAAATAACACAAAGTTCAAATAGCTTCCCAAAAGAATTGAACAAGTTCTCATAACTTGCGATATTGTCTGCCAATTTTTCCCTAAGTTAATTTTACAGGCTAGTTCACTAGGTCGGTTCAAGATGACTAAGGCAACAAGAGATGGCCTCCACATGAAACTTTAAAGTCTTGAATAGAAGGCGTAAGTAGGCCTACCATAGTCATGTGGCTTAAATCCATCTCTTCTGAATTCCCTATAACATTATGAAAGGTCTAGGGAAACGTTGATGATAAGTTCTCTTATAAAACTTTTCAAGACAAAACAAAAGCTGGGAAAATTAATTCCCCCAAGTGGCACTTCTTTCCAAATTGGAATTTTATTGGTTCCTGCATTTGGCTCATTATGTTATTTCAATATCTGCATACGTCAAAATCTCATTCTAAATTTGCATGGACCAGATGGTCTCAGTCGACACTAAAACCAGTCAATCCAGCTGCGAAGTGCCAGTTCTGGTTGAACCGACTAGTAGGGTTACATTGTTGATCATGACCTAAGTTGCATAGAAACGGGTACGGGTATGGGTGCTGGTATGGGTACGGGTGCAGGTATGGGACACAACAAATTGTAAAGGTAGGGTACCGGCACACAGTTATATAAATATTTATATACACATACATATATTAACATTGAAATTAATAATTTACATGAGTGTTTTTCATTCACGTGTTATGAGAATTGAAACTCCTAAAATATTTTTCTTTGTTTCCTTTATTATGTGGATTATAAATTGAAAAACTACCATTTTTGAACTACATACACAAACGACCCTTTAAGATAATAGTTCGAAACCCGACCTATGTCCAACAAGTTTTAGGAAGTGGATGTGAAGTGTAGAATATGCGTCCAAATAGTGTATGAGAAATGTTTTAACTTAAAACATTTGCATAAGTGAGTATTTTTCCTGAATAAATGTATTCATATATGCAAGGTTTGCGTACGGATACAGGAATGGGTACGTGTCGGGTACGGGTACAGCTAGGTAATATATGTCATGACGGCTGGTCTCTCATACTTTCATAATCCAGACCAAATTATCTTGTGGATTTTCGGGAGGGCTAAAATCCATGCAAAGTTCAGGGGCAAGATAGAAACTTGCCTACCTTCCACAAGAATTAAAAGGCCAATCCTTCTCATTCAAACCAAATCACAAAACCAAACTGAAAATTCATTCAATTGAAATTAATCTTACTTTATTTGGACTGAGTTCCTTGTTTTTGCATCAAATAGGTAAAACATGGATGTCCGAAGTTAGCTTTTTGCTTAGGTCCATGGCCTAAAACATTCGAAGCCTAAAACATTCGAAAATCTCTAGATCATGGTCAAGTTGTGAATTCTCAATATGTATGCCACAACATGCGGGGCTGGTGGGGGTGTTGGGGGGAGGACTTGAGTGATACTAAAATTGACGGCTAAAAAAAGTCATCCTGCTTGTTCCCAGTGTATTCATAAAAGAAAAAACTAAGACCTTAGCCAGAAGAACTATCAAATATTCATGATATTTAACAAATTTCACATTTTTATTCAGTTATAATTATAAAAGAATTTTCTCTAAAAACATTTGATTTTTTAAAGAGGATAGGGCATAATACAGATCTTTTTATCAGCATTTTTTAGTATAAGTGGTTTAATGATTAATATATTCTGGATTTCTTTGCCAATCTTAGTTTGATAAAAAAAACATATCAAATTTTCCAAGCAACAAGATAGGTCTTGCATAAACACTTCTCAACAAAAGTAGAAAGTATTTATTCTCTTTAAAAGGCAAAATAATAACAAATGAAGTGTTTTATTTTGAACCACTGCTCTAAAGCTCAGAAATAAAAAGAAAATGTATAAACAATTAATTCAAAGAACTTTTAGAAGGCATTTTAGTTACTAACTTTTAAGTAGTTAAACGAGAAAATTCACCTTACAATCACCCACTCACAGTATTTGACGGAAAAGCATGGTTAATGTGATAAGATAATAACAGGACACCAAAGTTGTAAGATTTGAAAATTAAGAATGATAAGTTATTATTTAAGATGATAACAAGTAGATTTAAAAGCTTATCGTAAATATTTTATAAATATATTGTACAGTTAAAACATTAGAATTAGAAAGAATTCAATTAAAAATAGATAAAAATCACATTAAAGTAAGACTAGTTTGAAAATACCAAGTTTTTTTTACCTCCCATATTATGTAGTTAAGGATTTATTTTACTGAACTAAAAGGGGTAAATTAATAAGGAGGTTCTGTGACATTAGTTTAAATAGTATGGGCATAACCTTAAATTTAAATTTCCAGTAACTTTCCAGGGTGTTCGATTATGAATGTTGGAGGCGCAAGAGGATGCACACCTGCTTTCTCTGTCTCAGGATGTTAATGCAACTATCCACCTTTTGGCACATAATACACAAACTAGGGTATTCAGCTTCATATTAGTTTGAATTTAAGAAATATAATGATATAGATAAACTTGAATAGATGGAATTTCAATTAGGATAAACACTTTCTACACAACTCAAGGTTATCCATCTATCTCCATAGTCGCGTACCGGGCATATAATTTCCCAGCCGGATGGGCTTCTAAACTTCCCAAAATCCATGATTCAAGGGTTGGATGCAAAAGGCTTCACATTTCAGGTTTAGCCTCACCCAATTGGCGCCCCTAATTTTGGATAAGATTAAATTTTGGATATTATGAAGATAAGAATTATGCACCTAAACTGTGTTATCTGTAACGACAAATTGTACAAAAAAAAAAAAAGGAACAAACAAAATTGTAAAATGCATACCTTAACATATTCAACATATGGCAGTGAAAGATGTCGGCCAAACTGCAAAAGGATAAAAAACCTCAATAGTCGCAATCTCCCACTTCCTTGGACCAATAACAAATCCAGAGTATTATCGTCATGCTTAGCTTTCGGAGCAACAACCTGAGAACTTAAACTCTGAACAGTCTTGCATGAATGGTTGCATACCAGAACACCAAGAAATGTTCCCTTCTTAACAACCCACTTATCCTCTAATTTGGGGACAAGCTCCTCAGTTGTTCCTTGCTCTATGTCATCTGGTGGCCCTGGAAGTTGTATAGGGTTCTCTGTTTCCCAGTTACGCTCAGTGTCCCAATTTGGCTCTGTATCCCACTTAGGCTCAGCGTCCCAGATCGGGCCAGGATCAGAGATTGTTGAGGAAATATCTTCTCTGTCATTCATTCCTGTAGCTGCCCATGATGACCTTGAATCATTTGCAGTATTCACGCCAGTCCAACCTTTGTCTGTCCGAGACTTTGATCTGGTCCTCGGCCAGTTTGGAGTGGCTGATAAGGGAGGTTGCGGGTGAATCACTTCTTCTGTATCTGGCACTAGATTACTCCTTCCCAAAGATAGACGTTTTGATTTAGGATCACGGCAACGAACAAACTCAGATGGTTCACTGTTCGCCAGTGTACTACTAGTTGTGTCCAAGTCACCAGACATTCTTGAAGGAGTCATAATTGAATCAATACTGGATAAACTGGAAGCCCTAGGAAGGCCTTCTCTACCTGACCTCCTCATTATGTCTGTATAGAGGTCAGACATATCAATCTTATCATGATCTTCCATGAGCTTTTGATCATTTAATACATCTTCTGACATTGGAAGATACTCTAATTCAAACTTGTACTTAGGCAAGCATAGAAATTTAAGAAACCCAGCAACAAAATAGCGAAGAGGACCAAAGTGTTTTTGGTATTTCTCAGAAAGTTCCAAGACTGCAGCAATAAGACAAAAATTAACTTCAAAGTGTTAATATATATATGCAGGTATTATATATCCTACAACAAAACATAAAAAAAACACACACATTAATGGGACAACTTTTAATCCATGATGATAATTTTTATGAGAACTCTACACTTAGCAATCCCATAGACAGGGGCGTAGCAACATGGGGGTAAAAGAGGCCTTGGATTCCCCTTGAAAAATTAAAATTACAAGGGAGGAGGTAATTCGTTTATATGTAAGACCCAAGGACCTAAGGGAGGAGGTAATTGGTTTATATGTAAGATCCAAGGACCTAGTATAAAAAGGTGCAAGTATGTAAGATCCTAAGAGGTAGCCTAAAAATGTAAATATGTAAGCTTACAGGGGAGACGATCTTCTAAGTTTGAGAGTTTTACTTCTCATTGGTTGATTAGTATTTATTTTCATTCTTTTGTCTTTCACTTTTTGAAGATTATCTCTTGATCTTGACTCTTGATGTTATTAGATTTCTCATTTTCATCACAAACTTTATTGGTCGTTTTAGAACATGTTCAATGAGCTAATTGATCTTCAACATATTGTGAACAAAATGTAAACAAAAATCCAATCCTCATAGCTTATCGGATGTTTATTGTGAATTTGTGGAGACAATTCCTAGAATGTGGATAATTTTGATGCCAATAATTTTTATGCAAATAATCCTAATTGGGACTTTTGGATAATATTGTGGCTATTTTTTTTTCTTAGTTGTGTTAACTTAGGATCTTATAACTTCACAAAAGATTGGTACTTGTTTGTTGCATAAATACCGATTTATTTCAGCCGTAATAGAAACAGATACCATTTAATACAAGAGTAAAAGGTTTCCAAACTTCCTGTTGCTTCAGTCGTTAAACTATTTTGTATATAGATCAAGCTGTGGTGCATACATAAAGGGAAATTTTCGGCTGAAAACCAGTTTCCAAGATAAGCATTGCGAAGAACTCTATAGTGAGTCATGTTTTAGATGCTTCATACTGTTCATTGTGATCTACATCCAAAATAGAGAGTTGGCTACTTTGTAAGGATTTGGAGTGAAATAATTCCTGAAAATCCAAGTGTTTTGAACTTTTCCCATAAATAAACTAGGCACAAAATGACTGGTCAACATAAGCCCATTCTTAGATCTATTATTTTGGACATACAAACCAACCAACCATTTGATCATGAAATAAATACTGAAAAACAAATACACCAATTTTGATTAGGTTTAAATATTCTAACTCGTTAGACTAGGTAACACTTGGACCATTTACTTTGTGCGTACTAGATGCATAGAAAAAAAACTAGAAAATTTGAATGAAGATCTTCAACTTGATATTTTATCACTAAGTGTGAATGGAAAGGATTTGCTTCTGAAGGATCCAATTGTATATGTGGGTGTGCGCACTTACGGGTTGCCAAGGAGCCAAGTACATTTTACAGGAGAGTAATACAGGAGTTTACAACAAAAATGCACAGTGAACATCCATATGTAATAATCTAAATCACTCCATGTGATCCACACAATTCAAAAGCCATGTGGATCGAAAATCACATGGACTGAAAATTTGTATCCTACAATGAAGTTTCAGGACCGTAACACCATCCATTTTCAGATTATGAGATGCATAGGCTAGAAATTTTCAATCCATGTGATTCTCTACCCACATAGCATTTAGGATATAAAGATCACAATTAGTAGTTTGAATCATTGTATATGAATTCTTATTGTGCATTTCGCAGACAGATGTGAATTCTTATGCTACACCTCTGTGCAATAAAGTTCTTCCATGTTTGTGTCTCATGCACTATCATACGGTGCTGAACAACGTTAGTAATATTCACTAATTATTCAGTGTGAAAACGTGGAAAATTCCGGCCAACTGTTGGAACTATGCTAAAAATTTATCAACTAAAAATTGAAGGCTCGGATTTTCCGTCTCTCATTTTTACAATTGAATTCGAACCATATGATGCTTGATTTGCTGAGAAATGATAGGTAGTTACAACCATGAATGTATGTGAAGAGGTCAATCAAAATATACACACTACTATCGTGACAATAAGAGAAAGATTTCGGGAAGTATATGAATAGATGGTCTCAATCTCTTTCCTGGGCTTGTTACTCTATCAGTATCCGCCGCAAGTAGGTTTATACTGCAATATATGCAGATGCGACATAGATTCATGAGATTGATTCTCACTTTCTTTTCTGAGGGAAACTAAATTTCTTAATTGAATTTATCACATGCAATGTTCAGAAAAAAGAAAGTTACTCCATGACCAATAATTCTTCAACAAAAAATTTCTACTGAAGCTTCCTATTTCAATGTTTCATCTGTGCTCGTTGCTTTAGGACCACACTGTGTTGTTCAAATTAATGACTATACAAGTTCAGATTCACACTACCCAAGTAGAATCCAATGAATAGTAAAAAGTAGACAACTTAAATCCACAGAGTGGAAGCTTTGAGGATTATTTCATGATTGTGTGTCCCAGTTCATTGTTATCAACACGTATTACGGTTCTGCATTTGAAGTGCTAAATAAAAAGCTAAAGCACTTAATATTAGAAAAGGTGAAAATTTAAATTAAGCGTGAAGAATGTGTATCAAATATATTAAGTTACCGTCACTGAGAAAACCAAAATATGAAACTGTTGTTCCATAGTGAATAATCCCAGACTGGATCCATTCTGCAGCAAAAACATCAGTAGCAGTGAGACCGCCCTGGATCGAAACCAGATTGTCAGTACTGGGAAAATAGGAAACAGGAAGCTTTTCCTAGTAAAGGATGGAGAAATAGCATCTATTGTCAACCATGAAAGAAAGCTAACAGTTAGATAAGCATTAACTGAAAATCCCAAGCTAAGGGGTTGTAGCAACATCATATATCAACCAACACTAAAATTAATGTGACACGGAAATCCTCCAGAAAAGATGAGACTAAGGAGTAAGACGGGAAAATTTCTTTGCTTTCTTTCTGTTTTACTTAACTTCTGTAATGCCGCCAAATCTTGATACAGATATTTCTATAGTATGTACGTGATGAGCTACAGATCGGATCAGTTTTGGCGGATATCAAGTTCACAAATCGACAAAGAGGTTTTACCCAGAGTTAGAATCAATCTTTGTTCCAGTTAAGAAAGTTGATGGTAGGAATCTTCTGATTAGGTATTTTTAATGAATTTTTGGAGAAAGTTGGAAAATTGGTGATTAAGTGGGTAATTAGAGATTAATGATGGGCTGCCCAAAAATGGGTAGAGGGCTTTGTGTTCATTTCTATTGTCTTCATAAACCCTACACCCTAGAAAGAAGATATAAAAGAAAAGAAAAGAGATGAGAAAAGTAGAAAATAAAGAGAGAAGAAAGAAGATGATGATGGCCATGGAGGTAGGAGCTTGAGAAGAGGATAACTATGGGAGCAAGTCTCAAGAGCCATTAAAGCTAAGTTTCCCTCTCCTTTTTTTAACAATCTCCAATCCAAATCTAGATCCTCCCTTTATAATCCCTCTTTCATTGATTATGATTCTAGATCAAAAGGGGGATGAAACCCCAGCAAACCCCAGTGGAGGATCTTAATGGAATTATCATAAATCCAAGGCGAGCATCTCTCCTTCAAATCTAATCTTTTTTCCCATTTATCTCATTGCATCTATCTGTGTATGGTTTAATTTGAATAGTTGATAAAATCATTGTAGTTTTCTCAAATAAATCCAACTTTTTGTGTGGATTTGAATAGAATCTAATAAATGATATGGATTTCTCTTAGTTATTGCTAAAGTTCATGTTTTTCTAGCTAAATGAAAGATTTTGTGCTATGGTTTATTTTGCTTAAGCTCTTACGTGCTTCTTGTAGATCTAGTTAAAACCAGTCCACCTTTTAACCATATGAATATTGAATGATTTCACAAAATGGGTTTATTTGGCAGCCTAGCGCACGAGGCTCCCACCATTGTGGGCTCTAGGGAGGGTCAGATGTATACAGCCTTACCCCCGCTTTGCGGAGAGGCTGTTTTCAAGATTCGAACCCGTGACCTCCAGGTCACAAGGCAGCAACCTTACCGTTGCGCCAAGACTCACCCTCATTTCACAAAATGTGTATTCAATAGATATTAGTTTTGATTGAATAAAACAAATTTATATATCAAATAAGATGAGCAAGAAAAGCTGAAAATTGTCGAGCTGTGTTCAATCAAACGCATTTGAATCTCCTAGAAACCAAATATATAAGTGGATTCTCTCGAATTGGCAGATCGTCTCAAACTGAGTCCGGTCGGACACAGTCAACGTGTTTCAATTGAGCTCCACCTACTCCGGTTGAGACTAGTGCTAAAGGTGATTAGGTGACATCTGAGACAGAGTTCTACCAAGCCCACTAGTGTATTTTGTAAATCTTTTACTTTTATTGATTTTTTAACTTTTCACCGTGGAGTTTATTTCTATTTGAAACAACTTTGTTCTAATAAAAGAAAAGTAAATCTAAGAGTTTCTATATAAATAGACATTTGATCAATTCACTGTGAGTTTGGTGTTTTTATGTGGAAATGGTTATTTGGTGTATATGGAATGTGTGTGGACATCTTAGGATAGTATCACATGGCTTAGAAACAAAGTAAGACAGTGGCCCATCATTGTTGTGCATGGACAAGGATTTCACTATACCTTGATTTAAAACATGCATGACATGTCATGGTTTTCATCCTGACATCCAAACGAGATGTGAGAACAATGTTGTTAATTTGGACCTTTATTACCTCATGGAATAAGGGGAAAGGAAAGTATTTGTGTTATTGGAATCCTCTAATAAAAAATAGTATTCTTTAAAAAGTTGTCTCATAACTTTGAGAGGATTTCGTGAGGCTTCCTTTTACAAGATTATGCGGATGTTACCATGTTTGGATTCACGAGTACGGAATATAAGTTTCTTTGGAATTTCGAACATGAAGGGCATCGTGGGTGGGTATAAGCGCTATGGCTAGACTGAGGCGGATACTACCAAAGGAATGTCATCTTTGAGTCAAAATCTTCGGGACTAGTGCACAACAAGCCATGTTCCACCAACTAATGAAATGACATCATGTGGGTAATTAAGGGGAAATTGTATTGAGGATGTGTGCAATACTTGGAAAGACAAGTGGTGATTTTTGGAGCTCATGTGGATCATGATGCTATTTCATCGTGTTTGGGTATGCTCGAGCCTATTAGAGGGATTCCTTGTATTACAGACATTATACTCAATCATTTCCAAATAACTTTAACCAGATATACGATGTATTAGGGTGAGTACTGAGCAGTTGGCTGTCGAGTAATGTTCATGGCTTAGGACATAGATATTTATTGAAGGTGAATCCCCTCACAAGTGTGCTTCTATAGACGTGAAGAGAAAGATGACGTTAGGATATGTGTTAAATGTTTGTTTTCTTTTTTCTATATTTATGTTTTATAGCTCCATATAGTTTTATTTTTCCATATTTACGTTTTATGGTTCTAACATTTTCATGGAATTCTCTTTAGCACTAAATTTTCCTAATCGATGGGTATCAAATCTGAACAAGCACCATAAGTAACTTATTGCAAGACATTTGCAAATTTTTAAACAACAAAAACATTAAAAAGAACAAGATGTTTTCTCAAGAAGGTTTGAACCCAAGCCTTTTCATTTGTGCTTCTATACTATGTCATAATAACGGTATTGCAACAAGTGTTAGGTTTATTGGGTTGCAAGTGACTATTTATATTTAGAAACATCCTTCACATTGTGCGTCTGTATATCTCTAGTCCAAATTTCCAATTAACGTAATTTACCAACATAAAGTATCAACTGATAGCTAATGCTATACTCCTAATTTTCTTTATATGAGTACTTTGGATTCTCTGTCACGTCTACTAATCATTGTCCCAAAAAAGCTTTATGGATTTAGGCCAAAAATGTGTATAAAGCTATCTCTAAGTTTAACTCTTCTTCTAAGCCTTAAGGCTGCAAGGTTTACCATATTAATGCAAAGTATTCAGTTTTATTCAGCTATCAACAGTTAACATTAAATAGGATAGTCAATCTGCCCACAAATTCTTAACCTATAAAGGTTTCATGTAAATCTTCTAATATTTTCTCATTTGTTTTGAGCATCATTGAGATATAAAATGTAGATTGTGTGTCTTGTCTTCATGCAGAAGTTAATGTTGTGATGAATATGGGTGCATTGCAAAAATTGGATAAGAAAAAAGGTCCATTCAAAGATTTATGAGTTAAGAATCTTAAGATAGTTAACATACACCTCCAAATTGATTGTTCACCAAACTTTAAATACACATTTACTGTAAGAAGGAACAAATTGTCTCATTCATCTTAGCTACTAACCTTATGCAATTATAATAGTTAGTCAACATGCTTAGGAAGATAAGAAAATTTAAGTGCAGTTACAAGTGACCATAGTATTCTTGGTATATATCTACACTCAAGCTGACAATACCCAGGTTAGATGACAGAAATCTTTGTTACCTTCACAATAGTCATTGCAGCAGAAATAGGATCTCTTACTCCCAAAATAGTCCAAACTAGTGAATTGTCAGAACCAGCAGGAATAATGCCAATAGGAATTGAAATGGCTTCTTTCTGGTTTTCTCTACTCAGTAAACCATTTAGAACCTGCATCATAGTAAAACACAAAGAAATCACAATGGATTTAAAAATAAGTTGGAAAGGTACCCAAGAATGTGCGCGTGTGGAAAAAGATGGGTATGGCATGATGTGGAAGCTCATTTTTGCCAAATGAGCTACCAAGAGATGGACAAGTGGTGAGACAACCCACTGACCACTAGTCACATCAGATGCGTAGGCCTCACCACCTTTATCTCTTGGAGCTTTGTTGGTCATTTAACAAAATGAGTTACCACCTCATAACCATCAAAACCTATAAGTACAGACAACGCGCGACGAGGTAGGATTAATGAAAATTTGGAGCAAATAATCAGGTAGGAGTGGCCCTTGCAACGAGGAATGAGATTAAACTAATTTTTTTAAAGGCGAATCAAGAGTCTGAAAACTCACGAATGTTTTACTGTTAGAATATAAAATATGGCTCAGGAGAGGAAAAAAATCATGAAAGCTAAACCCTATTTATTAGTCATTTCACTGTTCATATACACCAATTTATTAGTCATGTTATTGTAATGCACCTGGTCTCTTCAGGTTCAATGCTCAAACCTGAGAGTATTTCGTTATGAGTATTTCATATAAGTAAAAGATATGTCTAGTTTTCATTCATTCGGAAGAACTCCTGAGTTGGGATGCTTAGATAGCAGCTTATAAATGAAAAAATGAGTCCAATAGGTAAACTTACTCAAGAAATGCATCAAAGAGTTACAACTAGTGTGATAACAATTAGTTGAAGAGAAGGTACAACAGATGAGCTTGCACGGTATATGTTGATTATCAATGACAGAGATTGAAGTAAGAAAAATGGAAAGAATCTGACGAACTCAGGTTTTTATAATTAGCAGGATAAATTAGAGTGTTATGTCCGGCCTCATTCACCTCGTGCAAATTCCCGGACTAGGCAACTGTAACGAGAATAGAGTGAAACATTTGCTCAACAAAACAATCCGATCATCCTCACACAAGTGGGTAGAAATTGCTATAAAGAACCACAATTCATATGGGGAAAATGTGAGTCGGTTACGCTATAATCTAATAGAATTTGAATTACCATTATAAAGAGACATTCCAGCTTACGTTCTATCATCTGAATTTATCTACAGGGCATGTTTGTAAGGTGAAAAATATCAAGAAAATAGAGTCAAGAAAATAATTGACCTCATTTACAATCCCATCACCACCAACGCATATAATTCCTGCAAATATCATGTTAAACAAGACGGGAAAGGTGAACCAACTTAAAGGCAGTAGAAGCTCTAGTAGAAAATTTTCTGGGAATATTTACCATCAGGACATGTGCTGAAATCAACAGTAGATGCAAGTTTCCGTGCATGGCCAGCTGATGTAGTTTTGACCACCTCCATTATGAAACCTGCAAGCTGTACATTTAACAAAATAAATGTAAAAAACATGAGGCATATGGCGATCTCCATTAGAAGTTATTTACATTTCTTGCAAGAAACATCAAAGACTATACCATAGAGGATGCACGAGAAATTTAAATCCAGCATGCTAAGAGGAATGCATGAGTACACATGGTAATTAGTACACATGGTAAAGTAAAAGAACATGTGGGTGATGCATTAGCAGATCACCTAGCAACTGGTCTCTTAAAGCATTTAAAACTTCATTTTGGACAAGTCAGAACAGAATATAAAGGAAGAACAGTCAATCAAGCTGCAGTATTCCGCACATTTTCCAGAAGAAAATTCATGTCAGTGAATCAAATTTTTGCCAAAATACCTTTGCAAAGTTAAATTTGATCTCATGGGATCTGATACATGAAATTATGATTTCACTATCTTAGAAATGTTTCAAATCTCACAAGAGAAATGCAACAAACACAGATTCCACGAGCTCGCTGACTAAGCAGGATGACTTCAATTAAACAGGAACTTCAACAAAATGCTGCATCTTGATCAGCATCTTACTATTATACTAGTATTATTATTTGGAGCATTCTGTGTGCATACAGATAGGGTTGGAACAGGCTGAAAAAGTTGAATCTGTTTCTGGTCCTACAATTTCTCCTGATTCTTTTGGAGTTGACTGCCTCCTCACTTTCAGTGAACCCTATCAGAGAAAAGATGGGCCTCTAAATATGCTGCCATGCATGCATGAATGTTTTTCACAGTCTTGAACTATTACATTTCTGCTAATCCCTTGTTACGGACAGACGAGAGCAGCAAACCCATACAGAACCAAAGGTACAGAATATATTGCAGCATTTTCCATGTTTGCCTCATTTAAGAATTAGTTGAATTACTTTAAGGTGCAAGAAGCAGATTCATGTCACCAAGCTATGATAATTGGATGGTTCATGCCTGCAACAATTAAGCCTACCTTGACCTAAACAACCTTTCTTGAAAAAGCATCAATGCTTATGTAGATGGAAGCTGAGAAGAAAAAGCACAGAACTTGTTACAGAACCATCTATCATTTAAACAATATCTCCCAGTACTTGCAAACAAGTGCAAGCTGAGCATAGACACAACATACTAATTAGAGCAATAGGAGAACCATGTCTTATACACAAGCTCTTTTTTATGACAAAAAAGCTAGGTTATTATCTTTCGTGTAATTGGAGGCGTTAACAAGTAGTTTGTGTACCTTGACCAAAACAAGTGCAGCTGTGCATGGGCACAGCATCTTAATCAGACGAATAGGTGAACTTTCTTATACCAGCTCTTTTTATGATCAGGTAGTTATCTTTAATTTTGATGAACATCAAGCAGAGCATGAACAAAACTTCTTACAGAAGCATGTAAAAATTTTAATAAGATATGAAACATGATAACAAGTGCATGTGCATGAATATAGCATTCTTCATCAGAGCAAGAGGACAACACATCTCGTTCAAGCTCAGTTTTATGATGAATATCTGTGTACTAACTTTGCCATTTTTTATGTTTGCCATTGTTCATTGTGATAACAGGACTATAATGCGAGAATAGTTATCCTCGCAATGTTGCTGACAAAATTTGCAGAAGTATCCTAGACAAAGAACAAGTAAAACTTAAGCAGCTACACAGTTTATGTAATTCCTACAAACTGAAAACTCAATAAATCTAACACGATATCCCGAGATTGAACACACCTCAAAAATTGGCTCCACTTTTCCATGGAAAACCTTAGTAGAACGACCATGTCCAGATCTAGGATTTAGTATCACAAGAACTCTTGGTGGACTTTTACATTTTATTGGTTGTTGATCAAAGAATGGAATGCTTGCAAGTAAGTCAGAGGACTTCTTGGACGAGACCATGGGATGAGGTAAGCACTTCACAAAACATTGCTGATCCGCAAAGCCACTGACCCACTGAATGGCTTCTTCTGGACTAGAAGCCAAGAAACAAAAATCCTTTTGACTTCTTTGCGGTTTGAAAAAACATGGAAGTCGTGATTTCCTCTGGAGATATGAGTGCACTGTGAAATGTCGTACACCAGAACTGTATGATACCTGCAAATTAATTGCACTATATATTAAAATTTACCGAATCAAGAAAGGTGATAAGTCCTGTGACAAGCATGGCCTAGATCAACCCTATTTGACAGAGATAGATTCCGGATAACGGCTTAAAATTAGGCAGAGTTCAGCTCAGAGTCAATATAGAAGCATCCCAACAAACATTTCCTATGAATCAATGAAATTAAATTCCAGTATCATTGATAATAGTAGAAAAAACAAGTATGATACATATTCAATGGTAATATTGGTCATTGAAATTTAATTAATGGTTATGCCAATAAATCTAGGGGCTTGTACATATGTACCCCCAAATCTTTACTCTCCCTCTCTCTTCCTCTCCCCCTCTCTTTAAAAGTAATTTGATTTAATTAATATAATAAGGTTCAGATTAATCAATCTTATCTTAAAAATATTAATCATCTTAACATAATATGGTAGAATATACCCAATATATTCCATCAGAGGGGTATTTTAACCCAATTTTCAAAAAGTAGGGGTAAATTTTAGTATAGTTGTTTGAAGATAGGACCGTAAATCATATCAAACTCCGATCTCTAGAACAAACTTACAGATATAACATTCTCAAGACACAACATTTGAGATCCCCAAACAAGTGCTTTGCTTGAAAGCTTGGCATCGGTACTATCAAGGTTTGCAGCTGCAAATCCAGCTTTCTCATCAGCACTTGAGCTCTTAGACTTTTTAACAAGGGAAAGCTTCCCAGAGTAAACATTATATCCCAACAAATTGGAGTTCTCATCTCCTACATCAATTCTGTGTTCAGAAGTCTTTGCCTTTTCAGGATCATCACTAACAGCATTGATCTCTTTTTGCCTTGAAGATTTTATTTTGCCTCTTTTTATTGGATATACAGTAGGGGAAGAGTGCAGCCCAGTTGCTATATGCGAACGCCTACTACCCATACGATTCGGAGGTTGTTGCTGCAATACTCTCAACAAACTAGCATTGTGCAGGAACTTCTGCATCCTCTACATGTGAGAATTTCATCATAAGAATAAAACCTGTTGAAAGAAGATGAGAAACATAAGTTCATTGTCTGATGAAGGGAAAAAACTGATGTATACTTAAAAAAGCAGAAAAAGTAGCATTAATGTTGCAAAATTTATTTTGAATAAGTGAAGTCACAATGAGCATATCATTGGGAGAATTGTATACTCCAATGAGTGGTTCAAATTTTCATTTGACGTCTTGATCAGCACTATAAATGTCACGGTAAGAAGCAAAAGATAAATATATAGCACAATGGCCACACCAATAAGCAATTATCTGATACCTACAAAACTTAAGTGCCTTGTGCTGATTAAGATCACCAATGCATGCAGATGTTCAGTTATTTCAAACTTGTACCAAGCATGTTAAGGGGATTTTTTTTTTTTCAAATTTGTATTAAGCATGTAAAGGAAGCAGCTGATCTAACACACTCCACATCATTTAAAGCTTCAATCCTATAGACAGGCATATTTCATCATCATCCTGCTCATGGGTTCAAATCAATATGTTCTAGGAAAAGAATATGAATATCATTCTCATTGATATCATAAGCATGATAACAAATTCATTAATCGAATAACTTCTTCAAGAAATACTAGTACTAGCTTATAAAAGTAGGAGTACAATAAGGGAAAGGAAAATGCATGATCTACATCTTTTCTTAGAAAATGGTCTGTAATGGAGTGCAAGAGTCCATGAAAGGTTTAACCACCACTTTTCGATGTAGAAACAAACTCCATATAGTGCCAAATTGATATACACGAGCTCCTCACAAATTTTCACCTAATACTAGCTACTTTATCACGGTCACCTTTACCTTCAAAATTGAATGGATTATAAAACAGAGTTCCATGAAAGACTTGATAAATTTTTTTAGGCAAGCTGTTAACCTGACATCAATGCACACTCAATTAGCTCTAAATTCCTTCTTGAAGTAAGTATGGAGAATGGGATTTGTCATGATTCTAAAAGGCTGCTTGTATCCTCCAAAACTCTATAAGGCACCCTTACCATGATAGTTTTGTAAAGTACAAGTATTTAATTACATGATTCTCTGTAGATATCAAAGCTTGTAATACCACATTCCAGCATGGGGAAAGCTCGTTTAGCGTTGAGTGACCTCATGGGAAGTACTTGGTTAGAGCATTCAGAGCAAAGTGCACAGTAAACAACGATAGGTTAGCCAACTCTTGGATTTATGGGAGCAACTTTTAGAATCCATGTGGATCACCTCTAGAACATCACAAATGTCATCACAAAGGATGTGGTGGGGGCTACCACTTGGATCCATGGGAACTCTCTAGATTCATGAGGTGACCCCAAAAATCTCCATAACTTGGTGAAATGTTAGAAAGGTGAGATGCTATATACTAAACTGAGAGTAATATAATGCTCCAAGTGATGTGATCTATACCGTACATGGGGGAGTGTGCAATACTCTAAGTAAAGTAAACAATCACTTATTGAATATGCAGGAGGTTCTATTATATAGTATATAATAATTCCGGTATCTCCTGGAGAGGAGAGGATATCGTAATATAAACCGGGAAGTATCCAATGCTCCAAATTAATTTTACAGCCCGTGAAATGTTATAAAGCAAGGTCACCATACTTTAACGTTTAAAGTCTATAGAAGGAAGTACATAACACTCCATGATAAGTGAATAGCCCCACATGGGATATGCACAAGGAGGTTGTCTGGTAGATAATAATTTGTATGAAAAAAATTATTTGTGATTACCATTTCTAAAGGACGAATCATGAAAAGCTCAATAGTTAAATTGCGCCCAACAGGGAACCATTCGGGAATGGATGACACTCATGGAAAGTGGTCGACGAGATGTGACAAAGCTAACTTTAGATGCATGTACAATAAATCAAAGGGATCGTGTACCAGTTAGATTTCTCCATATCATAGGCGGTATATTGTACACATGTACTGGATGTCTCTACATGCTGCTGCACTACTCTAGTAACTAAGACCAGCTCATCAAGTATTCCTGTATAAACAACAGTCAATGCAGAAAACACACCAAGCTAAGCTAAAGATTGGATATATAAATAAAAATTACCACATCAAATCCCTCGACCCAAATGCCCAAAGGCTGATTGGCATCCTCTGAACACTAAAATTCACCTTTACAGGATAATTTTTAAAGTAATTCTTATATTTATATGCAGGATTCACTTCTAGACGTCAAATATATCTCCAGTTGCACATCAAAAATATAAGAATGTCATTACATTGTAGGCATTATATAATAGACAGATTTTGCCACCTGGTAGATGACATGTTGAGGTCATGTTGTATAGATCTTTAATACATGAAAACTACAGCAATAACAAAGATCCATCGTCCCATCACATATGTGAAAAAGCTAGGTTAAACATTGACCGAACAAGCTAAAATAATTGAATCTGCAATTATAAATCACTACACCAAATGTCTCTCCACAAATGATACAACCATTGTGCATTACATTTCAGGAGGTTGACATAAACAAGTGTATCATATGCCCAAAATTGCAGCTGAAAAATATGTGCATAAAAGAAACAGTTATACAATAAATTAAAACAGGTATTGGACATGCTTGGGGACTCATGACATACCTAATGATAAATGTATGCACTTTAACGCGTAGAAAAACCTGGTTTCTAGGCACTCTAACATCATGACATTAATCATTAGCCCATGTTTAGAAGCTGTAGAACCAGAGCTTTGAAAAGAAAAAAAATCAATTGTCCCTAAACTTATTCTGATATCCGGAACATTAAAGAATAACTTTGTGTCACCATGGTTGGAAATTAATGAATCTTGGAATTGATATGAAAAATGTTTGTCTAATTGAACCCATCTAGAACAGCATAAATCATCCCAGATACAGTTGACTGACATGCAACTTACTTGTGGTGATGCTCTAAACAAGTTGCTCAGAAAATATATATCAGACAGTTCATGCCGACATGATTATTGCAATAGTCAAATTCCAGCAAGGAGGCGTATTCCATAACTACATCTAGCCACTTCACAGACTAAACATTGACAATTTCTCATGTCCTTTTATTTAAGAGTTTCAGGTCTCTATATATTATCCAAAAGCCGCATAACTAAAGAGTTATCCTGCTTATGTCTGCATATCTCAAAATAAATATCTATCTTGTTAGAATGCACTCTTATTGACCACTCAATGACTCAAAATTTCGAAATCAATTGAGTTTATTAACACATCATTCATAATACTAACCTCAGTTCTGATAGCTAGAAAGCATCTTGATAGACAAAACCATCACAATCATCTGCTCCCAACGGAAGCACCAATCCTATCAGCTCCAAAGATAGTATCTTTATCTCAATCAGGCACTAAGCAAAATCATTAAAGACTCTTTAAAAAAGAAGACAGACAGCCTTATCATCAGGCCATTACTTATATAAAAAGCAACCGCAACAACGTCATAAACAATGAAAGCCCTCAAAGTTAAAAAGTCCAACTTAGCAGAAAACAATTGTCTCAATGATTGCAACTTTAGGTCTTCAGAAACCTACCTTTACCTGACAACAAACACTGAAACCCTAACAACTCTTAAAAAAATTATCCTAATACTAAAACTCGAACAGAAAAAGATCAATTTAACCCCTGATCTCAACTCGACATCACTATTTATGATTCAAAAATACCAGAAATCCAACGTATTGTGGCTGGAAGAGAGAAAGGGGACAAAAACCTGTACAAATTCTCTAATTCAGCGAGAAAATTCCAGATCGCCTCTGCAGCTGAATTGAGCTCCAGGAAACCCTAAGAGAATGAGGACAAGATCGAGATAGATGCGTCGATTTGGAATTTACAGAATTTTTTTCTTTTGTTTTTTTTTTTTCTCGTAGAAGACGAAGAGGGGGTTTGGTAGCGTTGCCATTACTCTCTCTCTCTCTCTCTTTAATAAAGAGTGAAGGAAGGAGAGAGGGCGACAGTGGAGCAGGTTAACCCGCGGAGGCTTTTACCCTTGGGAAAGACGGAGATTTCTTTCTTGTAAATTTCACAAAAACCCAAAAACTTTGGGGTTATTTGCACAAAAGTATCATCAACTTTATAACTCTGTAGAGAAACCCCTCGAAGTTTTGGTATTCCACAAAATCTTTCCAAATTTTCAAAAAATTCTAGTCTAAATTGCACTTAAATGCTCTATAGTTTCACCAACTTTGCACTTAAGTGACCTCTATTTTAAAACTGAGCAAATACATATCTCAAAATATTTAAGAGTTGCAGATAAATATCCCAAGTTTTAAAATATTGCACTTTTGGTACCCTCTTGTTTACCTAATATAATATATAAATCTCCTTAGTTTGTAAATAGCCTCACTTAGATACCCTAAAGATAATAAAAGTTACATTTTAATACTCTATTAATTAGTGTTCTTGGGTACGTAGAGAAACTATATGGCATTTAAGTGCGATGTAGCCAAGATCTATAAAGTGAGTCTACAGATATTTTTCGTAAAGAAATCGTTAAGAAGAGCATGGAGAGAATTTTATTCGAGATTTTGAGATATTTTTTGTCAGCTCAATTACTAGATTGGCATTAAAATAAGTACCCAATGACTAACAAAGTATTAAAATTATCTCTAGCGACAACAAGTTATTTAAACTTGCATGATGAGACAAATAAGCCCAAAAAAGAATTTTCCAGCCATTTTTCATGCGACCACTCTTGTTATCTGCCACATGTGCTTAGGTGGCATGTTTATGATGACGTGACAATTGAAGTTAGCCTCATTCAACCCATTAGACTGAGTGATTTTTAAATTTGGGTAAAAAAAAGATGGATTTTTTAAATTTTGGGACTCCTTCTTCTTCTTCCTTTAAATTGGTGGTTCTTCATTCTTGAGCTCAAGGATTCCATGTTCTCAAGCAATGGAGAACCATAATTTGATAGAACAATGAGAAGAAGCTCCCAAATTAAAAAAAACCCTCTTTGCTTTTACACTAATTTAAAAATATATGCCTTTAATTGTTTGAATTAGGCTAACTATAGCTGCCATATTATCATAAATATGCCACATAAGCATTATGTGACAGATTATATGAGTGGTTGTCAGAAAAGTTGGCTGGAAAATTTATTTTTGGGCCTATTTGTGTCATCATGTAAGTTTAAAATGTTTTGTTGTCACCGGAGATAATTTTCATACCAATATGATAATTGGGTATTACTTTTAATACCAATCTGGTAATTTAGCCTATTTTTGTCCATATTTAGCCAAGGGACCAGCACATGAACCGTCAAAGTTAACTTGCTAATATTTGTAAAGTCATACAAGTTTTAAAAGTAGATTTTCTCTAGTTTATAAAACGGTTAATTTTACAAAACCCCACACTATGGTGGTCTTAGAAAAATTCCCTCAACTAATCTCTCTCTCAACTTTAAAATTTTAATTTAACCCTCCTCAACTATAGAGTGTCTCACAAAACTCCCCAAGTGTTTCACATTTCTCCCAATAAGCCACCTCCATAACGTTGTCACTTCAAAATGTTAAATAACTTAAATACTCTTTTGGAAAAAACCCCTCATTTTAGTTTAATAGAAACTTGGGTTTAAAAAAAAGAGATCAAGACCATTTTACAGTGCAATTTTCCGCTCTTTTCTCATTCTGTGGAAATCCAGATTAATTTTTTTTTATGATTGAGGGGTGTTTTGGCATTTCTTGGTTATGCTCTTGTCACGTAGCATGTTAGACTTAATAGTGTTAGTCTGGCAGGATTAAATGAGAAAAGTTCAAAGAAGTTAAGCAAAATTTCAAAGTTGATGAAGGTTATCTACAACACCCCCAAAGTTGAGGGAGCTTACTAGAATTAAAATAGTTGAGGGAGGTTTTTGAGATAGTCCCATAGTTTGGGGGCTTTTCTAAAACTAATTCTTTCTAAAAAAAATGAGATTTTTACATATATACCCCTCAAATCCATATTTGAAACTTTACCCTCTACATCTTGGTATTTACAAAATTACACTCCAATTCTCTAGCATTAAGCTTTTCTATCCCTCCAACTTCAACAATTTTAGTCTTTGAACATGTTGCAACCTTAATGAAAATTTTCAAAATTTTAATATTCTACTGTTTAGAAACCAACATCGTAAAGTAGGAAGGATATAAATCCAATGTTAGAGAAATGGGGTAGTTTTAAAAATATAAAGATTTAGAGAATAAATTTACAATTATCAAAGATCGAGGGTATATATGCAATAAACCTTTAAATTTTATGATATTTTTGTGCAAATCACACCATGCTTCGGAGTTATTTTTCGATTCTCCTTGCGAAACTGTTGACTTTGCTTTGCGCGTGGAAACTAAGCTTCAGCGAGGGTATCTTGTCCCGAAGATATTAATTAATTAACATGTTTTCTAAATATGGCAGCTTAATATTCTCCGACATTACAATTTTATACTTGCAAAGTATGCTATTCTTGTGCATAAATTGTTGGTCATGAGTGCTATAAAATACTATTTTTGTTTGTCGTTTATCGTGCTAAATAAAGGTAGTTGTTATGCACGGATTTGGACTAAGTTGAGAGTAATTTATGAACACCTTACAACATTTATATTGATTGTTGCTTTGATGATTACACTTACAATTAATTTTCTCATTCTTAGTCATACAACTTTTTTCATATACTCAATTCATATCAACTAAGAAAAATATTAGATGGCATATATATGTATATTTTCATTGTTATACTGTTACAATTGATAGCTTAAAGAAAGATTTAGAATTAAATACCATCTTTTTTGTTGTAATGTGGTGGCAAATTAGTTCTAACTATTTGGAACTAGTATTGTAATGCACGCGATGTGTGAGCACAGTGCATATTTGTGTAAAATATTACTGACTTATACAGAATTTATTCTCAGACAGTACATATACATATACGTCAATCAAATTTGATATTTCATTTTCTAAATCATGTGTCATTGAATGGATAGAGAAAGAATCATAAAGTAAACTATCTTGAAAAGATCAGTAGAAAATTACAAAAGAAAGTACTTTACTACAATAAATTAGTTTTATTATCCGCAAAGAATGTACATTTGTACATCAGCCACCTAACAATTAAAAACCCAAAAAAAATACAAAAAGGAACTTACTTAAAATGAGTAAAAGCAATTAATTAATTTCAAATAATAAAAAGGCACATTTGATCCTATGATTCTCATCAAAAAGCCAAAAAGAGGATTTTTTTTGGAAATAAGACTAAAAAGAATTGTCTGACAATTACAATCATTATAAGAAACTCAATGTCATCATATAATGCTTGTGACAGAGACGCGCCAATTCGGATCTAGGAATGTTGTTATGGTTGTATGATGCTAGATCAGAAATAAGAACCCTGATGGCTGATGACATATGCGAATTTTGGAATATGATATTTGGAGATGCTCTTTTGCTATCTTTTGCTGATAGTGAATAGGAGGATTGTTGTTTTCCCTTCTTTCTTTTTCCCCCTACTTTTTTTATAGATGAGGAACAAATTTGAGAAGAAAGTGGGAGGTTTGGATTTTTGTTGACACTTTCGAAATATTATTGGGGCTTTGATGAGAACGTGGAGGTAGTTTTTGTTATTTGTTCTTTTTTTTTTTTCCTTCTAATTTTAGCCCTTTGAGGAGTTTTAAAGCATTTGTAAGTAATGAGGATATTGCTTGAATTTCTTGAATTGCTGACACATATAAGGGTAGAACGAAAAGTCTAGCTTATCTTAAATAATAGTAATAGATTAAGACCTAGTGTTAAGGCAAAATTTGAAACTTTTGAAATCGTACTACAAGTAAAAATAAAAATTCATATCATATTATATCATATCATTTCATTTCATTCTCCATATAAAAAGAGTCTATCACGCATTTTGTTTCATCACTCCCGCTCTACTTTTTGTTTGTGTTCTCATACTTAAGGAAAAAAGTTGATAATGTCCTTTGGATCAGAATATTTGATGATATATTCATTCTATAATTCTAGAGAGATCTTGAAATTAAATTTTTTAAGTGAATAGTGCTAAATAACAGGAGTGTAAATATCATAAAAGTGGTGTTACTTAATTCGTATTTCCATTTTGCCCTCACAATTTCATTTTCTCACGACCTACTATAGATGAGCTAAGTGGCTCTCTTTGGTCTGTTCAATTCCTTCTTGAGGTATGAACATGTTGATACAAATGATAAGTTAGTGAACTTGGTAATTAAATAGGAGCATACCTCATTTGACACAAGGCCGCAATCTTCAGCAATGTAATGAGATTTGTCAAAGTCAAGAATACTCCTCGTCTATAAATTTTGTAGCTAATAAACTAATGAAATGATTAATTGTTGTTGGTATCATAATAGAAGAAAAAAATTATCAATTTCATGGTCTACATGAAGAGTCTACGCATTTTTTTTCATCTCTCCTACTGAACCTTTTTTCTCACAAATCTTTACTACTATATAGACATTTTAGCTTGTCAATGCTTTCTTCTAATTTATTTAGCTTGTCATTACTCTGTCCTAATTTATTTTTTTATAATATTTAGTCAACATCATTTGCCGAAGGTTTAAGAAAGAGAAATTAAGCAGAATAGTTAATTAGTATTTATATTAATCCTTATAATCATTTTTAGTGTTAGACAACAATGAGAAATACAACTATTTTATTAAATATAGAGAGATTATTTCTTAACCCGCCTAAACAGGAGTGTTTGGCAAATTATGCATAAATGCTCTAGCATTGGGTAGCTAAACTATAACTAATTGCAAATCTTTCCATAGTCTTTATTTTGAGTTTTTTTATTTTTTATTTTTTAAGTTCAGCAATGGTAATCAAACTATAAATTCTAATAGTACTTTTATACTACCACAAACAAAAAAGTGAGCTTCATAACAACTCACTATTTTTATGACTATTTCTAAGAAAGGACTTTGCACATTCGTTAGTAGCAGTATAAAAGTAACACAAAATCTATAGTGTCATTAATTAATTATATTGCTCTTTTAAGTCCGTACAATCGTAAACAGTATAATGTGCTTGTATTTGTACTTCATACTTATTATATGAAGGTAAATTAAGTACATATAACTCGGTGTATCCTTTCCCAAACTTACAATATGATTATTGCATTTATTTTAATTAAAAAACATCATGCATATGCTTTTCTCAGTCTGTGCCATGCAAGGATTATGCACAACACTGATTACTTACTTAATATCTTTATTGCCCATTTCAACTCCATTCATCAATTACATTTATCACAGAGCATCTTATATTACAATGTGAACAAAAAGTTGATATACCATCTTTCAGCAAATTGTCAAATAAAAAAGAATATTTCATTTAACTCAAAAGTTACAATTTTCAAAGCCAATATGAGATCACGTAGCAATGCATAATTGCCATTGTCTTGAATCAACTTCGAAATATTTAACGACCATAACTTTCATCTCTTTTGGACATATCCATAACTCACAACAACCACCATCGAAAAGAGGATTTTTTTGGTTATCTATATCCTCTAAGGATGTGTTACATCTCCTTTGACCATTCATATCGGCACGTATGAGTCACGTATAACAAATGACTACTGCAGCAAGATTTTTTCGATACACTTGCTTTTGTCCATATAACTTCTGTTCATGAAACTGCTATATACATATAACATCTCCACACTTAGCCTCTACGTATATGAGATCATGCCCCGCCCACCCAAAAGCCTTTATTATTATTTTTTTCATTAATGAAGTGGCACGGGCCTTGCATGTGCCTTTATCACTAGTGTATTTATATCATTATCTATCTATATCTATATATTTATCTATATCTATACTATTTTAAAAGTGTGAAGTGTGTTAAAACTTTTTTCCCAAAACATCCTCCAAATTTATTCTACATTCACAAAAGCGCCCTCATTCAGATGCTCATTCAATTAATTTACCAAAGATGCAATGACATAATAGTAATTATGAGAAACTATCTGAACAATTTAGTTATATATA
>JBAKGM010000001.1:18409213-18438692 GCA_037177215.1 Asparagus racemosus
ATAGGATGGTCGTTCCTCAAAGTTACCCCGATCGCAACAAATTATTATCGGTTTAACACGACACCTCTTACAATCAACCTGCCAATCCACGTCAATAGGATGGTATAATCAACCTGCCAATCCTCGTCAATAGGATGGTGGGTCCTCAAAGTTACCCTGATCGCAACAAATTCTTGTCAGATTAACACTACACCTCTGACAATCAACCTGCCAATCCTCGTCAATAGGATGGTGGGTCCTCAAAGTTGCCCCGATGGCAACAAATTCTTGTCGGGTTAACATTACACCTCTGACAATTAACCTGCCAATCCTCACTAATAGGATGGTGGGTCCTCAAAATTGCCCCGATCGCAACAAATTCTTATCGGGTTAACACTACACCTTTGATAATCAACAAGCCAATCCTCGTCAATAGGATGGTGGGTCCTCAAAGTTGCCCCGATCACAACAAATTCTTGTCAGGTTAACATTACACCTCTGACAATCAACCTGCCAATTCTCGCCAATAGGATGGTAGGTCCTCAAAGTTGCCCCGATCGCAACAAATTCTTGTCGGGTGAACACTACACCTCTGATAATCAACCTGCCAATCCTCATCAATAGTATGGTGGGTCCTCAAAGTTGCCCCGATCGTAACAAATTCTTGTCGGGTTAACACTGCACCTCTGACAATCAACGTGCCAATCCTTGTCAATAGGATGGTGGGTCCTCAAAATTACCCCGATCGCAACAAATTCTTATCAAGTTAACATTACACCTCAGACAATCAACCTGCCAATGCTCGTCAATAGGATGGTAGGTCCTCAAAGTTACCCCAATCGCAACAAATTCTTATCGGGTTAACACCACACCTCTGACAATCAACCTGCCAATCCTCGTCAATAGGGTAGCGGGTCTACATAGCCATCATGGTAACAATCACTTCTGGTGGCCTGGTCAGTCGTCGTACTCGAACGTCCCCAAGCAACATGACCACTTCTGAGCGTTCTAATACATTTAGAACGATCGGTAAATGGTAGCCTACTCTGCGAAGTGCTACTATTTCGGGTTCGTCCTTGCCCAGGAGAAGACAAAGTCTACGCACACGCCCAACCCACGTGCAGCCAGTTGTTCTTGCTGACCCAAGTAACAACTGAATCTATGCCTCTCCAGCATAGGGGATTTTATCTCAGTCCCTCATGCGAGGTTAGTCTATGTCTAACACACGCGGCCGAGTAGTCTATTCCCACAAAAAAGACGAAGTCTACACATTCAACATCGTAGCACAAAGGGAGTTAACTCTCTTGGCACAACGTCACATATGGGATGGACTTAGACAAACCACATGCTAGCTCGATTCGAGCAGTGATCGGTAAAGGCAAGCCAAACCCGTTGATGGCTGAGGATTTACTAAAAATCCTAAAAGTCTGGGGGTAGAGGCAAGAAGCGGACGCGAAAGTCATTCAAGACAATGAGAAGGCAAAAAGTCTAACTTTCATTTAGACAAAATACAAAAAGAGAAGGGGTACATCCGCAGGAGCATCAAAATCTCCTGAGTCGTGACTCAACATCTTGAAGCGCCCTTTGGTGATTGCTCTCCAGGGTGTGCAGGACCTTCTCGCGGATCTCTTCCTCGGTGATGGAGACAGCACTTTGAAAAGTAGCCCTCATCTCCTCCAAGGCCCGGCTTTTCTCCTCGAACTCAGAGATGACTAACTGCTGCAGGGTCTCAATCTCATTCAGCTCTTTCAGGGCAGCCTCCCGAACGGGTGCCTTCTTAGCCACGAAGGCTTGCAGCTCTGCGATAGTGCATTCCGTGCTCGAGATGGATTGAGTCACTTTTTCCAGGCGGGCATCGGCTTCCCGACATGCCTCATCAAGCCTCTTCCCCTCAACAGTTACGCGGGCCACCTCCTCCATCAATGCTGTCTCCTCAGCCAGGGTCTTGTCCAAGAACTCCTACTGCTCCTGCGCGACGGACCGCGGGTGCTTAGAAGCTTCAGCCAGAAGATTCTTAGAGCGGAGAGAGTAACTCCTGGGCATCCCTCTCCACCGCCGCCAGGCACCGTTGAAATGTTGAGGCTACTTCTTCGCTTGTCAAAGTGATCAGGTTGCCCAGATACATCTCCAATATGGGTTTTAACTCGCCAAACGAGCAACCCCCATCCAACACCATATGGTTACTGTCACGGAAAAGGCCTTGGAGGTCCCTAATGGTCATCTCCACGAGCCTCTTTTTGAGGTGGGCTGAGGGAGAGAGGGGAGTGCCCTCTGGGGCCTGAGCCTGGACTTCAGCCCCAACCGCGACACCCATCTTGGTCGACGCCCCTGCCTAGCCTAACGCCTCCCCAACATGAGTAGAAGGTTCCCCTAGGCTAGACTCCTCGCCCGTAGAGGGCGATGCCTCCCGGAACAACGATGATGCCCCTACTCCAATCTCCTCCTCCTGAGGAGGCAAGACTGCCTCACGATCTGAAACACTGCTCTCATCTGCCGAGGAAACTGTGAGAGCCACGCCAGTCAAAAGACAAGCCTGTGTCCAACCACGATCACCTTATTGAATAATGGGAGAAGACTAGGAATACTTACCCTCTGAGGTGGCTGGCACGTCGGGGTGAACCGATACCAGCGGCTCCTACGGCTCAGCATCCACTAAAGCCGTTTTTCCCTACAGAACGAGCACATGGGAACCAACGGTAGGAGGGTCCTCTTCACGTCGAGCCCTTTTCACCACTTCCTCATCAGCAGAGCTCGTACCCTCTTCCCTCGGGCGTTTCGACGGGCGTGGGGAATCGAAGAAGGTAGGCGGCAACTGCATGTGCTTAGCAATAGAGCCCCTGGCCTCCTCCACAAGCACCTCGATCTGAGACAAACCGGCTACTGCTCCTTGTCCCATCAAGAACCAAGGGAAAGATAGGTCATAGGGGGAGTGAGGGGCGGAGATCGGGACGCTTCCAAGACCCCCATAAGGGCTCGGGACCCAGTCTTCCCGAAGAGCCCCTGACGGCCCCATCTCTGCACCTACAGCCATCGATGTCTCGACGCCCTCGGTCAGAGTTACCTCAAATTCCTCAGCGTGACGGTGTTCACCCTGCTGTGGTGCCGTGGAAGGGCCCCTTGAGCGACGCTGCCGCTCGGGCAAACACGACGTGTAGAGGTCAAACCCTTTAGGAATAATTCTTACGCTCTAGTACCATTTGCAGTAGGTGAAGGTGTGGTGAGGAACGTGGTCCCTCAGGGGTAGCCCAAAATGCACACCCGTACAGCCAGCATGCATCCAGAACCATCCACGAGCTCCGTCGACCAACACCCCCTTCAGACTTCAGCTAGGGGTTGATGTTGCCGACAAACAGCTGGTCGTAGCCAAACTGGCGAGAGAAGCAGCTTAGAAAGTATGGTTCTAGCACGCAAGTCGTGCCTGACCGAAGGAGGTGGTAGCCCGGCCGGATGTTCACCAACCACCTAAAGCTCCCTATGGACAGGGCAGTATGCCGGTCGGTCGTGGGCACATCCTGGAGGGACTCGCCCTAACCCCCACCTGAGAAGTAGGGGAAGCACCAGAAAAAATCGTAGTTCTTGAAGAAGGACAGCGCCTTCCTCATCTCGAGAATATCCCAGAACTGCCAGGAGCATGCCTCGAGCTATTGAACAAACGGGATGCCCCACCCCTCCTGACGCACTGCCGGTATGCTGATCAAGCACTTAAAGTGCGACACGAACCAAGCCATCAGGTACATGTACAGCAAGCTGACGCGAGGGTTCACGGTCCTAGCCACTTCTTCTCCGCCCTCAACCTCGGTGTAGGAGATGCGGTAGAATTGTGCGGACAACCTCTGGACGCCATTCTGAATGCACGCCGTCGTCACCAATACTAGCGCATAAGAGCACCCGTAGGCTAGATGTACGGCTAGGTAGACGACTTCCTGCCGGGATTGCCTCGAACGAGTGCATGGGCACCACACACCACTTCAGCCACATTATCAGATAGCCGGCAAGCAGTGCCTTCGTCAAGATAGGGGTCCCTGCCTAGTGGTGGTATGACTTGAAATCCATCCCCACCGAGAACCCGCCGTCGTTGTGCTCAAGGGTTATGGGGTCGCCACTCTCCGATGCGCGGCTGTCTATTGTCTCCCTATCGCACTCGCCTAGCAGGAGGATGGGCTTCTTCTTATCGTCATTGCCGGGGAACAAGTAGTCCGCCCAGTTTTTGTGGCTGATGCCGGGGACTCTCTTCTTGTGACCCTTGTGATCCACCGATCCAAGGGTGTCCAAGCATATGTGATAGTGGCAGAGGAGTTCCCACAGGGTCTCCGCCACAAGAGGAGAGTGCGTGAACAGGTGATCAATCTCCGCCTGACCGGCAACCCCGACACATCGTGCATCTCATGGAGTGCCAAACCCAACTCCCCGTTAGGCATGAAGAAGGTCTCGCTATCTGGGCAGTAGAGCTCCAGGATGCTCGGGAACTGAGGGGCGTTGATCTTGAGCCCATGTTGAGTGGCCCGGATTGCCCCGTACAACTCTATCCCCTGAAGGTCAGAGTTCTCCACCAATACGTATTCAGTGATCCTGTACCACCAGGGGATGTTGCTGGAGGAAGAATGAACCCACCCGGGCACTCTGAAGTCTTTCGGAGGAAATTAACCCTCGCCATAGAAGAAGCGATGATGGAAGGTCTTCGCCACTGAAGGCGCCTCACCCATTGGGGGCTCGCTTTGCAGGAGGCCGGGGTGTAAAGCGGTCATGCTCTTGTGGGAGCTATCAACCCCGTACCTCACCCTAGAACCCGTGAAGATGCCACAAGTGACCCCATCCTGGCTCGGAGTCAAGTCCCAGTGCATCATCCTTGGGACGGACAAGGACCGCAGCTCTACTAGGGAAAACCCCCGCGTCATGCTCAGGAGAAAGTACTGAACCCCCTCAACTTCACGGAGCCACCTACTATCTCCAAGGAGCATGGTCGAAGGGTCAGTCGCGAAGTCCCCGAATAGGAAATCAGGTTTCCTCACCTCCCGATGCTAGTCATCTAACATGGCCGCGTCATTAGCCAACTCCTGTAGTGTCAAGTAATGACCTTCCGTAATTCTCCACTTCAAATCCGCTGTTTTGTCAGCGTGGAAGACTGGTATGGGGTCAAGTAGTGGAAACTATAGGGGATCCGAGAAGCCTGTGCCCCCAGCCAAGCCAATGGCCTTCCCCCTAGGAAGAGCCTCATCAGAGAAAGTGGCTGCAAAACAAAGTGAGACGCGGGCAGCAAAAGAAGAAAAAAAGGACAAGTACCCAATGCAGGCGAGCCCTTAAACAAGCGAGCCCCTGTACAGGCAAGCTGAATGGGTGAACCTCGCTTGAACAAGCAGACCTCACTAGTTGATGAGATCTCGCCTGAACAAGCAGACTCTACCAATTCAACAAGATCTCACCTGAATAAGCAGACCTCGCCAGTTGACGAGATCTCGCCTAAACAAGCAGACCCCACCAATTCAACGAGACCTCGCCAAAACAAGCGGACCCCGTCATTTGACGAGACCCCACCTGAATAGGTGAGCCTCGCCAGAAGATGAACGGGAGTCCATTCATCTTCTTCGATCGATTACTCCCACTCACCAGGAGGAGTCTGGCTGGGAGCGGTGGCAGACATGTCATCCGCGGCGATGGAAGAAGAGGAGGGCCTCTTCCCCTTTGACACAGTCTTCTTCGATCTGGAGGCCATTGTGTGAATGAAACGTTGAATTTTTTCAAATAATGATAATCGGGCTTTGACATTGAGTGTTTAACTTTGAGTTGTCGAAGAGAAATAGTACGTTGTGCTTAAGAGAGTAGTAGTCTCCCAAATGACGAAGATGGGAGCCTTATATAGGCAAGACTCGACGGTCGAGATCCGCCAGAGCAGATCTCAACGACAGAGATCGCTCGCCAGACGAGCAGACGAGATTAGGAGGATTTCAAATTCACAGCCCAGATCGGGCGAGGTGACACTTGTCAGGCCGCATTTAAGGTGATCTAACGTGATCGCGTCGCCTCGGCCAGCGAGGAGGCACGTGGCTCACATCTTTCTGAGGCACGGTGCTTGCCTCACGGCCTTTAAGGTTGCCCGAAGCACAAAGCTCGCCTGAGACCCTAGCTCGCCGGAGGCTCCAGCTCGCCGGAGGCTCTAGCTCGCCAGAAACTCTAGCTCACCCGAGACTCGAGCCTGCTAGAGACTCTAGCTCGCCTGAGACTCTAGCTTGCCTGAGGCTCTAGCTCTCCTGGGATTCTAGCTCGCCAGAAACTTTAGCTCGCCTAAGGCTCTAGCTCGCCTGAGATTCTAGCTCGCCGGAGGCTCTAGCTCGCCTGAGACTCCAACTCGACTGAAGCATGGGACTTGCCCAAATTAGAGCTCGCCTACCGAGTATGGCTCGCCAGGAATGTGAGCTTGCGAAACGGGTCAAGCTCGCCTAAAGGTGATGCCCGCCCGCGTGAACTTCATCAAGCTCCCCCAAAGAGGCTCGATGCACATATGTCTATCAAGACGCAGCCAGAACCATGCAAATACAAGCGAAGAGGGGAATTCATTATAAGACATTGGAGGACTACAAGGGGAACTGTGACGATACATTCGAACAAAGGCCATAGTTCTGAACAAAAAAACAACAAATGAATGGGGGAACCACAGGGGTCCTTCTTCAGGCACCACTTCAGACGCCGAACGGTCCTGCGAAGAGCGCGGCATTCGAGGCTCCATGCATACCTATCATGATCGAGCTCTCGCTATGCTGCCGTTTGATTGCGAACAATCCCCTCAAGCATCTCCTTCTCGATCAAAAGAAGCTCGGTCAAGCGGCGGAGTATGCAGAGCTCATCCGCGGGACGGTCTTGAGCTCGAGCCAACTCCTAACGAAGTCTTGCGATCTCATCGCTCCTACTCAGGAGTACTTCTAATTCAGGTAGCACTGGCACAACCATAAGGTTGTAGAAGAAGGAGATGAGGAGATCATCTGCAAAGGCCACTATTTACAAGCCCCTTCAAGCCATTGATAGGACCGAACAAAGAGGCTAAGATCTAGCCTTGAATTTAGGTCAGAGCTTTGACTAGCCTAGATGGCACAAGTCAAGAGGAAGAGCCAGCCCTCTCAAACTTCGAGCTTGCTTCGAAGGTAAGGCCCGCTGACTAGATGGCGCCAACCCGAATAGGGTCGGGGCTCGCCTGAACTCAAGCCCGCCTGTTGAGGGGCCTAAGCTCGCCCAGAGGATAGGGTCGCCCGACCATGAAGTTAACTCAAACTTCATCGCGCCTCGTCGGAGCCCAACTCATCTATAAACAATCAAATGCATCTAGCTGGATGAATAAAAGGAACAAACGGAGAATCTCATTCCAAAAATTCCTAGACAATACATTCAAACAAAGTTATGACGATACAGGCAAAAGTCATAACTACATAAGCGAAATCACAAAGCTAGAAGAAAGCTATAGAACTAATCGACACAATCCATCATGGTGAATGAAGTGAGTTCAGCCATGGTGACTTCTAAGCTCTTCGCCCAGGCTACCTGCACTTGGGCCTTCACAGCCTCCCAAAGCTTATCCTCAGCAAGGGTATCAAGAGCATCCATATCTTCACTGTGCAAGGCGTGGAGGGCTTGCAGCTCCTTCATGATGGCGTGATGAATGGTCGTGCTCTCGCACTGGGAGTCCATCGTGGCAGAAGGACTAGCACTCAGTTCACTCTGCAGACGGTGCTGTCGCAGGGTCACAATGGCGGCCTCATGCTCTGATACATGCTTCACCCAGACTTCGCGTTCTTAAAGTCCCATGGCCCAAGCTTACTTCATGAGACGCCACACGTCATTATCGGGGTCGTAGCGGACTAACCCCTCCAAGTGATGAGTGAGATTTGCCCAGCGAAGCAGCTTTTGGTCACAGCGCCCAGCTACCTGAGCGCCACCAAAGCGCCTTATCTCCTTCAGGCTGTCCATCATGTGGCGGTAGAAGCTAATGGAATCACCCCAGCTAGTGTAAATAATGAAGGATGCCTGTCTCAAAGCGTTCTCCATCCACTGGAGGAGACCCCTAATGGAACCAGAATCAAGGATAGCAGATTCTCAACTTGGAGCAATTAAAGTGATGGGTTGAAGCACAGGGGGAAACTTGTTGGGATCAGCAGGCGGTTTCCACCCATGCTCCCCTATGGCAGGCGCAGGTGTGGGCTCCATCTCCTCATCGTCATCGGAGATCACAATAGGCTCGGGGTCAGCGGTGCTCAGTCTGGACGAACCTCTTTTACGAGCCAACGCCTCGTAACGATCCACCTAATCTGCAGAGAGAGGCCTCTTCCCAGAAGACCTCAAGTTGTGAGGCCTACTGAGTGGAACTTCCTCTAGGGCTGCAAGATACAAAGAAGAAACATTAGAATTAGCTCAAAAGAGGACCAACGAAAACAAAGTCCTTAGGGTAGGCGAGCTCCATTGGATAGGCGAGCTTGCAAGTTCGCCTGATAGGGTAAAACCCGCTTGACAGAGTAAAACCTGCCGGACGAGTTAAAACCCCCCTGACGAGCAAACTTGCCTGAGCAAGTAGAACTTCGCTTGAGTACATGAAGCTCGTCACAGATGAATCGAACTGTTCATCTTCCATGGCCGGCCCCTGGAACTTACCAAAGGGAGTTCGAGCCGTACTGACGGCGCCAACGGCGGCATCAACGGAGTCAGAGAACGAGGAAAGATCCCCCTTTCCCTTCGAAGTGACTTTCTTGATACCCTTGACGAAATTGAGGAATGGAGCTCCAGTTTTCTTTTGAGTGCTTGAGCAAACAATCATATGAGTACAGTTCTCTCCCAAGGAGGAAGAGGAATGACTCTTATAGGAGAATCTCGACGGTCGAGATTCAACAACCCGTTTGACTAAGCTATCCACGACGGTCCGACCCAGCAGTTTAAATTGAACAGCCACAAACAAGGCGGGATGGTTGAAATTTTACATTGATAGCTCGGGGTGGGCGGTTAGAGCACGATCTCTCGATGGATGGTCGAGATTAAAGATGCCATCAAACTGATGGCTCACATCAGTGCTCATCGTCAGATCGCATTTAATGTGATCTGACATACCTTCCGCCTTAACAGGCAGGCGAGCACGTGGCCCACTCTCCGCCGACTCAGCCTCGCCTGGACACGACCAAACCTTGCGTGATGATGGGATCGCCGGTTATAGCGGTTCAACTCGTCTGACGATTACGCTCGCCAAAAATCTCCATAGACTTCGCCTGAGGTAATCAATCCACGAGCGTGGATCCTCTCTCATTCAAAGTATTCTAGACTCCATTCAAGCCTAAATTGGGTCTGAAAACTTTGAAGGGGATCTTGTAGGAGTTAAACAAATGCTCGCCTCGCCTGATAGGAGGCTCGCCTGCATGAAGCCTCCCCATTCGTTTGAGTCCGCCAGCACGAACTCAATGTCGCCTGAATGAAGGCTCGCCCACACGAAGCCTTCCCACTTGTTGAGTTTGCCAGCATGAACTCAATGTCGCCTGAATGAAGGCTCGCCCGCATGAAGCCTTCCCACTTGTTGAGTTTACCGGTACGAACTCAATGTCGCCTGAATGAAGGCTCGCCTGCACAAAGCCTTCCCACCTGTTGAGTTCGCCAGTACGAACTCAATGCCGCCTGAAGGAAGGCTCGCCTGCATGAAATCTTCCCACTTGTTAAGTTCACCAGTACGAGCCCAATGCTGCTTGAAGGAAGGCTCGCTTGCATGAAGCCTTACCACTTGTTGAGTTCGCCAGCACGAACCCAACGTTGCATGGAGCAAGCTCGACCGCAAGCTCGCCTGAAGCTTGAAGCTTGCCTGGATCAAGCTCGCCTGTAAACCCAAGTGCCAGCTCGCTTATCTCGCCTGAAGGTTTGAAGCTCACCTGAAGGCTTGAAGCTCGCCTGAAGGGTTGGGGCTCGCCTAAACACCTCAACTCACACGTTAGCGGGGCCCGCCAGTTGACCCCGCTAGTCCGTCAAAGCTTGCCATGTTCCCCAGCCTCGCCTGTGCGGTTACTAGCCTCGCCTGAACAATGCAGGTAGCCATCCACTTTGGGAAGTGGGCCTACCCACTTTTCACGTCTTGGGTAATGACGAGGCATGGCTGTCATCACCCCTGAGTGGTCACATCCCATAAGGGGGTATGGCTCTCCTCAACTGGGCATGGCCGTATCCCACAAATCAAGGGGTTGGCCATGCCTCTCCTAGCCTATTTATAAGCCACCACCTCTACATGAGAAAGGGCTCTTTTTTCAGAAGGCTGGGAACTAGCAAGCATTAAGGCATTCGGCAGCTTGGCATTCTAAGAATCTCAATCTGAACTACTCTCTAGCTCTTTGCAAACTCTTGTATCGTAGCAATATCCAAGTGAGCTAGGCTCGGGTAGAATCGAACTAAAGTACGCTAGAATTTCTACTGCGTACTGAAGTTCTCTACCCGCAACGTCGATCGGATCATTCAAGGGAAGCAAACTCGACTCGAGCATCGGGAGAGGCATCCTATCGCTACCAATGAACCACGTTAAAAATAAGAAGGGCCTACCCTTCGCTTCTGTTGTAAAAATCGATTCTTGATTAGTAAACAAACAACTCGATAGATACAAATCGAAGAAAAGATTATTACACCAAACATCTAGCATCAGAGATAGGAGACAAGATCCTCCTTCCTCTCCACTAGCAAGAGATAGGATACAAAACTTTCCTCCCTTGTTTCACCTTCACTGAAGATAGGACAAAAATCTTTCCTCTCCAGTATCGGAGATAGGAGACAAGATCCTCTTTCCTCTCTATTAGGAAGAGATAGGATACAAAATCTTCCTCTCTTGTTTCACCTTCACTGGAGATAGGACAAAAATCCTTCCTCACCCACATCCGAGATAGGAGACAATATCTTCCTTTTCTTGTTTCAAGTTCGTCAGCATCCGAAGATAGAATATAAAATTCTTCCTCTCCACTGATAAGATGTGGGAGACAAGATCCTCCTTCTCTTGTTTTGAATTCATTTTTGCTCAGAGATAGGAGACAAGATCCTCCTTTTCTTGTTTTGAGTTCGTCAGCATCCGGAGATAGAATATAAAATTCTTTCTCTCCACTGGCAAGAGATAGGAGACAAGATCCCCCTTCTCTTGTTTAGAATTCATCTTTATCAAGATAGGAGACAAGATCCTCCTTCCTCTCCACGAGCAAGTGATAGGAGACAAGATCCTCCTTCCCTTGTTTAGAGCTCATCTTTACTCAGAGACCAGACAAAAATTCTTCCTTTCCATCATTGGAAAATAGAATATAAAATTCTTCTTTTCCCATATCAATGTTTTCTAATCGTTTGATCCAAGATTCATCTTGGAGAATTTGATTCTGAATCCTAAGTAGGGATAAGTCGACGCCTCATACGCGTCACCAGTTTAGTCTTTTTCTGATTAAAGAAGACACCCGAATCTTAGTTGGAGGAATTTTATTCTGAAGCCTAAGTAGGGAAAAGTCACCTCCACACATGCGTTGCTAGTTTAGCCTTTTTCTGATTGCAAAAAACACCAAAATTCTAGCTTAGGGCATTTTATCCCGAAGCTTAAGAAGGGGTAAAGCTAATGCCTAACACGCATTGCCGGTTAATTCTTAACCATAAAAAGAAAAAATGCTGACATATTCAAAGGTGCAGCGGGCTATTATTAATAACACCAAAATCCACGCCTTACACGTGAGGAAAATTTTATCCTGAATCCTAAGCAGGGATAAGTTAATGCCTAACACGTGTTGCCGGTTTAGTCTTTTTCCGATTGAAGAAGACATCAAAATTCTAGTCTGGGGTATTTTATCCCGAAGCCTAAGAAGGGATAAAACCAACATCAAATACGCGTTGCCGGTTAACTCTTAACCGTAGGAAGAATAAATGCCAACATATTTAAAATTGTGGCGGGCTATTATTAATAACACCAAAATCCACGCCTTACATGTGTGGAAAATTTTATCCCGAATTCTAAGTAGGGATAAGCTAACGCCTAATACACATTGCCGGTTTAGTCTTTTTTCTGATTAAAGAAGACACCAGAATTCCAGTCTGGAGAATTTTATCTCGAAGCCTAAGAAGGGATAAAGTCAACGCCTCGCACACGTTGCCAGTTTATTCTTTTCCCCTATTAAAGAAAACACCAGTGTTCGATTCTAGAGTATTTTATCCTGAAGCCTAAGAAGGGATAAGTCTACACGTAACACGCGTTGCCTGTCAGCCTCTTCCCGTAAAAGAGCACAAAGCCAACGTATTCGACATCGTAGCATGAAGTCTAAAAGAGTCTCATTCTTTGAGCACAACGTCACCTGCGGAACGGGTTTAGATAATCCGCATGCTAGCTGGATTCAAATGGTAATCAGTAAAGGTACACCAAATCTGTTAATGGCTGGGGGTTAGCTAATAACTCTAAAGTACTCGACGCCTAACACGCTTTGCCGAGTAGTCTCTTGCTCGAAAAAGAGTACCAAGCCTATGTATTCAGTATCATAGCACCAAGTCTAAGAGAGTTCCATTTTTTAGCACAATGTTACGTGTGGAACCAGTTTAAATAATCTGCACGCTAGCCCGATTCAAATGGTGATCGGTAAAAGTTCATCAAATCTGTTGATGGCAGAGGGTTTGCTAAAAATCCTAGGAGTGTTATGGTTAATTATTTTGAATGAAATAAAAGAATTATAATAAATGATAAAAATAGGGAAATTTATTCAAGTTTATGGCAAGAGAGCTATTGGAAATCCTCCTCCAGCTCGGCCGCGAGAGAGTCCTCATTGGCGTTCAAAGTCTTCACAGACTTCGGCCAGCTTTTGTTTCTCAGACATTACAGTTTGAGCTTCTTCTGCCTTTACCCTTGTCAGCTCCAAGACACTAAAGTTTTCTCCCTCCACCTGGAGTTCTCGCCTGAGCTGCACCATCTTGGCCACACTTGAAGCAAGATGAGAGTGGGTATCACTTAGGGATGCTGACTTCTCAGCAAGTACTGTCTCAACATGGCCCACCCAATCCCACTGCATCTAAACCTCGAGTCCAGAAAAGACTCGAGCATCACGCCATGCCTCTAGGCGAGACTCCATTCGATCACCAAGCATAGCTTCATGGCTCAGAGGGGTTATCAGAGGAGTAACCGCCGTTAACGCACCGATTGCTTCAGATGGTCTCACGGCATGATCAAGAGGAACATCAGAATGAGGAACCGAAAAACAACCCTCGATGGGAGCCCCTGCCAGCAATAGAAAGTTCATCACCTTGAAGCCCTATAATTAACAAGAGGAAGAAGCCATACCTTCAGGGTAGAGGAACAAACCTCGACATCTTCAAGAATTGTTGGCTCAGGTGATATATCGCTTAGAGGATGATCAACTCGGTGAGAGTCATATATCAAGTCATTCATGGGATTGTCCGCAAGCAGATTGGGGCGGCATCAGACCGGCCCTGAATCAACCTACCGATTGATTCCTTCTCTCTCCCACATGCTTGGAGAGACCCTCAGACAATTATTTAGTGGGGATATCACCTCATGAAAGTCACCTTTCATCCGGCTCAATTGTTTCAAGTCCCGAGAATACTCCAAAAAGGTATACAAGGATAAAATATTTCCTATTTTGGTCGAGAAGTTCCTAGAAAATATTTTAAGGATAACTCGCCCACCTCCAAACGGGTATATGAGGATAAACTAATCCCCGATACTCTAAAAAAGTATACAAGTATAAACTGTTTCTTGTTTTGTCGAGAAGTTCCTAGAGATTATTTTCATAAAATATTTTTAAGGATAACTCGATGACCCCTGATGGACTGCCAGGAGTATACAAGCACAAATTGGCTCTCCCAGCCCCAAAAGCTTGAAAAGCGTAAATTGTGATGACGCTAGTCAACGCGTCGCTGAAGAATTCATCGAGCAAAGGTTATATTCTGAAAACAATTTGACGCCGATCAACATGTCGTTGAAGAATTCGCTGATCAAAGGTTGGATTTAAAAAAACTTTTGATGCCGGTCAACATGTCGCAGCGAAGAATTCATCGATCAACAGTTGGATTCTAGAAAAATTTCAACGCCGGTCAATGCGTTGTAGTGAAGAATTCGCATATCAGAGGCTAGATTCTGAACAAATTTGGATGCTAGTCAGCACATCACAATGAAGAATTCCCCTACTAACAGAGGAGTCTCGGAAAACATTTGATGGTTAGTTGCACAACAATTCACCGACACGAGTCAAAACCAAATGAACTCAGTCGCCAGCATCAGTTCAAGATTTCGACAACGGTTAGATAAAAAATATAGTACCGCGATACTTTTAGCTATCCTACAAAGCACTAGAGAATCTGGAGAGAATGGAGGAATCAAATTCTGAAGCTAATCTCAGGACCCGTTGTACCTCATAAAGGGTGAGGCCTATCATATCTAAAGTGTTCCAGACTCGTCTAAAAATGATCAAGACTGAAACACTTTGGAGGGAGCATCTATAGGCGTTAAAAATTACCTATAAGTGCCCAAATGTGACTCGTGTCGATGGATTGGTAACCAACGACCCATCTAACGGTGCGACAAAGAATCACTGACAATGCAACCATGCCGCAAATGCATAAAATGAGTCGACGAACACATGAAGTGAGTCAGCGAGGCGTGCAAACTAGTGAAGTCACGAATCATGGAATAAATCCAACGGTGAAGCTTCAGATTAGCAAGTTTCGATGAGACAGAATCAACCAGACTCAAACGTTGACAAAATGGAATCAACCGAAATCAAACGTCAGCAGAACTGAGTTAATCAAACTCTGGAATCGGCGAGACAATCAACCGGACTCGAGAATTAAGGTGACCGGATAAACTAGACTCAAGAAATCGCCGAAATAGGGTTACGAGGAAGGCCAAAGCCGAAATGACTAGGCCAAGGTCGAGGCAACTCGGCCTTGGCCAAGACAGCTCACCACCCTAATACGATGTCAGATAGTCTGCACCTTTATTTAGGGGAAAGGTGGACCATCAACTCAGATTCCTCCCTTTAAGGTGGAATTCCCATACACCTACTCGATGACCTGGTTCATCCTTCACCACCCTGATATGATGTCAGACTACAGTTATTAGAGGATTGCAAATGGAAAGGGCATGGATTCACAGAGATAAAGAAGCAGCTACAGATTCACAAGGGTTAGATCTTCTCCAAATCTTTTCCACAATTCTCCAGTCAGTATAGCGAGTCTCTGATTGATGAGGAGAGGCCGAAGGCAAACCGGACTTCACTTGATGTCGGCTACTTTAATTGGCTGGCGAACATCAGGTCAGGCTATCTCACCTTTCGGGTGAGAGACAAGTGCTTCATCGAGACATATCTCCCTTGTCGTTTTGCCCCTAGTTCAGTTATGGCTAACTTTATGATGGAAATCTAAATCGGCGGCTCCAGACTCACGGCGGATTGGTGGATGGTGTCCGAGCGTGGCTATGGAGCGGGACAGGGTGTACCGGCGCTAGGTTATGACTCCCGAGTGTTGACCGCCAGCTGGAGTCGACATTCTTATATTGCAGGTGGCTCTTGGTAGCTAACGAGCCTGTTCTTGTGAAGCCCATTGCTGAATTAGTGGCTGAAGAGACCTCACGGGCTAACACCGAGACGATTCAGAGGGTTGCTTGGGCATAGAGGAAGCGCTGCAGGACTCGTCAATCGGACAAGGATGAAGAGGAGATCTCTAGTTTTGCCGAGGGGACCTCAGGAGACGATCATGAGGAGGCTGAAGCTCATAAGGTTTGGTACTTCCTTTCCCCCTCTTTTTTTTTGTTTTTTCTTTCCCCCCTTTTTGATCATTGGGTCTGACAGCAACTTAAATTCTTAGGAGTGTCAGTCGAGGAGGAGGAGGAGCTCTGCCCCTCTTACGGGGGGAAGCCTTGAGATGGGACTCAGGCTATTAAGCGAAAGAAGTTAGCCCATAAGTCTCGTTCTGGTCCTCGAGCTTTTGATGTAGACTTGACTGGTGAAAACCCTATCAGTGACAGAGATAATGATTAACCACCACGTAGTCCCTTTGATCATTTAATTCTTTACTCTCGGGGCTCACAGTTTTCATTTCTGTGCAGAAGAATATGGGGACGGTGACACCAACTTCGATCTCCCCCATCCCGATTTTGCCGAACCCTGTTTTACTCAACAAGTGCATGGATCTATGATGGGAGGGCTTGAGACTACCAATATGTGACCTCATTCGACCAATCCATGTATATCTATCGTTAGTAATACCCCATTTAGATGGCGAATATGGGAATTCAATGACTCAGAATTTGTGCCTCCCCTAATTGCCTCTATGCTTTTTGCTCTTTTAGAGAAATTGAAAGAAGTAAATATGGACACGGGGCTTAGATAAGCTAACTCCACTGTAGGAGGTTAGTCCTTTTAGCTGATCGCAAGTTCTTGATTTTGCTTCTTTCTTTTATGTCCTCTTATGCCAGATTTTTTCATAGAGAGCTTTAAGGAAGATGGCCTGCTTATGGACACCCCTATGGATGACTTGATATGCGGCTCACCTTGAGATGACTGTCTTCCTGGTGACAAATTACCTGAGCCAGCAATTCCTAGGAATACCAAGGCTTGTTCCTCTAAGGGTATGAATTCTCTTTCTCGTTTATCATAGGACTAGCCATTTTTGACCAGTACAACTATAATTTGATAAATCTGAGAAATTTATTTGCTGATGGCAAGAACTCCTCATTCTGTTTCCCCTCTAGAATCGGCCACCATGGCAGCTGTCGTGCTAGATGAATCTCCCACGAGACCCACTGCAGCAGCTGATGCATCAACGAAGGCTACCTCTTCGATAGCCCGGTCAAATTAGGGAGCTATGCTGATGGAAGTAGGTACGAGTTGTTCAATTGGGGTGTCTATGCTGATCTCTAACTTAAGATTCTGAGGTGTTTAACCTTCCTCTTTTTCCTTGCAGGGATCACATTGTAGCTTCATAACATAGCGAAGGCGCTGATGTCGGACGATGACCAATCTCAGCTTATTATCTTTATAGAGGTCTGCTCATTCTTTTCCTTCATAAACACGATGATCGAGAAGCTTCTCCACAGCGGGCTTTCCGTCCGTTAGTTCAAGTCGATTCTCAGCCCTAGCATGGCCTTGATACGGGATGCTGGTTATCTAGAGTTAGCCCAGGCTAGTGCCGATGACCCTGATCATCTGGAGGCCAAACTTCAAAGATTGCAGGAGCTACAGGCAGTAGGTGCTTCTTCATATATAGCTACTCGAGCAGAAGCTCGTCTGGAGGCTTGGTGCAATACTCGTGTTTTTGCTGGCCTTGAGGTCCAAATGCAGCGGGACCAAGTGAATCAAATTGAGATCGTTGTTGCTGAGACTTCATCATCTCTGGGCCACCTTCACTCCTGTGTTATAGTGAGCAAGGCCAAGATAGCAAAGCTCAGGAAGGAACTCCAGGCGGATGAAGAAAACTTGAGTGTCTTGGAGCTAACAAGGGCCAACAAAGAGGAGACTCGCACCATCATGTCCGAGAAACTTGAACTTTCGAAGCAGAAGTTGGCTGAGATTGAGGAGGAAGCTACGAAGACACTGAGCACCAATGGGGAGTCCTTCAGGGCTGAGTCATAGGAGGAGCTTCAACGAGCTTACAGCGATGAGTTGTCCCAGTTAGAGCAACAAATCTGTTAACATAAGCTTGACATTTGAACCACTGTAACTTCTTGTTTGCAAGACTCGACTCTTCATTAACAAATTTCTATCCTCCCCTTTTTTGTTGCTTATTATGATTTCTTATTTTGTTTGAAATAGTCAACCACAATGCTCATAGGATTTTTGGCAAATCCTTAGCCATCATCGGATTTGATGAGCCTTTATCGATTACCGTCTGAATTGGGCTAGCGTGCGAATTATCTAAATCCGTTCCGCACATGACATTGTGCTAAAAGAATATAACTCTTTTAGATTTGGTGCTATGATATTAAATACATAGACTTCATACTCTGTTACGGATAAGAGACTAACTGGCAACGCATGTTAGGCATTGACTTTAGGGTTATTGGCCAACCCCCAGCCATTATCGGATTTGATATGCTTTTACCAATTACCATTTGAATCGGGCTATTATGCAGATTATCTCAACCCGTTCCACACGTGACGTTGCACTAAAAGAATGAAATTCTTTTAGACTTGGTGCTACAATGTTGAATATATAGGCTTTGTGCTCTTTTACGGGAAGAGACTGATCGATAACGCGTGTTAAGCGTAGACTTATCCCTTCTTAGGCTTCGGGATAAAATTCCCCAAGATGTATCTTGGTGTCTTCTTCAATCGGTAAAAGACTAAACTGGTAACACATGTTAGGCGATGACTTATCCCTACTTAGAATTCGGAATAAAATTCCCCACACGTGTAAAGCATGAATTTTGGTGTTATTAATAACAACCCGCCACAATTTTGAATATGTGGGTTTTTGTTCTTTTTACGGTTATGAATTAACCGACAACGCGTGTTAGGCATAGACTTATCCCTACTTAGACTTCGGGATAAAATTTCCTAGACTAGAATTCTAGTGTCTTCTTTAATCGGCAAAAGACTAAACTGGCAACACGTGTTAGGTGTAGACTTATCCCTACTTAGGCTTCAAGATAAAATTTCCCACACGTGTAAAGCGTAGATTTTGGTGTTATTAATAACAAACTACCACAATTTTAAATATGTGGGCTTTGGTTCTTTTTACGGTTAAGAATTAACTGGCAACGCGTGTTAGGCATAGACTTATCCCTACTTAGGCTTCAGGATAAAATTCTCCAGACTAGAATTCTGGTGTCTTCTTCAATCAGCAAAAGACTAAACCAGCAATGCGTGTTAGGCGTTGGCTTATCTCTACTTTAGCTTCAAGATAAAATTCCCCCGACTCAGATTCGGGTGTCTTCTTCAATCAGAAAAAAGACTAAACCAGCAACGTGTGTGAGGCGTTGACTTATCCCTACTTAGGATTCATGATAAAATTCTCCAAGATGAATCTTGGTGTCTTCTGCAATTGGTAAAAGACTAAAGTGGTAACGCATGTTAGGCGTTGGCTTATCCCTACTTAAGCTTCGAGATAAAATTCCCCTAACTCAGATTCGGGTATATTCTTCAATCGGAAAAAAGACTAAATCAGCAACGCGTGTGAGGCGTTGACTTATCCCTACTTAATATTCGAGATAAAATTTCTCAAGATGAATCTTGGTGTCTTCTTCAGTTAGTAAAAGACTAAACCGATAATGCCTATTAGGTGTTGGCTTATCCCTACTTAGGCTTCGGGATAAAATTCCCCTGACTCGGATTCAGGTGCCTTCTTCAATTAGAAAAATGACTAAACCAGCAACGCGTGTGAGGTGTTGACTTATCTCTACTTAGAATTCAGGATAAAATTCTCCAAGATGAATCTTGGTGTCTTCTTCAATCAATAAAATACTAAACTGGCAACGCGTGTTAGGCGTTAGCTTATCCCTACTTAGGATTCGGGATAAAATTCTCTAAGATAAATCATGAATTAAAAGATTAGAAAATATTAATGCGGGAAAGGAAGAATTTTATATTCTATTTCTCAATGTTGGAGAGGAAGGATTTTATATCCTATCTCCAAGTGAAGATAAACCCGAAACAAGAGAGGAATGATTTTATATCCTATCTCTTGCTCCTGGAGAGGAAGAATTTTATATTCTATCTCTAGTGCGGATGTAGGAAAGGAAGAATTTTATATTCTGTTTCCTAATACTGGAGAGGGAGATTCTGTCTCCTATCTCCAGTGTGAAAGAAACTGAAAGTGGGATCTCCACTTTGAAAATCTTGAGAGATGAAACTAAGAGTGGGATCTCCACTTCAAGCATCAGAAAGATTCAGATAGCTTTCACTTTTATAGGATTTGCTACCTGATTTGAAAATCATTTTCTTGTTTATCGAGATGAAATTCTAATTTCAGCCCTAACCTTAGGGAGGCGTGATCGAAGAGGAAAGGATAGAGCCCTTTTGTTCATCATAATGGGCTCTTGTACCTAGAGAGGAAGAATTTTATATTCTATCTCTACTATAAAGAAAATTATAAGTGGACCTCTTGTTCATAGAAGGAATTAAGAGGGGATTTTGCTGGTGGATTGGACCAGGAAGATTTTGTTTAAAGGGACTCACCGTCAATGAATTTGATCGGTGAGGGAATTTATGGAGGAGGACACATTTAGGGTTATCCTCGAGGACAATAGGGGAAATATTCCATGAGGAATTTCTCGTCAACATGGGTAATCCCAAATATACTAAGGATAGTACTTTTTCAGGAACTTCCCATTTATCGACATTAATTTCCTGTCGCTATTTTGAGTGATTAGGCGATACGCACCGTTCGAATAGACTGTGTCTATCACAAACAGTCCCTTCCTTTTGGGTTCAAACTTACCCTTTTTCTTAGAGTCGAGAATTGTTGGTCGTCGAGCAGCGAGGACCAGATTTCCTTCCTTAAAGCTTTTCTGTCGGACCCTCTTGTTGAAAGTCCTTGACATCCTAATTTGGTATAACTCAATGTGTTGTTGAGTTTCCTAGCATTTTTCATCCAACATCTCGAGCTCTTCAAGGTGTTTTCGATGTTTTTCTTCCATCATCATCTCAGCTGTGAGAGCGATACGAAGTGATCGGATTTCGACTTCTAATGGGAGTACGGCTTCACATCCATATACTAGAGAATACGGGGTAGCTGTAGTAGGCATGCATATTATGGTACGATATGCCCAGAGTGCTTCTCCTAGTTTATCGTCCCAATCACGCTTATTGGTCTTCACGAGTTTCGACAAGATCTTAATAATTGTCTTGTTGAATACCTCTGCTAATCCATTTACATCGGGATTATAAGTGTTGACGAGATGTCTTGGATCTTAAACTTCTCACAAAACCTGATGAAGGCATTGCTAACGAATTGAGGACCATTATCATATATGATCCGCCTCGGCACGCTGTATCGATAGATGACGTGATGCTTGATCAATCTGATGGCATTGTTTATCTTCATTTCTTTAAATGGGATTGTTTTAGCTCACTTGGAGAAGTAATCAGTAATCGTGAGAATGAACCGATCACCTTTAACTAACAGAGGAAAAATAGGACCCACAGTGTCCATTCTCCATGTCTCGAATGGCCAAGATGTAGCTGAAGGATGCAAATGCTCTGGGGTTGGTGCATGTAATTCGCATGTATTTGACATGCGTGGCATATTTGAGCACACTCAATTGCGTCATTGATCATCGTTAGCTAAAAGTATCCCATTCTTCTGATACGATCATAAAGTTTGGGACCAAGCTGGTGTTCGCCACACTCTCCTCCATGCGCCTCCTTAAGGACTTCCTCTGCTTCCTTGTTTGAAAGGCACTGGAGCAGCAAGCCATCATACCTGCGATGATATAACGTCTGGGTCTCTGCATCGTAGAAGAACCTTGGTGCTCTTCGTCAGATCAATTCTCTCCCTTTAGCGTTCTATGGAAAAATACCACATAGGACGTAGTCGATTATGGGGAAACGCCAATCTCTGGGTTCTAGTTCAGCTTAGGTTGTGTATACCTCTTTGGTAACCATCCCCTTGTCTTCCTCCTCCTCATCATATATTAGCACAAATAGTTGATGAGTTTTCACAGTAACTAGCCACTAGGTCTCAGGAGGTTGTTCTAATGATTATGCTAACGCCACTAATGCATCTGCGCAAGCATTTTGGAGGCGCGGAATGTACTCAATGAAAAATCCTTCAAACGAGTCCACCATCTCAATGGCCACCTGGTGATATGGATCAAATCCAGGTTCCTGACTTCATAGTCCCGCAGATCTATCTGACTATAAGTTGGGAATCTCTAAAGGCTTCGAGATATTCGATCCCTAGCTCTTTGGCGAAACTGAGACCAATAAGTAACACGTTGTATTCGGCCACATTATTGGAGCATAGTTCAGTTAGTGAATAAGCCGGAGGCACGACATGGTTTCCTAGAGAAACTAAGACAACTCTAACTCTGGCAGAAATCTTAGAACATCCATGAGTGCTTGCCACATTGGTTGCCCAAGAAGCTCCGTCAAAGTACAACCACCATATTCACTGATGCGATGTAGTATTGACATCGTGGGGTTCATCTGGCAAGTCATCATATAATTCAGCCGCATCCATTGCTGGATTAGTTGCTAAGAGGTCACAAATCGCATGTCCCTTGACTGACTTCTATTGCTTGAAGTGTAAATCGTACTGAGATAAGGGCAAGGCCCACTTTGCCAAATGCCAACTCATAGAGGCTAGTTGCATCATGAATATTCAGACTGGACTTACATTGGAGATAATATAAATCGTCTGTCTGACTAAGTAGTGTCGCATGTTTTGAATCACGAACACCAACACGAGGCACTGCTTCTCAATCATCAGATAGCAGGATTCAGCACCCATTAAAGTCTGGCTCAGGTAATACATTACCTATTCGTGACCGCTATCATCATCTTGCGTGAGTAAAGCACTTAACGAATGGTTCATCGCCTTGGTGTGAATCAAAAATAGTTTATCTGACTACGATGCAACAAGAACAGAAGGATTCGGTAGATATACTTTGATATCCTCAAATGCCTTCTGATAAGTGTCATCCCAAGCAAATGATATGCCTTTCTTGGTTAGCTTGGAGAACGGCTGGCATTTTTCGAAGAGGTTCGATACGAATCACTGGATATAAGCCAATCGCCCCTATAACGCTCTGAGTTCTCTAGATTCTTCGGGGGTTGCAGTTCTTGTATCGCCTTCACTTTATCCGGGTCAACATGAATACTCTTATTAGTGACAACGAATCTAAGGAATTTGCTGCTAGACATTCCAAGGAAAGACTTGGTAGGGTTCATCTTTAACTGATGAGTTTACATGAGGTCAAACACTGTTCTCAGGTCTTTGATGTGGTCACTTTTGTCACAACTCTTCACGACCAAGTCATCGACGTAGCACTTGACCCTTTCTCAGAGATGTTCCTAGAAAATCTTTATCATGGCTCGCTGGTACGTGGTGCCTGCATTCTTCAAACTGAACGGCATGACTGTGTAGCAGAAGATGCCGAGGGAAGTTTTGAACACTGTGTGTTTTGCATCATCTGAGTGCATCTTGATTTGATTATAACCCAAAAAACCATCCACGAAGGACATTCTTTCAAATCCACACGTATTGTCGATAATGACATTGGTGATCGGAAGGGGAAAGTCTTCCTTTGGACATGCGGTGTTCAGATCTCTGTAATCAACACAGATTCTAATCGTCTCATTCTTCTTCAGGACTGGGAAAATATTCGCCACCCAATATAGATGCGACATTTCCATGATAAAACAAGACTCTATAAGCCTCTTCACTTTCGCTATGATCACCTCCATAATCTGCAGACGAAACTGTCTCTGCTGTTGCTTAATGGGTTTGGCATCAATCCTGATGTTGAGACGGTACGTCGCCACATTAGGGTCAAGCCTTGGCATGTCCTCATAGTTCTAAGTGAAGACGTCAACATATTCCCTGAAGAGAGCGATCAACTCTTCTTTCTCCTCTGGGGGAAGGCTGTTGTTAATGAATATGGGTTTAGGGTGTGCCTCATCACCCATATTAACTTAGACCACTTCATCTTCAGTGGGGGGTTCTCTTTGCTCAAACCAGTCTCCATATTGCATGTTGAGGTGATGAATCCACGTGTCTTTCCATGTTGGTATCTCCTCATCATCCACCATCGTGGTGGGGTCGACCGTAGTCATGTTTGACATCAGACCCTTGAACATTTCACCGAGGCGGACGTCGGAGTCCCAGGTAGAGGAGTCAGATGAATATCCATCTCTCACATCGGGTAGTTGGTTATCAATCAACCAAAAGCATTCGTCTTCTGAGGAGGATACACACCCCAATCCTCTCTTGAATGCATGTAGTTATTAGGTTTCTCTCTTGTAACATGTGCATCTTTGGGTGGGACTTGAGGACCTCATCCGAAACATAGACCTTCCCCGTGTGCGAAGTCGTATCCTCATCTTTTCATGAGGTTCTGCACTTCTGGACTGTATCTGAACAGATGAAGGCCGGGTTCGTTGTCATTAACATCCTCCCTCAAAAAGTGGTCTGGTGTTGGAATCACATCTCCTCTACCATAGACTAAGTCTTTTTCACCACTTGTTCTACCCGGGATGACGAGTGTTGTCCCGAAAGAGTTCTGGAACTGCTTTTGCGTTACGCAAGATGATCGAGTCAGTAAGTACAACTCAGGGTCATCGTATAATCTTGTCATCACATCAGCAAGAGACAACGAGTACTCTAAATCATCGTTTATTACATTGCCAACAAGTTGCCAATTACAACTTTCATCCGATAATTCTTCATCGTCAAGATTGACTACAAAGGGTATAATGTCATTTATGATAAAACCACCATCATAATCAAGCCCAGCTTCGGTATCAGCTTCCTTGCCGCTGTCCATGCTTTGGGCCGATGATTCAGTGTTAGACTCGTTACCGTAAAGGAGGGAGTCAGTAAAGTAATTCTCTAACTCCTTAAACGGTTACTTATCCGCGACCACCATCTTGACTTCATTATTTATGTCAATATATTTCAGACACTGATGAAGAGTGGAAGGAACTATAACAGTATTATGGATCCATGGCCGACCCAATAATAGGTTATAGGAAGTCTCTGCATCAATCATGTAGCATGTGACTTCAGACTTCAAGTCTCCCATCTAGCACTTAACCTAGATTTTACCTAGATGCCGAGACCCATTGGTATTAAATTCATAATTATTGTGTCTATAGACACCAGCTTACTGACAGGAATCTCGAGGCTATACATCAGGCGGAGGGGCATGATACTCATAGCGGAATCCGGATCAACTTAGATCCAATTAATTTCACTAGAACCAATGTACTCGGTAAAGTATAGGGGCCTGTCATACTTTGAGTTCTTCGTCTGCATATCTTGCTTGGTAAAGGTGATGCAGGGGAAGTGCTTGGTAGCAATGTTGCACTGTTGGGCTGAAGATTGTGGCTCTTCGGGACTTGGCTTGGTCTGAGTGAGGAAGACCAAAGAGTCAGCCAGGGCTTCCTGAAGGGCCTCCCTGGTCTCTTTTAACGACCGTAGCAGCTCATAAAGTATTATCCTAGCTGGGATGTTACCCAATTGAGTCATGACATCGAAGTGATACGGGGAGTTTGAGATTCCCGATTTGTCTCTTCCAATCGAGCGATTGAATCTTGACTATTTCTAGAGTTGAACCTCCTGAGGTTGCTTCTCCTTTGATTTGGCTATGTCCTCCTTGGCGATCGCTTGATGCTGTGGTTTTTAGATGCGTGTAGGGGATTTATTACCACTCCTAGCTCCGTCAGCGTCTTAGAATTTAGGTCAGGAGCTTCAGGATATTTGTATTTGTACTCATGTCTGCTACTAGTGGCAAAGACTTCAGGTTCCTCTTCAGAGAGCTAGAATGTCACCATTAGTTCATCATCCTTCCCCAAGATTGCTAAAGTGGCATGACACGGTTTCCCCTTGCCTTTTGATTTCTTCCCAAATGAAGAGGCTGCACATTGATCATCTTCAAACAGGTTAGGGTAGATCTAAAGAATCTCGCCATTTGAGGTGGTGTGCAGCAAAAGCCCCTTTTCGTGTTGCCCGTGAGGATCAACATTTACTGTCTTCACCCCCACTTTAACGACAGGCTTCGGTTGAAACCAAGTCAACGGTACCAATCCGAAGTTGATAGATATTGCGTTCGCCCAACTTCTCTTTGGACGACATTGGGGTAATGACCCCTATATCAATCAAGGCTTGGATTTTATCCTTGAGATTGGTAGCACGACTTCATCGCGTGGTGCACTGCTCTGTGAAATGCACAGTACTTCAGATCTGTGACCTTATTGGCATCCTCTTGATTCACGAAAGGTGGTAGCTAGATCTTATTGTTCTCAAGGAGGTATTTGAAGATACCGGGAACCTCATCCTCCTTGAAGGAGTAGACTTTGGGTAACCTCGAAGCGGAGGGCTTCTGTTGTTGCAGCCTCTGCTACCATTGGGGCTACGATTCTTGCAGCGCTCCCTGTTGCGGTTGTTGCTGCGGCTGCAGCTAGAACGTTTGGTTTGCAACTGCTGCTCTCGCCTAATCTTTCCCCTTGTCGCTTGGGACAAAATTCTGCTTGGGAGTATCTGCCAGTTGTTAGCCTTTTCTGCCTTTTTCCTCTTAAGGAATTGCTCGGCTTGCTCCCCACGCACCTTCAGGTCATTCCACATCTTGGACAGTGACATTCCCATTCCCTCCAGTACATCCAACGAGAGGTTATTGTGGCAGGTCTAGAGAATAAATTGCTGAGTTGTCGGGTCTCAGCAATTCATTACATTGTTCCAGAACCGCTTGATGAAGTTGTCCATAGTCTCTATGTCCTTCTATTTTTCATCTAACAACGTGCCGATGGACATCTCGGTGTCGTCATCAAAGAAATTGGTGAGGAACATGGTTTCCATCTCGTCCCAGCTGTTAACGCTCCCTGGTTTGAGATGGCGGTACCAATCGAAGGTAGCTCCTCGAAGGGTGCCAACGAATAACCGAACTGTCAAGGGCTCGTTACTAGAAATAAGCACCAGGTGGGACTTGAAGTATATCAAATGCTGAGTAGGGGAATCCTTCCCATCGAATAGCGTGAAGGTTATTAGATTGAACTGCGCCAGATACAGGATTGATTCCCACTTCCTTGGGTATGGACATGGTATACCCGTCTTCTTTACCTCCTGAGTGGAGATCAAAGTGTTGATCTTATTCTTGCAGTCTTTTATCTTCTCATTCTTGGGGACAGTGATGTTGCCACTGGCGTTCTCGAGGCCACCCCCAGCATTCTGTTCATCAGGGGGATTACCGGCTATAGGCTATCTAAAAATCACTGTTGATAGTCGATCCTCATCAAGTACAAACAATAGAAGTCACGACAGAACGACTTTCAGGAACCACAATTTGAGAATTTTCTACAGCAATCAATGAAGAGTACAATTCAACAACCTTCACGCTAATCAATGGAAATCCCAATTTTAACAATCTTCACAAGCACCGACAGGAGTTACAGTCAATGACTCCCAGCTTCAAGAAAACATGAAAAAAATCACAAGATGATCTTTGAGAAGAGATCACAAATCAATGATCTCTTTGGTTCAAAACGCAGGGCTTATGCTCGCTTTTCCAAGCTCAAAACGCGGAGCTCATCACAGCGTTCATAAGCTCAGAACGTGTGGCTCACCACTGTGTTTCTAATCTCAAAATGCGGGTGCATCACTGCATTATTGAACTCAGAATGCATTGCTTCCCACCGCATTTCTACCTCAAAACGTAGAGCTCATCATTGCGTTCTTAAGTCAAAACGTAAAGGTCATTATGAGCACACGGACCTCACGTTTGACCCATTCAAATGCATTGTAAATGGTTCTGAAACTATTTTACATGATTTGTGGAGAGATTTAAGGGGTCAGTTAAACCCCTTAAAATAGCTAAAAAATCAACTGAAACGCGTGGCTCACCACCGCATTTTCAAGCTCAAATGCAGGGCTCACCTCCACGTTACTGAATTCAAATGGGGAGCTCACCTCTGCATTCTTAAGTCAAAACAAGGAGGTCATTGTTAGAATGCGGACCTCGCTCCAGGACGCGAAATTCACGTTTGACTCATTCAAACATGATCTAAACGATTCTAAAACCATTTTGCACAAACTGAGGGCGACTAATTCTCATTTAGGAGAGATTTAAGATGCCAGTTACACCCCTTAAACCCCCATAAATAGCTAAAAAGTCAGCTGAAGAGAAAAAAAGACTTCAGCTTTTGGCTTCTGGGTTTTGAAGATCGATTGGCTTTTTGCATTCTTTGCTCCCGCTTGGTCAACTTTCCAAACTTGCTTCGTGAGTTTATCTCAACGTCGTTCCACGATCCAAGACAGTCAGATCGTCAATGGAAAATAAGGTTCAAGCTCCAACCACTGGCGTGAAGACCCCAATTTTAAACAAAAGGAAGGATCTCCGTCCATCTTTTCTTCTTTTGTAAATCGGGATACCCAATAAGAGAGAGTTTGCGAGGAGAGAGATTGTGATTCTTTCTTCATTAAAAGAATTAATACAACTCATTTTTCCTCTATTTTCTCTTCAATTTTCTAACAAACACTGGCATCACGGTCTTCATCCCTGTCTGTGTCGCTGTCTACTTGGTTGACGCGACGACTTTGATTCACCTTGGCGATTCATCAACACTTGGATTTGCTAGTCATGCATCTCTCTCATTTGCTACATGGCCATTTCCATCTCAAATTTGATATTCTCGTTCTATTTCGCCATAGCCTCTTCAACCATTTTGGCCACTTATTCTGTATTGATCATGAGCGCTTCATGGGGTTGTCCCTCACTGGAAACCATGTTATCAGAAGCCATTACGGAGCCAGCGTCTGACACTTCATCATTTGAGGGCAACCCCCTCTGCACCTTGCCATAATTGGGTCGTCAGATAGTCTCAGTCCGCAACCGAGTTATTCATTGAGACACACTAGGAATGGCACATTACAACGTCCCTTTGCCTGTCATATTGATGGTGCCTCTTGGCAATTCATCACCTTGAGACACCAATCTTCTTCTGCAGAAGCGCCTCGACCTAGGTTTCGGCATTTCAGTACCAAGTCTATCAAAGACCTGTAGGCGTTGAAAATCGCTAATCAGTGCCCAAATCAGACTCGTGAAGGTTGGTTCGCAACCGACGAACCATCAGCCGACACAACCAACGATTCGTCAACCGACGAGTCGAAATAGCGGACGGCGTAGTAGCGTCGCGAACGCATAAAGCGGGACGACGGACGCCCAAACCGAGTCAACACGGCACACACGTCGACGCAACGTATTCGTCGATGCGAGTACATATCGACATGACGTACGCGTCAACGGAACGACGTACCGCGGAATAAATCCGACGGTCACGTTCCAAAGCAGTGGGAAATCGGCTCGATGAGTCGATCAGACTCAAACGACGACACAAACATAAGTGACGACGAGATCAAACTCGACGATTAGACTTACGCATCGACGCATGAGCGAACGACGGCAGATGAGCGATCGGACCCGAACGTTGACGCAAACGCAAGCGACGAGCGACGACGAATCAACGGATCAACTGGCTTGACTCCGAACTCGATAAAATAACCAAAACTCAGTCTCGAGCATGCGAAACACTTGAGAAAAGGGACCGGATGATGAGAAAAGTGTCGAAACGGGCAAAAACGCTTCGGCCATTGGCCGAAGTGCTCGGCCATGCCGAGCACTTGTAAACCATTTTCAGCACCCCCCCTCTTGAAAAACTATAAATAGGAGGGGGGTGCTCAGTTCTGAGGGTTGGAAAAAATTTTGAAAATCCCAGATCTACGCGAGAGCGCTGCCGAGTTCAAACACGGCCGTCGACGCTCAAGTTCACCGATCTAAGGTCAGGTAACGCGATCTAACTCACCCTCTAGTCTAAGCTGCGTCTTA
>JBAKGM010000001.1:18451354-18462608 GCA_037177215.1 Asparagus racemosus
GACAAGCTTGTTTCAGAAGAAGGTGACAAACAGAAACTTTTATTAGACCACTTCTCTCATCTTTTCTCTGCTAATTCGCCTCCATCCTTCTCGTTAGACTGGTCTTATTTATACCCTTCTAACATTGATGGTTTGCTCTCCCTAGAGGCTCCCTTCAGTGAAGAAGAGATCAAACATGCAGTCTTCAGCCTCCACCCAGAAAAATCTCCAGGCCCAGATGGATTCCCAATCCTATTCTACCACACTTTCTGGGATACCATTAGTAAAGATCTGTTTGACTTCTTTCAATCTCTTCACCAGGATCCATCACCCCTGCAGGACATCAATTTCTCCTACATTGCCCTCATTCCTAAGCTGGCAGGAGCCAGCAATGTCAATGACTTTAGGCCTATCAGTCTGCTTAATAGTCTAACCAAAATTTTCACCAAAGTGCTAGCAAATAGACTATCCCCATTCCTCAAGAATCTAGTTGATCCCACTCAATTTGCGTACCAAAAAGGAAAGAGCTCTCTAGATTCTATTCTGGTAGCGCATGAACTCCTCCATATCTGCAAGTCTAAGCGCAAAGAAATCTGTATGATCAAGGTGGACTTTTCTAAAGCCTTTGACTGTCTACATTGGAACTTCATTCTTGAACTTCTCTCCGCCAGGGGCTTTGGACCTAGATGGTGTGCATGGATTAAATCTATAATCACCTCCTCCAAATCCTCCATTCTGGTCAATGGTGCAACCACTCAATCTTTCCTAGGCTCTAGGGGCATCAAACAGGGGGATCCCTTATCCCCAATGCTCTTCATCCTTGCAGTTGATGTGCTCAATAGGATGCTTAAATCCAGCGTGAACTCAGGAGATCTCTCAGAACTTCATCTGAGAGGTGCAATGAATTGCATTAGATCATTGCATTTTGCAGATGACACTCTTGTTCTTAGTAGAGCTTCTTCAGAAGACATATCTATCATCAAAATCATCTTCTTCCTCTTTGAGAACATCTCTGGTTTGGGGATTAATTTTGCTAAAACTAGCCTATTCTACTTTGGTAAATCCAACATCAGAGGCCACCAGCTAGCCTCCATCCTTCAATGTAAATTGGACTCTCCTCCTTTCAAATATCTGGGCATTCCTCTTAAGAAAGGTTCTCTCTCAAAAGCTGAATGGCAGCCAGTGATTGATAAACTTACTAAGAAGCTATCCATGTGGAAAAGTAAACACCTGAGCATTGGAGGTAGACTAACTCTCATTAACTCAGTGCTCACATCCACCCCCCTCTATTTTTTGTCCTTTTTCAAACTTCCTGTCTGGCTCATAAAAGAGATTGATAAGATTAGACGTAATTTCCTATGGGGAGGAAGTTCTTCTTCCATCAAAGGCAAAGCATTGGTCAACTGGAAGACTGTTTGCAAGCCTAAGAGGGAAGGAGGATTGGGTGTCATCAACCTCACCACCTTCAATGAAGCCCTTCTTTCTAAATGGATGTGGAAATTCCTTCAACAAGACTCTCTAGTTGCTCAAATCCTTACTCCCACCAACACACACTCAGTGCCCCTCTCTAGTTGTTCACCACCTCAGTCCAATGCATCTAAGTTTTGGCACGATACAATTCTATCTAGTCAGGCATTTTTAGCTCTTATCCACTGGAGGCTGGGAAATGGGTTCTCTGTCAGGTTCTGGGAAGACAAATGGCAAGGTAACAACTCTCTCTCCTCATTGTTTCCTTTGGCCTACAACCTAGCTCTCTCCAAGAAAGTCAGTGTCAAATCTCAAGGCTTGCTTATTGATAATCAATGGAGGTGGAAACCTACCATACGAAGGCCAATCTCTCTCAAGGAATTCCAAGAAGTTCAAAATTTGAACTCTCTGCTTTCTAGCTTCCGTGGGCCTGCTGACAACCTCAAAGATGAAGTCTTGTGGCCATTTAACTCTTCTGGCCTGTTCTCTGTCAGATCCTTTTATCATATCCTCTCGCAAGGTGGCATCTCTTGTGCAGCACAGTCCCACATATGGAAGAGCTGTCTACCCCCTAAGGTCCAGGTCTTCGCTTGGCTGCTTCACAAACGCAAACTGCACACAAAACAGAATCTAGCATCAAAGGGGTGGTCGGGTGATTCAATCTGTTCGTTATGTAACTCTCACATAGAAACAGACTCTCATATATTTTGGGATTGTCCTCAGGTTAGAGAAGCATGGCAACCCCTCCTTCAGAAGATGAGCCTCAACATCTCCAATAGGGACTTTGAGGCTATTCTCACATCTCAAGGATCATTTCTGCCTAACAAGCAGGAACGCCACCTGTGGCAGGCTATCTTTCATACATTTTGTTGGTGCATGTGGAGAGAGAGAAATGCACTGATTTTTTCCCAAACATCCTTTATACCTAGTAAGCTGCCTGCTAAAGTCTCTTTTTATGTCATGTTCTGGTCAGGTAACTCTCTAAGGAAACAAGCCAAGCAAGCCTTCGACGCGGCCAAAGCTATGGGACTGCAGGAGCTTCACGAGTCCTCATCAGAGATGGTCGGAGATAACTTCTGATCCTGAGCATTTTCTGAGATCTCGCTGGTGGTAAGGAGATGGAATTTTGACTGTATAGATCCATCGCATACGCCCATTTGATCCTTCTCACGAAGTGGCCTACGTTTTGGTGTGAGTTAGAGTAGGCTACTGCCCACTACAAATGTACTTTTCTTCTATTTTGGTTCTTTCTGAGATTTCGCCTCTGGTTTAGGAGGATACTTTCACTTTCGAACAAGTTTCAAATGACGTCCATGGACCGCTCTTTGATCTTGTTGCGAGTGAACAATCTTCCTGAACACGGGCTTGTATATTCTGTTATTTTAGCTTGTAATCAGTTATAGAGTAATATATATATATATGAACAGGGTCTAAGGCCCTGTTTCCTTTCTTTCAAAAAAAAAGATGGTGAGGCTATATAGAAGAAGTTCTTCAATTTTACAAAAATCTTCTTGGTTCTGCTAGTACTAATTTGGTGTTACCTAGAGAGGATATTATTCATTCTAGTCCTTGCTTGCAAGATGCTCATAGAAATTCTCTTGCTCAAATATCTAGCACTGATGAACTAAAATATGTAGTGTTTTCTATATCTGAGGACAAATCTCCTGGCTTTGATGAACTTTCTGCTACTTTTTTTTCAGAAGTACATGGGATATTATTGGAGAGAATTCTTGCAGTCAAGGACTTCTTTTCTTCTAGTAAGATGCTTGGTCAATTGAATGCTACTACGCTTACACTCATTCCTAAAGTTCAATATCCTAAGATTGTTCTAACTTTAGACCAATACTTTTTTTACAAAGTCATTTCGAAGGTGATCACTTTTAGACTTCAACCTGTTATGGTGGTTATTATTAGTGAAGTGCAAAATGCTTTGTAAAGGGTAGATCCATTACAAATAATGTACTCCCAGCTCATGAAATTGTCAAGCACTGTTGTGTGAGAAATAGTTTGTTGCAAGTACACAACTAAATTATAGTATGGAAAAGAGTCAAACCACAAGCGAGGGGTTTTGAAGATTTTAAATTAAAAATTTTCTTTTTTAAAATTATTTAAAAGCAAGTATTTTTTATGAAAAGGCGTTCAAAAAAGGGTTTTGGGTTTTTGATAAAGAAAAGAAAATAGAACTAGAAAGAGGGAGAGAGGAAAGAATAGATATGCAAATAAGAAAAGAGAAAATAGGGAAAAAAAAGAAAAACAAGAGAAAAAGGAGAAACAAAATGGAGAGATAAAAGAACTAGAAATAAAATGCAAAAACTAAAAGAATTAGAAAAAGAAGAAAAGATTAAAACTAACAGAACTAGGGACTAAAAGAGAGAAAGAGCAAGAGAATTAAACTAGAACATTAGGATAGATTCCACTAGGTAACTATTTATTAGATCTTTATTATTCATTTTTAGAATTAAAAAGCACAACTATCAATCTAATTGTAGAAAGTAGAGATTATCTAGGTAGATTCTTAAAAAAATAAAATTTATGCATAGATAATGAATTGAAAATAATAACCGTAGAAAGCTATCAAACCACTGAAGGAAAGTATAACTTATTAAATTAGAATATTCTATCAACTATATTTGATTGATTAATCTCTACATAAAATTAATGCATAAAAGAGAACAATTCTAATTCTAATAAATAAGTTATTCTAGTTTCCTCTTATTGTAATTATCCTAAGAATTTTAGCCACACATTTTATTAAATCCTAAATTATGAGAAAATAAAGAAAGCATGAATAAAAAGCAAGAAAAAGAAACTAATTATAAAAAGTAAATAAAAGCAAGAAACTAAATTAACTATCTCAGCAAAAACATTAATAAATAAATCTACTCCTAAATTAAATAAGAAAAACTAAGCATGAAAATTAAACAAGTACCACAAAACATGAATTAAATCTAAAGGATTTCCTAAACATGCAAGTATAATTAAATAAGAAAACTTAAAAACTAAACACTCCCATTGCAAGCTGTTATCCCCTTGCACAGACCCAAATGTCTTGGACTCTCCACAAAAAAAATTTAAAAAGAGAAAAAATTTTATCCTCTAGAAGAGGATTTTACAAAATTTTACACATCTCTCACCCTCACTCTTTACCCTTATTTACAGATTACGTAAACTAATATGAGGTTTTGGATCAAACTTATCCTCCAAGAATTAACTTTTACCCATAGGATGCAAGGCTAGAAAATTCTACACTAGATTTCAGGATATTCATGGCCCACCAATTCACTAAAATGACCATATCTTGAATACGACAATTCCAATTTGAGTTAAACTTGATTCGTTAGATTCATAATTGAAAGGGAAAAAATATTATATGATTTTTAGCTAGATCAAATAAAATTATCCTGCATAGTTCTACTTGAAACATGTTACAATGCCTCCAATGATGAGTTATCATGGTTTTTTTCCTTTTGCTCTAATTTGTTTGGGCTTTACTTAGGATTTTTTCTTGGACTTCATCGAGCTTTAATTAGTCTTAAGATATCTTCATTTGAGCTCTTATTTATTTTCTTTACTTTTTCTACAAAACAGGATAGAAACATAATATTAGTTATTTATTTACATGAAACTTATTTGAAATATGTGTATGACATGCAATAAAATATGATAATCAAATACCCTCACATTTCAACTTTGCTAGTCCCTTAGCAAATAAAGAAAAATGAAAAAGAAAGAAAAAGAATTCTAACTCACTTTGGCCTGAATCGCGATTATATTTAGCGCAGACAATAAGCCTTTAAAACCTCTAGGTTACCTTGGAGGATGAGTTGTAGTCTCATGAGGGTTTGTAGTGAATATACCCTTAAAGTTTTGTTAACTTGCTAATTTGAAGAAGTAAATATATAATTAATTCACTTTATATCTTTAAACCATCTAATTAAATCTAGTTTTTACTTAAGAAATTAATTTTAGACATAACTTTGAAGTAAATTTCTTATAAAATATTATCATTTTAGTTATACAAAACTAAGATAAATTTAGAAGCTTTATTTAAAATTTTGAAAAGGACATGCTAACTCTTTATTCGAATCAATTTTTAAGCCTCTTGATCAATTTTGTCTTTCAAAAATATATTAAATGCTTGCACGGTCAGTCGAGTCAATTTGCCACGTTGATTCCTTTGTGCGACTCTAAGAGAAGTTGTTATGGTATTTCAAATGAATTGCTGATGCAAATATATTCCTAAAAAAGAATCAGTTTTCAATCATCTTAGTCAAGTTCCCTAGCCTTCAGAGGCTAGGATTAAAAGGCGACGATGAACCTGAAAGGGTAAAACTAATCTCCAAGAATTCACTGTCAATATGACCAGTGTCATCTTTGGAGATGAAGAAGAAGATGCAGATATCCTTCTGATCCCGAATACTCTCTTGACATTTGAAGTTTTCTTCTAGACACCAATGGTGTGTATCATCATACAAGGTCAAGGCAAAAGGCGGTAATTCCCTTTGAGTACTCCCTCCTCTGGGCACATACCCACGAGCTTCATCCCAAGTTGACCAACCCACCAGCGACACCAATTTTGTAATAGCGTGAAATGCAACCCCTAGCTCATGTCAAGAATGGGGGTGGGTGACTTACATGGGAGATAGGGAAGCTCATGATGACCTTCTTCAGGAAATAGAAGCCTAGAAAAAAGTATTCGATGACCGCTTTGAACGTCTTGAAACAATGTTTTAGCAACTCATGGTCGCTTCCCAGCAATAGAATGTTACCTCTTCTGAAAGGAAACGACCAATTATTGAGATCCCTCTAGAATAGGAGCAATCACATCATGGCCATTCAGATTCCGTCCATTTAGGATAAAAACATCAGCGCCTTCTAAGTTAAGCCATCAGGTGAAGGTCCTTGAGGATCTCCTGAAATAGCTCAATGCTTTCATACACAGCGGACTGAGCTAAGGAAGGTTGGGATTACCCGACCTGATCACATTGAGTGGGATTTGGTTCTCTACCCAATGAAGTTCAAACCACCTACGTTACATACATTTTATGGCAAAGGTTCTTCGAACCAGCATATCTACTACTTCCACCAATAAATAGGGAATGTAGTAGGACTGACGCCATCAAGACATGGTTTTCATCGGTACCCTTCAGAGGGTGGCCTTTGATTGGTTTCAGAATCTGCCCAAATGATCAATCAAGTCCTGGGCTGACTTGGACTCTCAGTTTCTTTCTCAATTTTATGAGGAATAATCATATGTGACTATGGCTAGACTCCTCTTTCAAAAGCAGAGAGGTGATGATTCGGTCAGAGAATACATGACTTGTTTCACAACCTCAGTTTACATTGCCGAGATATGCCACTACTGATGCTGCTTCAAACATGTCGGCATAATTTTTTGAGCCGTATACACATGGGTGATGTGAAAGCAAACTTATAGAAGGACTTAAGGGAGCAAGCGAAAATCATAGAGAAGTCTGCTGAGTGCTTTAACAAGATTGATCCCCGCACTAACAACAAAGTGGGGAAGAACAAACATGCACTATCATCCCAATCAAAAGCCAAAGAGGGTTTTGCAGTTGAGGTCAAAAAGCCCGATAATCAAAAGAAAGAGCCTCAGAAGAACAATCAACGAGCTACTCTTTCAAAGATGAGCACACTATTGCCATCTTTCATTTCCTCAATAAGGGCAACCGATTGAAGCTCCTTGAAGCCCAACATCCTGATAAAGTTGCAAAAACTAATGGTCCCAACTATTGTCTTTATCACAGAATGTTGAGACATCCCACGTAGAATTGTTACATCCTCAAGGATAAAATACAGACATTCATCGACTCAGAGATTCTCAAATTTCAGCCTGAGCAAAAGAAAGTCACTGCTAATGTGGTGACTCTTCAATTAGGGACCATGCCGGCAACTTAGACCCAAAATGAAGTTATTCCCATTTCGCTTTGCAAGAATGGAAGTGGTCAATTATGACCGGTATGGTTGACAAAGTCAAGGCTTTGTCCCTCTCACTACATCGAAAGGAGAGATGATGTGGTCCACACCGACCTCCTCCAAGAGAAACATTGGGCATCTCTAAAACTAACGGCCCATGCAAAAGCTAAATGCAAGATAAGATCTTGCAATACCATCTCTATAATCATCGGTGAAGAATTATTGCAGGTTTCTTCACTCACAGATTCAGAGAAAGAGACTTTTTCTTTGGCCGTTCAACTCGATCAAAGACCGTTTACGGGGATACGATCTAGGAAAGGCTATTGGAAAAACTACAATCAGCATGGACCCTCCAAATAGCCTGAACCCATCAAACAAAAAGAGAGGTGGTTTGATAAAGCATTGTAGTAACCGTCTTATGGTTCCAAAGCTCCATTCCGATATGATATATTGGTTCAATTAGCCAACATCCCGGCTCGTATAACCTTATACGAACTTCTACATTTGTCTAAGGACATGAGGGAGGCTTTAAGAGAAGCATTAAATGATAATGAAGTATTTCTCGCTCACATGTCTGAGCCTACCCAAGATGAAGGGCAAAGGCAGTGCTACCAATGTCAACAACAGAAGCCTTGCACCACTTTCACCTTGGACAACATGCTCATCAAGGATCATCATCATAACCGACCCCTCTATTGCATCGAGTATGTCGGGTCAACAAAGATTGAACATATTCACATCGATTCAGCATCCTCATTATCATCCTGTGGAGACTACTGAGCTTCTTGGGCATTCCTCTTTATAAGCTCTCGAAGACAACCGCTACCATCTTGGAATAAACTCCAGCAGTAGACAATAGCTCAAAAAAGTTTGACTTAAATGTTCGATTGGCAATTTGAAGACCGAAGTGACATGTTCTATCATCGATGTTGAAACTCCCTACAATCTGCTCCTTGGGTGACCTTGGATTCATTTCAATATGATCATCCCCTAATGTTTCAAATATATTGATAAACATTCGATAAAAGGTTGATGCTGAAAAGCATCCCTTCAAGGGGGTTGAGAATTATTTCACCGACTCTCTCTTATATGATGAAAAGCATACAATCGAGATTGCCATTCCTAAAGACACGAACAGTGGGGATAAGGCGGATAATGAATTCGACCTAAATGAAGACCCAATTTGGGAAATGGAACCACTTGTAATCACCTTAGAGGATCATTGTACAAACTAATCAGTTGAAGATTAGGGTGATTAGATTTTTAATGATAACATATAGTTTTCTCATGATTGCCTTAGACTCTGAGTGTAAAAACTCAGAGGTTGACATTTTACTGTCTAGGTTAGCTTTAGAACCAACTTTGTGCATGCCTATACATAAGTCTTACTTGACCCATCAACGGACGGACCGCTCAGACGACGCCATCTTCATGGTTCATGGTAAAAGGAATGCTCGTGCCTATATCATCTTCGGGAAGGTCAGTCTGTAACCGTATTTATCAAACTCAAATGATGAAGTCAAAGGAGTACTAGAGTTTTCTCATTATAGCTAGTAGTCTTGGCATATAATGACAAAAATGGGGTACAACTTCATTCTAAAGCAAGGATTGAACTTCAATCAAGGACCGTGAATTCCTCTGATCCCCTTCGCACCAAAGGAGAAGCCATCCATTATTATAATCGAACTAAGCATTGACCCAGGTACATTTTCCCAGAAGCCGACTCACAAACAAGACTAGTGTCTGATGTTTTCCTAAGTAGCTCTTCAGACACGTCCGGTTGGGATTCTGATGTTAGCATGAATGTCATGTTTGGAGAGCTCATGGTTAATATGGTTTTGTATAGTTTAACCACTGATCTCGATGAATCTAAGGTATTTGAGGACCTCGAGAATGATCCTTAGGTAAAACACATTGGAGCACAGTGAGAATCACGTTTCGAACATAGTGAGCCGCCCATTGAGGATAATGTGGTCCAAGTCAATGTAGGGAATGAAACCAACCCCAAGTCCATCTTCATCAGCAAGAGCTTAGCACACCTTGAAAGAGAAGGGCTTATATCTCTTATTTGAGAGTATATTGATGTATTTGCCTAGAGTTACGAAGACATGCCTGGGTGAATCCAGAGGTAGCTATGCATCGCCTCACTATTGATCCAAGTGTCAAACTTGTCAATCAACAACAAAGGTGCTTCCTCTTGAGTTAATGAAACAAATTGAGTGAGAAATCCACAAACTCATCGAATGCAAATTTATTCGTGAAGAATAACATCTGACTTGGTTGGCTAATATCGTCGTAGTAACGAAGAAAAATAGCAAAATCTAGATCTGTATCAATTTCAGGGATCTCAAGCTCGCGTATCCAAAAGATGAGTTTCCCCTCCCTATTATGGATATTATGGTTGATAACATGTGCGAGTTTGAGAGGATGTCATTCAAGGATGGCTTTTTTGAATATAACCAAATTAAAATGCATCCAGATGATTAAAAGCACATAGCCTTTAGAACACCTCTGGGAGGATACTGTTATACAGTAATACTCTTTAGTCTGAAGAATGCTGGAGCTACCTATCAACACACGACGAACATGATCATTTGTGAGCATCTAAGCAAGACGTTAGGCTGTTATGTTGACGACCTTGTGACTAAAATTCGTTGCAAAGAAGATCACCTCATTGACTTGAGAATGGTGTTTGATATCATGTAAAAACACTATCTCAAGATTAATTCGACCAAATATTTTCTAAGGGTATCATTAGGCAAATTCCTTGAATTCATTGTAACATCTAAAGGGATACATGTCAACCTAGAGAAAGTGAAGACCATACAAGAAATGCCACCTCCTAGAAATCTCAAAGAACTTAGAGGTTTATAGGGACGATTAGCTTACGTCTATAGATTCATCGCTAATCTATATGAAAAGTGTCAATCATTCCAAAGATTGATGAAAAAAGGTGTTTTGTTCATATGAGACGATACCTGTTAAAAGGCTTTCGATGAGATCAAAGAGTATCTCACAAAGCCATCTGTTCTAGCAGCACCAATGTTGGGAAAGCCATTCCTAATATATGTTAGGCTATGGGCCATTCTCTGGGAGCACTTCTTGCTCAGAAAAATAATGATGGTTATGAACAAGATATATGTTATCTTAGCTGAACTATGAGTGGTGCCGAACATCGCTACAATCTGTTAAAAAAGAGTGCCTAGCTCTGGTATTTGCAGTCCAATAGATGCGGCAGTATTTAACTGGCCCATCCATGCATGTCACCTTTGGAGTCAATCCTCTATGGATACTCATGACAAAACCTGGATCTCTGAATTCCAGGCTGACTAAATGGGCCATACTACTCTCTCAGTACGACATGATGTTTATACCTCAAAAAGTAGTTAAGGGCCAAGCAATAGCCGACTTCTTGGTAGATCACCCCGTCGCCGATTCATCCAAGCTTTATGAAGACATTCTGGATGAGGTATTTGAATAAAATACCATTTTTGACCACCAAGTGTGGTAGCTCTACTTTGATAGTGCATCATGACGCAATCATAAAGGAATGATTATAGCCGGAGTGAGGGTAGTACTTATTGATTCCCTTGGTCATATCTTTCCCCGGGCTTATTGATTAACTGAGTCCTTCTCCAACAATGTGGCAGAATATAATTGTAGGCGTTGAAAAAAAATCGCTTATCAGTCCCCGCACGACTGACTCCAAGGTTGAGTTCGCAACCGACGAACCATTAGTTGACGTAACTGAGGCAACTGAAACAGCTGACGACGCAATCGCATGAAGCGCATCGACGAACGTCCGAACCTGGTCGACGAACGTCTGAACCAAGTCGACACGGCGTACACGTCGACACGACGTACACGCCGA
>JBAKGM010000001.1:18465974-18478309 GCA_037177215.1 Asparagus racemosus
TCCCGTAAAATAGAGATCCTCGTGTTTGTTCATAAAGGAAAAATCACAAAAAAGTTGTATTTTTATTTCGATATTTTTGTTGTAAAAGTCCTTATAAAAAGGCGAGCTGTAATTTTGTAATTCTGTTTTCAAAAGATAAATTTATAACAGATTGATTTTACAGATTAACGAGAATGTCTCCCGCAACTACTTTTCCAGCGAACAATAATGCCCTCATAATCAGGTTGCAACTTGATCAAGACATAGGGGTGAAATATCTCGAGGCTTACAGTGATTTCAAATTGATCGTTAATCAAATAAAGGGAGAATACGAGGTTCAACATAGTGACCTCATACCCTATCATGAAGCGGCTATGAAGCTTGCTCAATCTTTTGAAGGATTCTACATTACTTATGTAGCCCACCTCTAGAACACTCGTGCTGATGCTTTGGCATCCCTTGCAGTTACTCTTGCCTTGACTTCAAAGTCTATCAAGTAGATCATGGTAGCTAGTCGCCAACTATGCTCCCCAAAACAAATTTGGAAGCTAACGAGGTGTATGTCATACCTGGCCCCTTCAAACCTAATGATTGACATTATCCAATCATTGACTACATCTTGCACAGTATATTGACAGATGACCCAAGGCAAGAAATCTCTATTCAAAGAATAGCCTCACGATATTTCTATGATTTTGCCACACAAACTCTGCATTGCTTCGATGCTTGTCATCAACTGAAGCCCAAGAGGTTCACAATGGTATGTGTGGGGCTCATCAACCTGGTCCTAAACTTCAAGACTGACTTTGTTGTTTAGTCTATTATTGGTCAACAATGATTGCAGATGCAATGGCCTATGCCAGGTGGTGTCGTGCATGCCAATTCCATGCTAATTTCCTACATCAACCTTCAGAAGAGTTGCATCTGACTTTCTCCTAATGGCCATTCGAAATGTGGGGAATGGACATCATTGGGCTAATTAGGTCACCATCTGCAAAAGGCCATCGGTTCATTTATCATTGATTACTTCTCCAAGTAGGCCGAAACCATTCCACTCTGAGAAGTCAAAGCTTCTAATGTGGTTAAGTTTTTAAAATACCATGTCATCTATCGATTCGGTGTCCCTCAGAGGATTGTTCATGACAATGGTGCATAGTTCATCAGTAGATCGTTTTCAAATTTTGTGACAAGTTCTGAATCTAAGATGTGAGCTCTATGCCGTACAATCCAACCACCAATCGTCTAGCCGAAGCATTCAATAAAACCATAATTAAGCTTCTCAAAAAGTTTTCTCCTCCAACAAGCATGATTAGGATGATAAGCTAGGGGAGTGTCTATGGGCTTATCAAAAAACGGTCCGCACTCCCATAGGCGCTATACCTTTCTCTTTGGTATACGAATGTGAAGTTGTAGTACCATTAGAGATCCAGATTTCATCATTGAGAACTACTCTTGTGAAAAAGATGACAACTGAAGAACATCATCAAAAGCATCTCTAAGAGTTAAAGGTGCTAGATGAGTTGAGACTCAGAGCGCAACAACAAATTGAGATTTATCAGCCTTGGATCTTGAGAGCCTTCAATAGGAGAGTCAAAGAACTATCCTTTAAAGAAGGAGACCTGGTCTTAGCTGTTCCTTGACCCATGGTCATGACGCACAAGACCAAAGGTAAATTCCAACCCAAACGAGCAAGCCCATTTGTAGTAGAGACTGTCTAGTCAAATGGAGCATACAGCCTAATTGATCCAAATGGCAATAGGATTATGGAACCAATCAATGAGAAATTTTTTTAAAAATATTACCCATGAGTTGAGCCTTATTCATCTCCTCACAGGAGATATCGGTCATGTTCAAGTTTCCTTCTCTGGACATGAGAATAATTTCTCAATCAAAATTACCAACTTCAACAATCACTTATCAAGTTAACACTACATCTCTGTAACCCTGTGAATCTATTACCATTATTATGTTAATATTACACATTTGAATGTTCCGTGTTTCTTTGAACCTGATTGGTTAACATTACACCTCTATTAGTTGTTCTATCTGATTGGTTAACATTACACCTCTATCAGTCTATTGCTTAATATTGATTAGTTAATATTACACTTCCATCGATTTTTTCAACTGTTAAGTTAACATAACAGTTCCAAGTGGTAGTTGTCACTTTGACTCCCTAAAAACAATCAGTTAGTGTTACACCTTTGTCAGTTGTTCTTTTCGACATGTTAACATTACACCTCTGTCGAAATTCCCCGTACTTGTCATGTTAACATTACACCTCTAAATAGTACCAGCTCTCCAAACTTGATATGTTAACACTACACCTCTATCAGCATAACTTCATCGACTAGTTAACATTACACGTCTCTCGACTTCTCTCTTCATGTGGATAAGTTAGTTTCCATAACTTAGCCATTCTCCCCATAGAGTCATTCATGATTCTAAAATTTATATGACACGTTAACATCACACCTCTATCATTTAAATCTAAAAAGTTCTTTATTGCCAAAAGAGAACTAAACCATTATTGTAAATAAATAAAAAAGAGAAGTCGGTGATATGAGTACACTAGAATCATTGATGATACAGGGATTTAATGCACTCAACATGTTTGGCCATCTCTGCCTCTCTTGCATCAAGGATAGCTCATTGTTTTATAATCTCCAGGTCCACTGGGATCACTTGATGCTAATGGCTACCAACCACACTTGTTCGGTCTTTAGCTGAGACGCTTTGTGTGTCTGCTCGGCGACCTGTTCAGAGGATTTAATTCTAGGCTCTTCCTTTCGCTATTGCGCCATCTCTAATTTAGCTTGAGCCTTAGCTATAATAGCTTTGACCTCCTTAATGCTAGCCACCTATTCAAGAATGGCAGTAGCGACCTCAGCATGCTTACCACTGATCTCTATAAGATGGGTGGTCAGCTCTTGAAGTCTTCCCTTGGCTCACTCTACCTCTTTGCGAGCGGCCTCTTCAAGCTCACGGTATTTGATTGTGAGGTGATGTAATTTAATATCTACAATGGCAGCAATGTCAGCCCCATGAAGGCACTGCAACTCTTGAAAATAAAGCTCAACCTCGTCGATCATTCTTTTGTACGACTTAGCACGTTCAGCTCCAGTGATTGATATAAGAACACCAAGCTGACTCTGCAATAGATGAATAGTCCAAGAAGACAAACCTCTTCTAGCAGATAAGGCATTTTCAACACTTTGGCTAAATAATGTTGTCAAACTCTCAATCAAAATTTAGATCTCTAATTCAATTGAATCATTAGATTCTGGGATTAAGGAGACTGAGGAATTCCCATATGACTCGATGGATTCACCTCATTCAAAACCACCAATGCATCAGAGGCAATTGAGGTTGTGGTCTAGGAGACTTGAATCTGACTGCTACCCGGTATGAGAAATGATGCGAGCATGCTCGAGACATCCACTGTCACAGAGACGGATGGTGTTGAGGTCACCAATGATTCAGAAGTCATCATAACTAACATCGTTGTCTTCATTACATCTATTGGCACCTCTTCAACCATAGTGGTTGCTGTCCCTGGGTCGATGAACTTATCTGGCAACTCACCAAGCTTATATTCAACTTGAGGCTTGGTACTTGTGGGATCGTCATTCCAACTCCTTACAGAATCAGAGAAATCAGTACATCATCACCGTCCTCAAAATTGGATGACTCATCTATAATTAACCTACACTGTGCAGCAAGAACTGGTGTGGGGCTTGCTGCTATACTAGCCTCTGGCTCAAGGTTCGTTGGCAATAGGAACAGCCACTGAAGTTGCTGCCTAACTAATCGTCGATTCAAGCTCGCCATCCACAGGAATGGGCATGGGAGTTGCTTTCATACCAGCTTCTAGTTTAAGTTCATCACCTAAGAGAAGATGAGTAAAGTGTTAGTTATCGAGCTAAAAGAACTACACAAACCCCATTGGAGAGGATTATACTTCAGACATAGGAAGATCTACCTATGTCACCCTCGAAACTAGTTTTTTCTGGGTCAGTGAATTAATTATCAGTGTTGTAATCAACTCGTTCTTCACTATTTGAACCCACATGCTTGACTAGGATGGGCTCCTTCCCTGCAAGCAAGAAGTACTTGTCACCAAAATGTATGCCTACTGAATCAATGCGAAGGTAAAAAATAAGGTTTCCCTAAAGCAGCTGTGGGTTTCATCACTGGCTCTTGCATTGGAATCGTAGGAGACTTCTCCCGCGCTCTTGGATGTTCATCAGGTACAAAAGCTTTCATTGACTGTGGAAGCTCTACGTGCTACTTCTTCGATGATTCTTGCGAGTGTTGGACTTGTAGTGGCCTCTTCTCACGAGCCCCTCCACTGGCTGTTCCTCAGTGAACTATGGACTCCATTGGCTCACGTATGCTAATGCCAACAAGTCTTTGTTGTGGTGCCATGCCAGTTGATGCCCCTAAATCTTCTTCATCTTCTTCCAATCTAGCTTCTGCCAAATACTCTTTAAGTCCAGGTGCTCGACTCTTGGACCCTTTCCTAGAAGCATCTTTGTACTTCTAAATGATCCATTGCATACCGGTCTTGTTCACTTGAAAGTTTGGACGGGGGACTTTTACCGTGATATAACACTTACAAAATCCTAGCATCATGTAACAGTTAGGAACCTTGTAAGGTAAAATAAAGGTGGCACCGGTAGCTCTAGCAGCGAAGTGATACGACACACGAGCTCCATCAGCAAGACTTCCTAAGCACGACAATCTTTTACTCTAATTGTCGACATAGAGTTGGTCGTGCCTAAACTGCTGTGCTAATCAACAACGCAAATAGGGCTCAATGTAGCACTTGGTCCCATTTAACTGAGTGATGAGATGGCATGGCCTAATATTGACCAGCTAATTGAAACAACCACTGGTTAAACGGGTGAATACCTGAGCATCAGAGCTGTCCTCAAACTCATCACTAGGATTGGCGTCGCCAATCTTAGGAAAGTAATAGTAGAGGCGGTAATGTTTCTCTTTCTATAAAATCTGCACAAGTCGATGAATCCCCACAACATATTATATAGTCCATTTTGAAGACTCATATCACTACAACAGTGTGATTTCTTCTTCGTGAGGGGTAGCAACGGACATGAGCGAAGGACAAGGAAGTGTGCACCACACTATCAGACAAGTGTATGGTAGCTGCACTCTGGAGTTTGGGACTTTTTCTCTTGGACATCCCTCCTCCTCGTTCAAGTGCTCAGTGGCTAATTCTCTTAATCCGTGATGAATACAGCTAACCATGGCGGGAAGCAAACCCAGGCTATATCCATGAGTAATTAAGGTCGCACGATAAATCACTCTGATTGAGATATAGTCCTTAGGCTGAGAAGGTATAACGCATCCCTTCAATCAGATGGATAAAAATCCCACGAGTAATGCTTGAGCAGAAATGGGTTCTTCTGCTTGATGGTGGATACTTTTAAAAGAATCCCCTGCATGAAACTCACATTCATCTCAGTCAACAATATGAAGAACATGACCATTGTTGAAGATCCTGGTTTCTACATCAAGCTCGGTTGCTACAGGGATCGGTTCAACTTTTTCTTTTTTGCTCACATTTCAGAAGAGATACTCTACCCAAGGCAGCGGGCAACATGGGGGCCATGTGCAGCATTTGCGCCTGTCTGGTGGCATATGTAAAAGTGGCAAACTAATTCCTGAAATACCTCGCTAAGATGTACATTGTGACTCATGGTCTTTAACTCTATATTTGTGGGGAAGAACTCTTCATATGGTCATTCTCCCATTAGCAACTGAGACACCTCAAATATCTTGTACAAAGCTATGCTAATTTTCCCCATCAGAGTGAAAAATGTGTCGTTGTTGCCATTATATAGCTCCAGAATGCTATATAATGCAAGCGGCCAAGTATCAATGCCATACTTGGAGGCTCGAACTGCGGAGTAAAGCCCCAATTTTGACAAGCTCTCTCTAAAGATAGCAAGGGCAAAATCAATCAAAAGCACCCACCACTTTGTGTCAGTTGACCTAATCTAGCTAGGGAATCTAGCATCCTCCTCTAGATATTGCTTGTCAATCTGGGCAAGCAAATTATCAAATACATTTGAGGTGAGAGTTACATCATTAGCAAGAGCGTCCTCTTTAACATAGCTAGGACAGAGGCTGACAATGCTAAGTCCAAATCGGCCCTCCCTGTAAAATCCGCCCTCAGATTTTAAGCCACCCACCAGCACACTGTCTTCTCTCTTAACAATTGGGAATTGCATCAAGAGAGGGACAGCTCAGCTTTGCATGTACATGAATGGCACTTGTTGTTGTATAGCCAACAAATAGAGATGACGATTTCCCTGAATGTAATACCAGTACTCGTTTTCTTAACTAAAAATGTAGGTGCTGCTAGGGTTACCATCTCCAAAGAGAAACTAGGGTTTCGCCATCTGATCGATCTTTAGGATGGAGAACTCTGCATCTGTGATACATTTTCTCAAAGTGTGGGTGTTTCCAAGTCAGATCACATTGATGCTCTCCAGGCTGTTATTCCCATAACACAAGGGGACATTCCCTCTAAAGATGTGTGTTAGCGTGGAATCAATAGTAACTGTATAAAAGTAACTGTATAGTCGTACTCACAAAAGCAGTTGTGGCGGCTAATAGTCGTACTCACAAAAGTAACTGTATAAAAGACAAGAAACGACTTAGAAGACGTGGCTACAAAATTAGCTAAGTCTTTGAACACATGAGTGACGCTCGCTAGGTTTGCCCAGGTGAAGCTCGCTCATGAGTGAAGGTCACACACTACTAATCTCCAGAAGTCTAAATAAGTGTTTTGAGCATCAGCAAAGTTCACATCAATAGTAACGAACCTCAACCATAACAGTGAGGTTCACTCAGAAGCTTTAAGTGGACCAAAATTAGCGAACTTCACTTAGATAAAATTCGCCCAAAGGCCCAATACGCTAAAATAGTGAACTTCACCCAAGAAGTGAAGTTCGCCATACAGAGTGCTATTGATGGCGACTAACAAGGCTTCGCAGTCACCATCGAAACCTATGAATAAGACCAAATACGGTCATGAAAGCCTCGCCATTGACACCAAAGCAAACTTAAGTGCCCTAGAGCATTGTTCAAGTTTGAAGGGGCTATTTTGGCAGATCAAAAAGCTTTACTGAAAATGGGCTTTGATTTTACCTAAAGCCATCTTCAACTCTGGTGTTGCCGCGCTTCGACTGGCGAGAACCACCAGCGGTGTTCTTTCCTTGAGTGAATTGATGTTGGGGGGCATTGAGTCAAAAAGGAGATTTACAAATCATAGAATTCAAAGAAATTTGAAGAAAGTTAGTGTTTTGAGAGTGGTGTGAAGGGATAGGAAGATCAACAGTCTGTTTATAGGCTTGCACCAAACTTCACCCAAGATTTTCTCCTTGAACTTCTTCTGAGAATTTACCTTGAGCTTCCCCTAAGAGCGATCGTCATCCCACTTTCAAGCACAAAAATCGAGAAGTTGAAATTTCAAATTTGCTTAGCTAGTTTGCCAATTAGTCTAGTGAGCTCTACTCAAATACTGAACAAGCCTCAGCCAACTGACTTAAGAAACTTTATATAAGTCCTAAAATTAAATGAGCTTTGCCAACCAACATAGCGAACTTCGCTAAAGTCCAATAATTAGGCGAACCTCACTTAAATGGTAGATTTCTCAATAAATCACATGAAGATTTCAAGTTTTGCTTCAAGCATGAAAGGTAAACTATGCATAGGTCAAACACACAAGAATGGAAAATCTATTGAAGATTACATCCATATTGATCAAGGACTCTGTTACATAAAGGCGACATTCTGAATCTCAAACTACAAAGATAGCTAGCATTCATTCCTCCAACCTCAACAACAGTCAAGAGGCAAAAAGGCAAGCAGAAACCAAAATAAAAAGCTTGCCCTTTACCCCTAAGCATGGATAATGAGAAAGGAAAAGAACAGAGGAGCTACTAATCTCATATTCCTCCGATCTCACAAAAGTTGAGGAACAAAACTAGTCCCCATGTAGAAGAAACAGCTCATGTTTACTTCTCCATTAGGCCCTATGCCAGAAGATGAGAAGAGCTGTTAAACAGAATTCGACATTGAGGTCAAGAAAAATGCACGACACCTTATAACGCTCATGGTCCGCACTTGTGAGACCTAATCACTTTCGGAGTCTTTGCTTGTAGAGCTCCATGGGTCTTTCTTTAGATGCCATGTCAGCCTACGAATGGTTCTACACAGAGCATGGCCCTCAAAATTCCAAGCATTCCTATCACGAGTCACCTCGCGGCAAGCTTCTGACTTATTGTCGAGAGTTTGCTCAAGCGTAGCCTTCTCAGCTGAAAGCAAATCCACTAATAAGTAGAGTATATGGATTTCCTTAGTTGGATTGCCCCTTCACTTGGGCCAGCTCCTATTAGAGCTATTGGATCTTAGCTCCTCTATTGAAGAACATCTCCAGTTAGGTTGGAGAGGACTTAGACATAGAGAAGATGAAGGTGAGAAAAAAATAAGATCAGAATGAGGTTACTTATAAGATTTCCAAATCTAAACTTTCAAAGAATTCACTTCTTATGAGAAGTGATTGGACCGAACAAAGAGGCTAGAGACTAGCCAAAATTTTAGTGCGTCCTAGCGATCTCACTAAAACCTTGACCACCGAAGAGAGATTGCAGCCACAAAACACGGCACGTATCTAAAGGTGGGAATCTTAGCGACCATCACCAATTAATGACCTTCACCAGCTAGTGAACTTCGCTCAAATAAATTGAGGCAAACTTAACCAACTTTCAGAGTCAACTAAACATCGCCATTCTCTAGACACCGCCCTAATGACAAGGTAGACAAATATTGCTCAAAACACAGAATTGAGCGCATGCAAGCATCATTGAGCCTTCAATCAAAACGAATCTTTAGCAAAGAAAGCCATGGTCGATATTACACCTCTGGCAACCAAGTAGATGAATGAGGATAAGTTTTGACCAAAGCAAGACGACTCAAGCCACGTTTAACAGTACACCTCTAGCTATTACCCAAAGTATTTTTACCTTTCTTACAAGCCAAAACTAGGATCTCAAAAACTTTGGGGAGGGGGTCTTGAAGACGATTAAAACATATTTTCACCTAGGCCTAATGCTCAGCTAAGATCTAAGAAGTAGAAGTCTATGAGCTTAATACTTCTAATGGGCCTAGACGTAAGCCCATGATAGGCTGTAGCGAAGTTCGCTCAACAAACATACAAACTTGGCTGCATAGTGCTTTCAAACCTGACTCATAACCCGTCTGAGTCAAGAAGTAGTTGGGGTCGAGTTAGTTTTCATATTTGACTCTTGGTCAAGTCGAAAAGCATCCTCAAATTGACTGAGTTGAGATACCTATTTGAGTTGGATTCTGAGTCAAATGGGAACTTATCAATGAACTTCACCCAAAATCCTTTGTCACGTCACCCATGATTCAGAGAAAGTGGCCTACCCATGTTCTAGCGAACTTCACCCACAACATTATTAGTGAACTTTGCCAATTAACCGTTTCAAACTATTTTTAAGAAGAAACAGTTCTTCCCATTATTTTCTAAGTTAATGGCCAATTAATCCACAATTAATACTCTCTATCTCTCTCTCTCTCTCTCTCTCTCTCTCTCTCTCTCTCTCTCTCCCCCTCTCTCTCTCTCTCTCTCTCTCTCTCTCTCTCTCTCTCTCTCTCTCTCTCTCAATCTCTCTCTCTCTCTCTCTCTCTCTCTCTCTCTAAGAGGAGAGGAGATTGTTTATTTTGACACATGGAGGGAAAAGAAGAAAGGCTGCGAACCTGAAGCTTGGCACTTTGAACTCGGTTTTCTCATAATTTAGACACTTAGCATCTCTTCATCCAAAGAAGACTTTGGGATCTTTAGCAAGATTAGAGATTGTTAATTAGTGAAAGACCTTTCATCTTGTTCGGACCGTCAATGAAGCACAAGATTGACACTCCATCGGTAGTAAAAAAGAACCCCAGATCTCTATAACCTTTTTTCCTTTTGTTTCATTATAATCTTTGAATTTCAATCTGTGTCAATTGCTATTCAAAAGACCCAAAATAGGATGGTTGCACAAATTTAAAGGAGGCGGTGATTGTTCAAGTTTAGAAGATTTGTTTTAAGAAGAAGAAGAACTTTAATGAGGAGGCCGTCAGACTTGATTATCAATCTATTTACCTAATCTTAAGGTATGACTTGCATTGACATAGGTTAGACTGGATGGACTTGGTCTTATGCCCTTAGAATTGACAACCGATTGACTCAAAATTAAATTATTCCTTTTTCTCTCACTCTCACTGCACCAGCTAGTTGTCCTAGTGAGTTTTCAATCTAGCTATGGCTGGAGTGTTTAATAGTTGGCATGTGATTTGTATGAAGAAATTTAGCGTGTTCGATGATTGAGTCAATATATTGATGGTCTAATTGGATAATTTTATCCTGGCTTCTAGACCATTCTCTAGGACACTAAATATTTTCTGATGATCATTATTGAATCATGATGGAGCTGAAATTACAGATTGATCCTGGGAAGTTAATTTTGGATTTCTCAAGAAATTTGTCTGATTTCATATAAAATTAGGATGATTTTTGTAACCTGGATTGCAAGTTAGAGAACATGGTTCATTCCTAGGACACTGGAAAGTAATGTTTATTGGATCGAGTGATTGGTTGTTTCCTAACTAATCATTACATTTTATTGCACTTTTACCCTATTATCTATTTTATTAAATAAATATTCTTGCTAATATCATGTATTTTATGAATTTTTAGAAAATAAAAATTTTAACAAATAAGAGATCAAATGAAGATTATCTCAAGCCCAAAAAATATTTCTAATTGAAGCCCTAAAGAAGCCTAGAGAAGCCCGACGAAAAAGAGCCTAAAAGAATTTCAGCAAAAATCGAAACAAGAGAGTATCGATATCACTATCGATAATTTTATTGATAGCAATATTGATACTGGTATCAATACCAAATCCATACTAGTATCGATACCTGTATCAATACTTGTATTGATATCTAACTAACAGTTATAGATTAAAGGCTGTAACTATGTTTCTTGGGGCTAGGTTTCATTCAAGGACTAATATTGATTTGTGTAATCTATAAATAGGAGTAGAGAGTGCTTGGGTTAGGGATATAGTAAATTTTGTGAAAACTCTATTTGGAGAGGAGTGCCACTCTTAATTGAGAAGGACTTTCAAAATTATGAACTTTAGTTTGTAATAAATAATTTTTTTCTCCTTTTTAAATTTTATTCTTCTTCTCTTTTGATAATGAAGATAAAGATTTGCTTCACAATGGGCTGACCCCTTGCAACGTAAGATTTTTTTTCTCTTGTATTTTCTTGCTTTTATTTTCTTATTTTAGAATTGCTAGAGTTTATTTCTTATTTTTATTTCATGCTTTGTAGTATAGATCTTTTTTTATGCTTTGTAGTTTAGGTTTTTATTTTTTATTTTTATTTCATGCTTTGTAGTGTAGATTTTTATTTTCTTGTGTTTTATTTTTTTTCTTTGTTGTTTAGTTTTATTTTCTTTCATGTTTTGTAATTTAGATTTTAATTTCTTGCTTTTAATTTATACTATGAGTAGCTAATTTCTTTAGGAGTTCTAGGACTAAAAAAATAATTTAATTTCCTTTTGATTTTCATTTTTTTTTGTGCTTAAAATGATAAGGTTTAGAATAATTAATTAGAAACCTAATTGATAAAAAAATTTGATAAGCTATACTTATCTTAAATGATTGATAGTTTATACTTTTTTAATTCTACAATTATTATCTAGTTGTTTATTTCTTTTTAGGAATGATAATATTGCTTGGATATATTTTGATAGGTCATATTTATTTTGATCGAGCAACTTGATAATCTATCCTTAAGAATTCTGAGCAATATGAGAATTAAAAAAGAGTAGTTCTTAGATCCAAATTGAAATTAACTATATTAGATTCAATCTATTAACAATTAGATTCAATCCGAGGTTTCTAGTTTCATATCTTAATTTCCTCCATCTCTTCATTTACTTATTCTTTTCAATTTTATTCTCTTTTTGATTTTATTATTTTCTCATTTCTCTTTCCTTCAATCTCTTTTCTTGTTTTGAGCCATTTTATTTGCAACAACCCTCTCTAAAATCACACTCTACTCTCTCTCTCTCTCTCTCTCTCTCTCTCTCTCTCTCTCTCTCTCTCTCTCTCTCTCTCTCTCTACTTATCTTAAATGATTGATAGTTTATACTTTTTTAATTCTACAATTACTATCTAGTTGTTTATTTCTTTTTAGGAATGATAATATTGCTTGGATATATTTTGATAGGTCATATTTATTTTGATCG
>JBAKGM010000001.1:18483593-18495707 GCA_037177215.1 Asparagus racemosus
ACAAAGGATGTCTGACTTGGAGGCACAAGTGAAAGCTATGCATGATATATTTATTCGGCAACAAACTAATACTTCGTCGACTCCTTGTACTCCAGAAGATATGCAAGACTAGGTAATTATTTGTTTAAAATAATCTTATTACTTTTAAGATTGACTATTTAAATTTGAGAAAATGTGATTTTTTTGATTGTTCTGAAATTGATTTTTTTATTTTTTTGATTGTTTTTGTTTTTCAGGCTATTGAAGGTCAGAAGAAAGGATCAAATGCTTGAGATTTTGAATAACTTTCCAAATTGCCTAGACATAAAATGATGTCAGACACTTTATTTTATTTTGTCTTGGATAGTTTCTTTTTTTTTAGAATAATTGGATATTATTAAGTCTTGTTGTTAGTATTGGATATTTCAGGATGTTGAATTTTTGTATCTTGATGATTCTAGTGAATGAAAATAATTTAGTTCTCTCATCATATTATTATTAGAATTTTTTGGCATATTTGTATTGTCCATTGTGAAAATTATTATCAATTTGAAAGTATAAATAGATTTATTAAAGTGTTTTGGTACATCTATGAAGGGAACACACCGTCATTGTTGGGTTATTAATTGCCCACCATGGAGACTTTTATGATCGTACATATCCGTCATTAGTTAGTTTTCAGTGACAGGCTTGTCCACCTTCGTTAAACAACAACGACGGGAATGTTAAACCATCGTTACACAACTACGACGGGAGTGACGACCTGTCATTAAACAACGACGACGGGAATGATGACCTGTCATTACACAACAACTACGGGTATATGGCCCCGTCGTTACTCGTAACGACGGTGATATCTACCGTCATAACTAAGAACGATAGCAATGTAACCTATTATTATTAACCCTATCACGACGGGGCACTAAAACTTTTGTGACACTTTAGCGAAGAAGGCTTTTACGACGGGCGGCGAAGGGATTTCCCCTGTCGTCAGCATACAATAACGACGGTTTTTGGATTTGCAACGAAGGGATTTCCCTTCGTTAAAGACTTAATTTCTTGTAGTGCAGGAAAGCTTCTCCCTTGCATTTGCAATAGAAAATTCAAGTTGGCTGCTGCATATTGGGAGCTAGGTAATCCTTCTGAGGAGGCGACTTGATCTCACCTTGTTTGGAAGAGCTATTTTACTCCCAAGCATTCTTTTATTTCGTTATTAGCCATTCAATAGAGATTGCTAGCTTAAGATAAACTTTATAGATGGGGAATCAGTTTAATAAATTCATGTGTCTTGTGCTCACAAGGTATGGAAGATCATAACCATTTATTCTTTGAATGCTCTTACTCAACCAGTGCGTGGACTTCAATTATGAACTGGGTGCAATTTCAGTTTTGAGCTTGTGTTTAGCATCAAGTTTTCGGGTGGTTTGCTGAAAATTTAAGGGAAAGCAGCTTCACAAAGAGAGTGAGGAAAATGGCTCTAGCGTAAATGTTTATTTCTTGTGGATTGAAAGGAATGGCTGGTTATATGCTGCGAAATTTAGTTCTCCTGAGTACGTTATTAAAACGATTAAAGTTCATGCTGACCTTATTGTATCATTCTTCTATTCCGAAGCAGGCAAAGCACTGGGTGGAGTCTTTGTGAGGTAGCTAGGATGGATATTTGTAAGTGAGTGTTTTGTTTTGTGTGGGATGAGTTTTTCCACTGATTGAGTTAGTTGTAATCTCGGGCATGCCTAAATATATGATTGTGTATACATTGCTTCCATGGTAAATGAAATTATTATTCACTAATAAAAAAATAAACGCTAGTAGAAAATATTGCATTCTTGACGGGCAACGAGCCGTCAAGGATGTTCGTTGCCGTCAAGAATATGCCCTTCAAGGATGCAAATGTCCTTGACGGGCCATAAACATTCTTGACGGCCTAGTTAAGTAATTGGAGGGATGGTGAAATAATTAGAGGGAAAATAACCCTCTAATTATTTCACAATATCTCCCACAAAACCCACTAGTTCTCTCTCTTCCCATTTCTGTAGCTTGCCCTAGATCCCAGTTGCCAAAGAAACCACTGCCTCCCACGTCCGTAGCCGCCGCCCACACCCGCCAACCTCTTCCTCCACCACCACAGCCCCCGCTGTCAGACAAAAGTCTGTTTTTTATTTCTTTTTGTATTTTTTATTTTTTTCTACAATTTCATTGCTTGTCGTTTGATTTGGTATGAACTTGTATGAAATCCGCAAATCGAAAACACTAATCCAACCCCTTACTTACAAAACCCTAATCTTAACCCTAATAACTATAATCCAAGTAAATCTAGTAAAAATACTCCTCATCCTAACCCTAATAATATTACCCCAGGTCTAGAACATCCTAACCCTAATAATATTACTCTAGGTCTAGAACCCCAATTAAACTAATTTTAACCTTTGTGTCACATTAATACCATCTCTAATAAAAACTAATTTAACTTTAGTAGCCCTAATCCTAACTCTAATAACTCTAATTAATTGAACAAATCTGCTGTGAATTAGGATGTTAATAAATAAAAGATATGTGAGCTAATTATTTTGAGACATTGATGAATGAGGATGTTCATATATCATATCCTTGCAGGGTGAGATTGAGTCATTCAAGCCATATAGACATAGATATCATGTTTACATCTCCATTCTGGTACTCAATCGAGCGAGCCTCAGCACACATCATTATTCTCTCATCTTATTCAGCTTATGGTATGGGCCCTCAACAGGTCAATTTTTCTTCCAAAAAATGTTCTTCTCTAATCTCAATTATATGTCATTTGGACAAGTTATCATAATGGAATTAGATCTGAACTTATACAATGCAGTCTCTGTATCAGAGTTGAATGAAGAAAAAAAATATCTTAGTGATGTATGAAGTTCAGCATACAGCATTTGGTTAGTATTCAGTGTATAGCATTTGGTTTGTACTATTCCTTTTTATTTCTTTTGTTACATTGCTAGGTACGTACTTAATTTTTTTCCCCCTTTCTTATTTTGAGTAGGAACTTTCCAAAGATCTGTTTCCTTAATCAAGTAAAGATCAGACATATATACAAAGAATGTCACCCTTCATATATTTTAGATTTGTTTCCATCTTTTCAGTTCAATCCAATTCTTATTGTACATACCATTCGCTTTGCTCAACAATTTTATTTTGAGATATGCATATTTCTAAGTGTTAATTATTAACTGCTCATTATTCCTATTTTATCATGAATGTAAAATTGATCACACTATTTGCTGATTATATTTAATTTCCAACCTTCTATGAGAAGTGCTTGGTTAGATAGGTAGTTTTTTTATCCATTATATATATAAAGAATTCGTCGTTTTTGCAATAAAACGTGGATTGATTAGGTAGATTTGTCTAATAAATATATATGAATGTCTCTCTTGAATGTGATACATTTGGAGACTCTAAAGAACCTTTTGTGACAAGCTCAACGAAAATGAAGAGTTTTGTAAGTTCCTGCGGGATATATTTAAAGATCATTATGAGTGGGAACGATCTCATGTTTAAATACAATCAATAATGTTACTTCTTTTTCTATTTCATGAAAAATGTGGTTCACTTAAGATTGACCTACAAGTATGTCTCAAGTGGTGCCCAATTTTTGAAAAATTATGTATAAAATCTGCTTCGTCTATCACATTAGTTCCAGTTTATTAGTTCCAGTTTATGCTCGTTCTTCGCGACTTGTTGATGTCAAGCGTACATTTGCAACTTTATTTTCTTTGAAGATAATATTGACTTACTATTGGAATAGAGCCTCATGTTTGCACTTCTTCTAGCAGGGTAGCTTCACAATGCAACTCAAGGATACTACCGGTATCATTATTGCTACTATCTTCAAGACAAATGCCAAAAAACTTCTTCATCAACGGCATGCAACTTATGAACAATACTAATGAGGTATTTCCCTTATCGATCATTTTCCTTTGCTCACTCTGAATAGTCAATATCAAACATGATTATAATTGCCAACACTTTCCACTTTGATGTTATTTTCTTCATGACACGTACAATAGATGTCTTGGTAGATACTGTACCAGAAGTTATAATTTTAAAATTTCTTTTTGCATATGAAATAGTCCTTAATTTCATATAGCACATTTAGTCAGGAAGCATCTTATATTACAATATGAAGGAAATGCCAATATACCATCTCTCAATAATGTCACGTGCCCGCCTTACTAGTATTATAAAATAAATCTTGGGGATAACAAGTGCCTAACCACGATAGTATAGTAGAGTATCCGAAATTAACCCCTTTCGGTCACACCATTTTTGAGATCAAGAATAGGACTTATGCCTGCTATAGCTGGCGTTGAAATGAAGATGGTTATGCAATAGAAGTTGATTCAATGTGGTTTTATAATAGCTTTTGGTATGCAACGGACGAATATAATTAATCTACTTCCTGATGTTGTATATGTAGTTTTTTCTTCTTCTTCATAACTTAAACATTGCTCTTATATTTAGAGGCACAATCCACCATGATTTGGTTGAGGTTCCAGTAAATGAGAATTTGCTCAAACTTATGCATCTTCATCTAAGTCAATAAAGATTGTTTCATATCTCATGCTTGATCATATCAAGTATATTATTTTTTCATTTAATCAACATGTGTATATCCATTTTGAAGTTTTCCAAATAATAATTATTGTCGTCTACTTAATAAATAAATACGTATCATTAATACATCCTAATTCTATATTTTGAATTAAAAGAATTTTGAAAATGCTACCTTTTAATGTATCTTATACGAATTATTTTGTTGTTAGTATGGAGATGATGTCGTTGGGGGCACCAGTTGTAGAGTGGAGCTTCCAACAATGGGATGAGGACACGAGCGAGGAGGAGGACCTCAATTAGTGAGTTTTATCATTTTGTATCTTGGACTTGTATGGAAGATATATGCATTTGCAACTCAACCGTTTGTAGTAGTTTATATATCCTAGACTTGTTTGTTGGGATTGTGAGATGTTTGTTGGATTGTATAGTATTTCATATCCTAGACTTGTTTGTGGATATGGTTATCATGTTCCTATTGTAGCGATTTTATGGATTTATCATGTTTGATTGGATTGTGAAATTCCAATCTTTTGTATTCTGTATCTCGGGCATTGAGAGATATTGTGTCTAAATTATGGATGTATTTGTGGGGTATATGTATATTGTGGTTTGAATTTGACAATTATAAGGATATTGTGTTGAATTGTGTATATTGTCCATTGTTGTACGGGAAATATCGGTATTGTATTCAAGGAATTATGCGTTTATTTTTTTTCACAGGATATACATATCCTTGATGGGAAACGCCGTCAAGGATACACATCCTTGATGACTTGCCCGTCAAAGATGTTGGCATCATCCTTAATGACGCTGTCAAGGATGTTCCTGTCAGGGATGCGTATTCTTGACGGTCTCCCGTCAAGGATGCTGATATCCTTGATGGGACTTATGTTGAAGGCGTATTCTTGATGGGCCCCCGTCAAGGATGTTCAGCTTTGATGGGGTTATGTGCATCCTTGACGGATTGCCCGTCAAGGATGCACCTTTTCTACTAGTGAAAATAATTTGTAAAATATATAAATTTAGGACTATATATGTCAAAATGGAAAAACTATATTTATATGACCGACTTGACTAGATGTGTGCGGGAGAAGTTTCCCAACTAACATAAACAATGTCTAAAGTGATTGACAATTCTTCTCATGGGAATAAATAGTATAGAACACCAAAGGAAGAAAATCTAACAAATCAAGATATTAATCAACTATGGATCTCGAGAGAGCTTCAGATACCTAGGAGTATAAGGCTAGTTTCAATGCCATAATCACCAATAACATTGTAGTGGAGATTACGCAGCCCAAATTAAATTTATACAATTTTGTTGCTAATCCCAAAATTGCAATTTAAAGATCCAAAAAAAGTTTTCACTTGACCACGCGCTGTATCCCAGAGGTTCCCCAGCCATGTGATGTAGGAGATACATTATTACGGGTTTGGAAATAATATGGTGTACTGGGCGATCGAGTAAATTTTATTTCTCAGAGTTCATATATCATATATATTTGACTAAGTTTTATATTGGCTGTCGGTTACTTAACCCTAACTCTAATAAGATAAATGAACGGAATTACCCATGATAGAGCTGAACAGAATAATCCATAATAAAAGTGAATGAAAGGATATGAACCATATCGTTGATCCCCGAATTTTGGGATAAATGTTTCATTTTACTTGTTATTGTTATTATAGCATATTTAGTTTTATGTTTTCTGAATTTTTTATATTGAATTTTTCTTCGTCTGAATGAATGCCTTTAACAGTCCAATATTCTCATACCGCGTCCAACAGTATTTTATTCAAAAATTTAGCTAAGTAGTTCTATAACATAATTATTAGTTACGTTATCATGTGTAAGTGTAATCTTACATTGCAAAATCGTTTTTAAAAAAACAGTCAATTTAATTGAAAAGTGAGATCAATTCAAACAGTTTAAGCTTTGGAGTTGATTTAGTTCCCAACCACAAGAATGATTGAGGTGTGAATGTGAGCAAACAAGCATTGTCACGCCAAGATGCATGGTGAGCCTACAGACGACCAAATCAGTGGACTAAGATCTAAGTTAGCCCGTACATGTTGAAAGATAATTGGATTTTGCTAGTTACGTTTTTATTCATGATTGTCGATTTAGTCCAATATCGGGTTAAACCACAAATGAAATGATGCTCAAGATTGTTCCCAGGATCAGTGTCGTAAAGCATAGCTGATAGAAAATATTAGGATTCGGATCCTCTCCAATTAGATAGTAATTGGAGAATATTTAATTTTTCAAATCTCTAGCATTCATTCTAATTTTTAAGGGTTGAGATTATGCCACATAGGATTTTCAAGATTGTGATAGTGGTTTTCGCAATAGTAATTTTCAAGACAATAGTGATTTTCAAGGCAACGGTGGCAATCCTACGTGGCATCTTCTCATCCCTTAAAATTAGAATAGAGGGCAAGGATTGGAATAATTGAACACTTTCCAATTATCATCAAATTGGAGAGGATTCGTATCCAAAATACTTCAAATGTTGATAGCCATATTAATACACCACGATCGTGGGTTTAGACCAAGATTGCTCCCCTTGAAATTACACGATCATTAGCAGCATCTGTGGAAATCAAACTCAAGATTTTCTCCTTTGTGACCTATGAACTTGCTTCATACCCAAATGTTCCCATCAATTCTCATCACCTAGATCCAATGTTCTCATCAAGTGAATAAATGCCACAGTATCAAGATCCAAAATTCTCTGATGCGTTGAAGGCATCAAACTCTCCTAGTATCAAGAACCCCCAAATTAAACTATACTTCCAAACTCAATACCCCTTAACTAACCCCACGTTAAAAAAAATTTTAATCCATTCCTTCCACTTTCGTACCAATTTTAAGGTAATTTTCATAAAACCCCTTACATTTGGTGGATTTTGATAAAAGCCCCAAAGCCTAAAAACTATCACGTAACCCCCTCCCATCATAAGTTTTTTCCTTCTGTTATGGTCATAACCACTAATAAGTGATCAAAAAGGAAAACGAGAGTATCAACGCAAAAGAATATACTCGCCTACCGACCAAGGGCAGCACAAGCTACTCTAACCGGCCTGTAAGACGACCTACACCCACTACCCACATCGTAGCTACCTAGGGGTGACGCGAAAGGCGGTGATGGTCGTCCATCCGACCCACCGTTCGCCCTAGCTACCCATGGACGACGCGAAAGGCGGTGATGGTCGTCCATTCAACCAACCATTCATCGTAGTTGCCCGTGGACGACGCGAAAGGCGGTGATGGTCGTCCATCCGACCCACCGTTCGCCCTAGTGACCCATGGATGACGCGAGAGACGGGGGCGGTGGTCCACTCGATCGAATTACCCTCCGCGACTCGAGAAGAGCAATTCAAGTCCGTCATTCGGCCCCGACTCCCCTCTCTCGTCGCTCGTGGTCCCACACCTAGACGACGGCCATCTGAAATCCACCCCCGACAATCCATCACTATCGCATTAAATGTGCTGACAACCTCCTTTACTCCTCCATCCCTCACGGTATTTAAGGTACCTCGGACCCATGCCACTGCAGGCGCCGCCAATCCCATCCCATTAATGGTGAATGGACAACGCCAACTCTCGGTCCGTTCACAGTTTGACACCTGTCAATGCATGTTATTGTGACAGAGACGTGCTACTGTGGCCGGCGCATACAGGAGCTGGCCCAATGGCCCCTCAACACGTGGAGGAAGGGTCTGACTCAGCAGTTGCCCCTTAAAAGACAAGAATATCCTCCGAACCCTAAATATAAATAGCGGTAAGAACATTGAACAGGTAGGTGATTCATTCTCAGTGAATTCCACTACACATTTTCTCTTTTTCTCATTACTGACTTGATTGTCGGAGGGACTACCGGAGATCCCAACTCTAACCCTTCCACAGGTACTCCTGTGTAGACGAATCCCTTGACTGGAGCAACGTCACCGGGCATTAGGAGAGAAGGTGAGCCCCTACTCTCATAAAAACTAAACTCACATCGAGGTTAGTGACTGTTTGATCACATACATCAACAGTTTGGCGCCCACCGTGGGACTACCTTTCTCCTTCTTGCAAGTATGTCCAGTGGTGATGATTACTCGAGGTTGGGGAACCTACCATTGGGCTACGTCACTCAAGCCCAACTCCAGTAATCTACTGAGAGGATCACCCGGACTGTGAAAGTCCAGCTCAAAGCCTTCGCTGACGAGCTCTTCAGCCGCCTCCCAGCAGCAGCAGCCCAACCGAACACCTCTGCCGGGGGCTAACCCTCGGTTAGTCGCCACTCCACTAACCATGAAGGCCGGCCAGGGACCATGCATTAGGTCCCGCTCCCAGAGACTCCTCACCCTAACAGATCGAGGAGAGGCTATGGGTATGCTACACAGCCGCTGCAGATGCACCCAACCCAGCGTGCCAGCCTCGAACGTCGTACCCTCTTCTTTGATGACGTGACCGATGAGAGCCCAGCCCCCAGTCGAGGTCATGAGGAACTAGCTGGTGCAGCCTCGAGACGCCACGTCACGCCGGCCCCTCCGGTCAAGATGACCCCTAACCCTCCAGGTGGCTACAACCAGGTATACCAGCTGATCGCTGACGCCATCAGAGGGAACACTCCCTTCACCGATGCCCTCATGATGGCGCTGACAGAAAAGTTCAAAATGCCGACCATGGAGAAGTATGGTGGCGACAGAGACCCAGCGGAGCACATCCAAGACTACCACAACACCATGATAATGATGCAAGCACCGGAAGTGACCATCTGTCATTGTTTTCCGGTCACCCTGACAGGGAGCGCCAAACTCTGGTGGAACCCCCTGGAGAAGAAGTCCATCGGGAGATTTGAGGAGCTCAACAGAAAGTTTGTCCACCATTTCCTAGCTAATGCTAAGCCCAAGCTGCCGTCTAGTATACTCATCCAGACCCCAGGGACGACTCTCCTGATCTCGCCTCTTGGTGGGAGTTAAAGGTGGACGGGTCATCCGGTGAAGGGGGTAGTGGGGCTGGCCTTGTCTTGCGTAGCCCCGAGGGGACGATCATCGAGTAGTCGGTTGCCTTCTAGTTCCTCGCTTCAAACAATGAAGCGGAGTATGAAGCCCTCATCACCGGCCTGCGGGTCGCCCTGGCAGCTAAAGCTGACAGCTTGAGTGTGTTGACCAACTCTCAATTGGTTGTCCACCAAGTCAACAGCAAATACGCCGCCAAAGATGAGAGAATGGCCCGTTACCTGGAGGTCGTGAAGGGCTTGCTAATTCGCTTCGCCAACTTCAAGATCGCCCAGGTCCCTCGTGATCGCAACGCCCGAGCGGACGCCTTGTTGAAGCTTGCATCAACCAGCACCTTCAGCAGCTCCGGGCCTATCTACACCGACACCCTACAAGTACCCAGTATTGCGAGAACTTCACTAGGAGTCTTGCAGGCCGACATTCCCTAGGAGGCCTACTGGATGGACCCAATTGCCCGGTTCCTGAGCAATGGCGACCTCCCCACGGGCGCGGCCAAAGCGAAGAGCCTGCAGAGGACCGCCCATCGTTACCTCCTAATTGACAACCAGCTCTACCGGTCGTCCTACCAAAACAGCGGAGTGGGACCCTACCTCCAGTGTCTTCGGCCGGCCGAAGATGAGTACGTCTTGAAGGAGATCCATGAGGGCATCTGTGGAAACCACCCAGGGGTGAGAACCCTCACCCAGAAAGCCATCCACCAAGGGTACTACTGGCCGACCATCATTGCTGACTCGAAGAAGCTCGTCTCTAAATGCCGGAAGTGCCAACTCTTTGCTGAAATCCCCAGGGCCGCCGCCACAGAATTGACATCCGTCTTCAGCCCCATCCTGTTCGCCCAGTGGGGCGTGGACATACTAGGGCCGCTCCCTCTTACCTCGGGACAACGCAAGTTCCTCCTAGTCGCCATAGACTACTTCACTAAGTGGATCGAAGCTGAACCCTTGGCAAAAATTAGAGAGGTCAACAATACTGGCTTCGCATAGAAGTCGAATTTTTGTCGGTTCGGCGTTCCTCACTCCTTTATTACCGATAATGGCACTCAGTTTAGCAGCGGGGGTTCCAAAACTTCTATGAAGAGTGGAGGATCAAGCTCAAGTTTGCCTCAGTAGCGCACCCCCAATGCAATGGACTTGCGGAAGCCGCCAACAAATGCATCCTCCAATATCTGAAGAAGAAGATCGACAAAGCAGTCAGCAATTGGGTCGAGGAATTGCCAAGCATCCTGTGGTAGTATAGGACGACCCATAAGAACTCGACGGGGAAACTCCCTTCATGTTGGCCTATGGGGCGGAGGCAGTGACCCCCGTAGAGGTCGGCATGCCCACCATTCGACTCCAGCACTTTGACGAGGAGGTGAATTCCGAAGCACTGCGGGTGCAACTGGATCTAGTGGATGAAGTTCGAGCGATGGCCCTACGCAAACAAGTTGTTAATCAGCAACAGGTCACCCGATATTATAACAGCAAAGTCCGACCGAGGATATTCCGGGTCGGCGACCTGGTACTGAGGAAGGCGGCATTCGACAGGGATACTAAGCGTGGCAAGCTAGCCCCCAACTAGGAAGGACCCTATACCATTCTAGAAGAGCTACGCCCAGGAACATACCGGCTCAGAAGCCTAGACGGGAGGGTGTTGCAACACCCCTGGAACATCGAGCACCTCAGGAAGTTTTGTTAATAATTTTGCATTGTACATTTTACCTAATATGTTTCAATACAACTCAGATATTCTGCTTCTGATTACTGCTGCTTACCATAAATTGTGCCAGGAACGCCAAACAACCGATCAGCCACATCCAATGGCAATCAATCCCTTGCAGCAGCGTCGCGCGACCCCTAACTTAACAAATGAGTTAGGGTAGCCTGACCACTCTAGCCGAATCGAGGTAATTCCCTAATCAAAGTCGAGCCAAGCAAACCATGTCCGCTAAGTAAAAAACCCCTTCTCACTATACCGACCCGCGGAACTTTTCTTGCTAAGCCGAGTTAAGAAACCCTTCTCGTTTAGCCGAGTCAAGAAAACCCCCTCGTTTAGCCGAGTCAAGGAACTCTTCTCACTTAGTCGTGACAAAGGATCTTGCTCACTCGGTGAAAGGAACAGACCCCGCGCGCTGAGTGAAAGTCGAGCTATCTGACCTTACTAAGTTAGCCCACCCACGCTTGCTCGCCAACCCCTGGAAAAATTGTCACAACGACCAGAAATCGGCAATGCTGAAGAAGATGCCAGGTATGTCGTGAGTCTGGGACTACCAGTCTATAAGACGACAGACCTAGGCATTCGACCCACGAGGTCGTCCTCTACAGAGTCGCCGCTCCCACGGGAGCTGACTCAGGCTTGCTCTTTGCCTCAAAACAGAGATCAGCAATGCCGAAGAAGACGCTAGGTATGTCGCGAGTCCGGGACTACCGGCCTATAAGATGACAGACCTAGGCATTCGACCCACGAGGTTGTCCTCTGTGGAGTCGCCACTCCCACGGGAGCCGACTCAGGCTTGCTCTTTGCCTCAAAACAGAGATCGGTAATGCC
>JBAKGM010000001.1:18512573-18538690 GCA_037177215.1 Asparagus racemosus
TGTGTGTGTGTGTGTGTGTGTGTGTGTGTATTTTGAGAAGAAGGTAGATCAATATAACTTGAAATTTATTTTCTACTCTAAGTTAAGCATGCAAAAATTTCATTACTTTAATTAAAACTATAAGTTAGACTACAGTGAAGTATAATACTTTAAATTTATTTCTTAAAATTTTTTTTAGTATTATCATAAAAGGTTAAAATTGAGTACAAGACTAACTAAGAATTAAAAATTTTAAAATTTATCAAGCAAATAAATTATTAATTAACTTTATCAAGTTGGCAAGTGAAATTTTTTTATGGGAAAGAAACGAAAAGAAAATATGAAATAAAAAAAGAAAAAAATGATAAAATAAAGAGAAAAGATAACTAGTTCCCACCTCCACCTAAATTTTATATTGTCCTCAATGCAAACTCTATGATGTACAAAGTAAAGCACATAGGAAATGAAATACTTATATTTATTAGGACAATGATAACAAATCTGCAATTTATCTTTGGTACGAAGAGGATGTAGGTAAAATTCTCTCTCTCTCTCTCTCTCTTGTTTTTATTTTTTATTTTTTTCTTCATTTTTTTCATTTTTTTTCTTTTTCTTCTTTTTTTCATCTCTTTTTTCCTTCTTTTTTTTTCATCTTTTTTCTTTTTCTTTTTTTATTTTTTTCTTCTTCTTTTCTTTCTTTTTTTCTTCAAAAGAACAAGAAACTCTCAAGTGAGAGAAGAATAATTTCTTTTTATTACTATTTTGAGACAATGAATAAAGATGTAGAATAAAAGATTGAAAATAAAAATCTCACACTCTACATCAAATTCTACCTTATTGCTGAAAATTCTGCCCAAGGTTTTCAAGAAGTCTAAACTGATAAACTCAATGTTGTGCTTACATTCTGTACACTCTAAGATTTTTAATGATCTCTACAGCATTTGAAGGTAGGAATGTTTCTTGTGTTTCTGGTATTGGCTAGTCTCAAATATAAAGTCAAGTTCACTAAGACTAAACATTTCTCTTAACACAACCAATTCTTCTATAAAAAATTTCTCAAACTCAAGATTTATGGTTAATATATGATAAGCTAGTTGTTTTATATTTTCTAAGAACCTAAGCTTATTAGCAAAAAGTTCTTCAAAGCCAAGATCAAAGAAACTTGTGTCTGACTCTGTAAAAACATGTTCTGATACAAATTCCTCTAGTGTCTTGATTTCTTCACAAAAAATTTCCTCAAAACTTAGGTTTGACTCACTCTCTCATGCTATTAGGATTCAAGTTATTCTTCTTCTAACTCTTCATTTGAATTTTTCTGGATGTAGTTTACTTTAAGGGGTTTATTAGTTGGCGGGTTCCTTAGATTGAAAATATTGAGATCTACAGTCGTATTCCCAAAGAACAGCTTTATTTGACTAGTTCTACAATTAATCAGAGTATTGAAAGTAGTTAAGAACGGTCTTTCTAAAATTATAGGTAACTGACCTTTGAGATTGAAAATGGGCAGCATCTCCAAGACTATGAAATCAACAGGAGAATTAAACTCTCCTACCTTAATCAGAATATTCTCTGTCTCTTTCATGGAAATTTTGATGGATCTATCAGCTAACTGTAAGGTACATCTGGTTAGTTTAAGTTCTTCTACACCAAGTTGCTGATAGACCAAATAAGAAAGCAAATTGACACTAGCCCCTAAGTCTAAAAGTGCCTTATCAATTTAGGTATTTCCTATGATGCATGAGTTCGTGGGATAACCAGGATTCTTATGTTTTAAAGGTATTGGCTTTGAGAGCATGTCACTAATATTGACATTAAGAAAGACTTTCATTGGAATATTTATTATTCTCCTTTTAGTGCACAAATCCTTCAAAAATTTTACATAAAATGAGATCTGTTGGATGATATCTAAGAGAGGGATGTTGACACTGCTTGAAGGTTTCTAAGATCGTCTTAACCTAAGGTGAGTTTTTCCTAGGCCTGAGTCTATCTAGAAAGGGAGCAATGGATTTAAACCTATCAAAACTGATTTCAGGTTTTTAGTCATTGGAAGGGGGTGATTGTTGAACAGAGTTATTAGAAGAAAAAAGAGTTTGTTCAAGTTCAGTGTTTTGACTAGGAGAAGAAGAAAAAAGAGTTTGATTTAGAGGCATTCTAACTTGATTATCGATATGTTTTCCTGACCGTAGTGAATGGATTTCGTTCACTTGAGTGTGGTAAGTTGAACTTGACCCAATATCCTTCGGGTTTGCAATATGTTGACTGAAAAATTTTTCCTTTTGTCTTTCATTCACACTAGCTAGTTGATCAAGTTGGGTTTCTAGCCTAGCTATGACTTGAGTGTTGAAATTGAGCATTTGACTAGTTATTTACATGAAGAAATTCAGAGTGTTAGATGTCTGAGTCAATATGTTGGTGGTCTGTGTGGAAGCTTTAATCAAGGCCTCTAAATCCTTTTCTAGGATACTGAGATATTTTCTTATGATCAGAACTCAGAGAAATAGGATTTACTGCTTGATGATGAAGGGGTGGAGTTAGATAAGGCAAATTGGGTTGTTGAAAATTATTTGGTGAGTTGAATGGAACTGTGTTTCCTCTAGAAAATTATTCTGTTGAATTGGGAGTAAAATTTTAATTCCCAGAGAAATTTTCCTTATTCCATGTAAAATTTAGATGATTTTTCTAACCAAGATTGTAGGTTGGATAAAATAGATCATTCACAAGATGCTGGATGATTGTTTCCTTAGCGAGGACATTTCTCTAAAACTTGGACTTAGAAAGACAGTTATGACATCCTTGGGTAGAAACTTGATTGATATGAGCTACGGCTCATTGTTTGGGTTCAAGGGCCTCTAACCTACACAGGATTGCAGTCATCTTTGCTTCAGAGGCTATGTTTGAATCTAGAGAAAGACCACTAAATTTAGTTAGGGGAACTAATAAAATTCTTTCATCATAGTGTTCGCACTGCATGATTTTCTCAAATAAACTCTCTAAAAATTTCCAAGCTTCATTGGTATTTTTCTTCATGAAATTCCCTTGACCCATAGATTCTAAGAAAATTTTTAAAGAATAATCCAATCATTTATAGATGATTTGCCATAATCGCCACTTTTCTAGACCATGCAGAAGATATTGGATAAGAAGATATTTAAACCTATCAAAATACTTTCAGAATAGCTCTTTTGGGACTATCTTGAAATGCTAAGTGCTGTTTCTAAGGTTAAACATTTTGTGGATTGAAAAAAATTTCTTTAGAAAAATGGTAAAAATTTTATCTCAGGCTGAGATAGAATTTATGGGTAAGCTATACAATTATTTTTTTAGCTTTGTGCTTAAGAGGAAATAGGATAAATCTAAGCTTAATCACATCCTAAGATAATTTTCTAATTTTAATCATAAGACAAACTTCCTCAAACTCAGAGATAAAAATGTAAGCGTCTTCAGTTTCATTTCCTAAGAATTTTAGAAGCATGTTTATGAAGTGCGGTCTAAGCTAAAAATTCGCTCAATTAACCTCGAGTAGCCTAATACAATATACAATTACATTCCTAGTTGGATAACACATGTCTTGAAGAATGGGTGAATTAGGATTAGCCATTTCTTTGGTTTCAAATTTTGGTTCAACATGGATTAATCGATTGGTATTATTTCTAAAGCCCAAGTCATTATGATAACCAAATAAAACAATTTGAAAAACTAAAAAATTTATTTTTAATGAAAGATAAAAGTAACACTTGTGACCTTTCACTTGAATAAAGAATATGACACATGTCAAAAATCTAGAATTCAACAAAATCAGATAGTTCAAATTTATTTGATCTTGATTTGATTCGGAGTGGGGTAAGGTCCTTATATTCAGTCATTGCATATCTAAATAAGAATATAATTAAAGACTAAATTAAAATGATATTTATTCAATGCAATTGTAGTTTGAATTTGAAATTTTACTTTATGATTAATATGATGATATGATATGATAATAATGTCGTAGTAGAGTGGATGATATCCTCTGCTTTGTTTGACATATCTTGAAGATTATTCTTACATTATTTTTACTTATGATTTGTTATGCCTTTTTGTTATAAGTGTTGATAGAATTGTTAGAATTTGAGTAGACTTTTTCAGTAGCGAGACTGTATTTTATTGAGGGGTGTTTTCTCCAGTCTGTTACATATTTTATGGTTTATATTCCTATTTATATTGTTGTCTTTTATCATTTGTTATCACTCTACCATTTTACTTGAGCACTATTATCTTTTTGATGATCACTATCTCTTTGAGCTAGTTTTATTTATTTTATTTTGATTGTGAATTATTATTCACAAGTCCATTTTGGATTGCTATTCCTTTGACAGTTCTTGCTGAATCCGCTCTGACGAATTATTTTTGTTTACCTTCCCAAGTAGTTGATGTGACCCAGGTTGTGAGTAAAGGATTGGTTAAGAACATGAATGATCAGATATGAGTTTATTGTTGGTTTTAAATATTTTTTTTCCTTTTTTTGAAAAAAATTATGTTTTCTAAGTTTGACCTATTTTGATAAATAAGTGAAAATGAATGGTAACAATTATAGGCCTAAGATATTATTGAGATGAAGTTATCATCAGAGTTGTGTGTGTCGACATCAATGCACTCTGATTAAGTCGCAAGGCGTGACACTCCTGAAAAAGGTGTTGCATATTGTCTCCACTATTATCTTTTTACTGAGAGGTCGGCTATGCAAAGTGAATGAGATGTGTTATAATTATTGGTTTTAAAAATTAGAAAAAAATCAAGAGCGGGAAAAACATGCTTTTCTCAAACATATGAGAGATTATCTATGTTTTCCACATAATAATGTTGTAAAATGTTCTGCAGCCTTGATGAATCAATCTAATCATGTTGGTAAAGGGACGGAGAGGCAAGCGACTGAACAGATTGAGAAGAATAGGTTCGAGCCAAAACTTTGATTGATGCTATTCACTAGATTTCATCACATGGGCTTGCTTTAAGAGATCATGATAGGCGCATTTACTCAATCAATTAAGGAAACTTTCTTGAGTTGATCAAATACATTGCCTTATATAATCAGAACATGGCAAATGTTGTTTTAGAGAATGCTCCATCTAATGCAAAATATACTTTACTTGTTATTCAAAAGGAGATGTTGCATGTTTGTGCAAATAATGTGCGAAATTTTATTCGTGAAGAAATTGGATATTCTAAGTTTTGCATCATCGTTGATGAATCAAGGGATGTGACTAAGAGAGAACAAATGACGCTTATTTTTCAATTTGTTGATGGCGGAGGCTATGTAAAAGAGAGATTTTTTTATCTTGCCCATATGAAAGATTTATCTACAACAACTATATTTTCTACATTGCATGGTATTCTTTCACATCATGGTTTTGATCTTCAAAACCTTTGAGGGCAAGGATATGATGGGACTGGCAACATGCATGGTGAATAGAGAGGATTGTAGGTACTTTTCATCAGGGAGTATCTTTTTGCATGTTATGTCCATTGTGTGGCTCATTGACTTCAACTGGCTTTGATGGCTGCTGCTAGAGAGGTAAATGATATTCATGAGTTTTTCTATATTTGACTTTTGTCATTAATGCTATCGATGCTTCTTCTAAGAGTCATGATGAGTAACAAGCGGCTCAAGTAGATGAGATCGCATGCATGATAGCTATCATTGAAATTGAGACAAGAAGATATCTCAATTAAATATGCACTTTAAAAAGGGCCGGTGATACTCATTGGAGATCTCACTTTTTCTTGGTTTGCAGCCTTCAAGGATGTATAATGCAACTTTCACTATTCTTAAAAATATAAAAAAATAATGGTGCTTACTATGGAATAAGAGGAGATGCTCGTACACCTTTGAAAAAGATTAGATCATTTGAATTTATTTTTATAGCTCATCTAACAAAAGAGATCATGGGCTTAACTAATATTTTTTTGTCAAGCTTTGTAGCTGAAATCTCAAGATGTTGCGAATGCAATAGAGTTGGTGTCAAGTACAATGTTACTACTACAAGAATTAAGAGATTATGGATGTGATTCTTCCCTTGAGAAGGTGAAGGTCTTTTGCTCCCATCATGATATTGTTCTTTTGAACTTCCATATTTTGAATGTTGAAGTCATCGTAAACTATATTGTGTCTCTACAAAACATTATTATTACTTTGATATATTTAATGCCACTATTGACTTTTATTTGCAAGAGCCAAATACAAGGTTCAATGAGCGAATTGTAGAGCTTTTTGAACTTAGTGTTTCTTTAAATATGAAGAACGGATACAAATCCTTTGATATTGATAATATTTGTACTCTTGCTAAAAAGTACTATCCTCATGATTTTACAGAGCAAGATAAGATTACTTTGAGATATCTGATGCAATATTTTCATATTGATGTATCAAATCATTCAAATTTGGAGGGCTTGCCATATATTGTGGAGCTACATCAGGGTCTAGTGGAGATAGAGAAGTCCAAGAGTTATCCTCTTGTTGATAGATTGATTTGCCTAATTTTGACTCTTTCAGTTTCTATGGCAACTATTGAATGAGCATTTTTATCAATGAAACTTGTGAAGACTACATTGCATAACAAAATGGAGGGTGAATTTTTTTCTGACAGTTTACTTATTTTTAATTGAGAGAGAGATATTGCAAAAACCTTTAGCTTAGATTCATTACTTGAGGATTTTGTTTCCATTAAAGAGCGTCATGTGCAATTTTAGAATTAGGTTTCTTATTTTAATTTATCTTTGTGGTCAATGAAAACTCTATGTACATCTTTTGGGTTGTTCTTGTACTATTATTATTGAGTTTATATATTTTTGCGCCCTCCAAGTTTGAATCCTGGCTACGCTACTACTAAAGAGAAAGAGATAGGAGGGAGAAGAAAAGATCAAGTAAATAATGAAAATGAATAGAGAAGAAGAAAGATGTGGAGGAGGAGAGACGGTGATATTGACAGAGGCAACGATGGAGGTGAAGATGGTGGGGGAGGAGGATGAGATAAGTTGAGATAGAAGAAGAGAAATAATAGAGGTTGAATGTCAGAGAGTTAGAGAAAATAGAAAATGAGAGAGAGGAGAGAGTTGAGAGATGTTAAAGATGAGATCAGAGGAAAGAGATGAGAAAACTAAGGAAACAATAAAAAACAAGCTTAATTGCATAATTGATATCATAATCTAAACAAGAAAACTAAGGAAACAATAAAAATAAGCTCAAATAGATTAATTTTTCTAAATTGAAAGAATCTGTCTTCTTATGCTGAGCGTGTGTGCTTGGAGGTTGGGCACGTGTGCTCACTCTGATGCCACATCAGCTAAGTTCTAACAATAGACTGAGAAAAACTAGAAAGAAAATTTATCTTTTAAAAATTAGCTTGAGCACGTGAGCTGAAATACTGTAAAATAATATGTTCTCAGGGTTTCACTGAGTGCATGCGCTCATCAGATGCAGCGTGTGCACTCGTACTGAAATCCATGATTCTAAAAATATTTTCGGTCAAAAACTCCCTTGATTCAAAACTATATAAAAAAACTAACTTCTACCCAAGTTTTATACTGCCAAATGAAAACTATTCTACTACTTTCACTTCAAAATATTATGTATTCACCAATCCACCATTAGAGCTTGAGAGCTGGCAATCCAAACCAAAAATGAGGACAGCCTCTTATCCAAACTACTCATTTTCAATCTAAAAATGTCATAAGAGTGCAGAGATCTCAAAATACACAAAAATTCATGAAAAATATCTTAAAACATGAAATAAAGACTCTATCTTGTAAGAATATTATTTATCTATAACAATGGGTCCTTTTTCTTGAAAGTGATCTTAAATTGAGATCCACCTTTTAGAGAAATCCTCCCCTTGAGCAAAACTCATAAATTTGAAAGTAATAAAAAATCAAAGTTATCTTGATTGGAAAGGTAGAGAAAGTCAAGATCTAAAAGACACATAAAATAGAATTTTGAAATAACCAATTTAGCAAGAAAAACACTTGTTTTTGGAGTGTAGATCTCTCTTCTCTTGACCTCCATGCTCTCCAAAATCGCAGCCCTAATTTGTTTTTTGGTAAGTAAGTGTATACTTTCTATTTCTCAAAAATGCCAACATAGTTCATACAATCCCTGTACATCTTAACAAGCTATAAACCTGTAAACTCCTGAGAGTAAGAAAAAACTAGAGACCAAGAAACTCTCTACAAGCCTACAGGAACTAGAAAAAAAATAGAGTACCTATCTTCAAGCATTATGCATCCCTCAATGTTCACTTTTTCACAAACTCTGGATCAATAAGCATAGCAGAACACCACTTCCTGTTTTGATGATTGTCTCGAACCCTTTGTATAGTACTGCAGTTGATTTTGATGTCAAAAATAGCCGCATTAACACACTCTTCTAGCAAGACCAATTTCTGCTGGAAAATCATGAGATTCCTAGCCCTCCAAATATGGTAGATTGTTGCTGCAATCGCACCTTTTTTTATGTTTGCTATTACTGAGCTCCCTCTACATTTTTTCCTCATCCAAGAAATCACTTCTTCCCATTTGTTTGGAACTCCTTCCTCAGCCCTAATTTTTGAGGGAGAGAAAATGGTGCTTTTATATGTGAGATCATGAAATGGATTGTGGGTTAAAGGATATCCTTCTAGTGGATCCAACCCAATAGGCTAATATTCCATAAGGCCTGCTATCTCTCTTAAAGCCCCAGCATCATGGAAACTAATAAAACAAATTGAAAAACTCAAAACTTGATTTTTAATAAAAGATAAAAATAACATTTGTGACCTTCCTCTTGAATAAAGAATGTGACACATGTCAAACTTTAGGATTTAACAAAATCGGATGGTTCCGATCGAAATCTACATTTGAAATTGATTCGAAGCGGTGTAGGGCCTTTACATGGCAATCCGTACTAACTAGGGATGATTGGTTTGAATTGTATGTTATTCTCTCCATACCCATATTATGAGATATCAATCAAATAATAATTTCTCTAATTGCCAACTTCCATATCTAGTCAGTCTACACATACGTTGACTGTACTATCCTATGCCAATTAGGAATTGCCACGTGGTCGAACTTGCCACCCAAGTAAATACCTTGTAGGGCAAGTAACTACCTTAAGGGCTAAGTATATATCAAAATAATCTTGGCTATCGAGATGGTGACCCATGTAGTGGCTATTTTGCCCTAGGCAATCAGTATAAATACCCCTCCTATCTAAGGTAAACACAAGATCGAGCGACCTGGGCTTTGGTAAGCTACCGCCGACCTTGGTCTTTGATTGATCTCCATTAAATCCTAGCCTATTTACCTGTTGTATATGATCTCTTTTATAAAAAAAATTCTGACTTAGGCATCAGAGGGGTGTTAGTGGGTAGTCCACTATCGTCAATGTTATGTTTTTTCTATGATCTCAAGCCAAGCCAAGCCAAGCTAAGCATATTTAACCAACTCTCAGTGCAAAGACATTTTTTAGTCATCTAAACTAATCAAGGGTCCCTTATCGATTGAGTCCAATCTCGCAGCCTCAATCATAAAAGTTGTTCCATACATCGTCAGACAGTAAACAATGAGTGCATTTATAAAGAGCATTAGGGTGGAATAGTTGAAGGCTATTTACATTACCAAATAATTAGTGCATCAAGTGGCTGTTTCTGAAAATTTCTCCCCTAGATTATATTGAAAATTACTTAGAAAACTATTTTCTAAAAGTAGCATTGACCATATTTCCATCGTAGTCCATAATCTTCCTTATTTTGAAATTAGTACCCCAAATCATTTAACTTGATGTTAGATCCCATAAATCATATAAGCACTTACCATAATTTTACTATCCTTGTGTTATTTTCTTTTAAATTTGTTTTTTAGATGAGTCCTGTAATAGGTTGCCAGTAGTATTAGGCATAGACTAAATGACAAAAGATGGGAAATAGTAAGGGACTTTTACAAGAGAATAGAATTAGATTTGCTACTTAAAATATAGGTACACTTACCGAAAAGACAATGGAATTAGTATATATCAAGTTTAGAAGAAAGATAAGTATAATTTGTTTACAAGAAACTAAATGGATAGATGAAAAATCTAGAGAAATTGAAAAGATCAGATATAAACTTTGGTGCTCAGAAAAATCGAAGGATAGAAATGGAGTGGGAGTCTATGTAGATAACATGATAAAAGATAGCTTCGAGATGTAAAGAGAATTAGAGATAGAATAATACTAATAAAAATTGTATTAGGAGTAGAGGTTATTAATATTATTAGTGCTTACGCACCACAAGGGGTTGCTTGAGAGTACTAAAAGGGAATTATAGGATAGCTTAGATGAATTGTTACAATGAATTCCAATAGAAGACAAAATGATTATAAGAGGGGATCTTAATGGCAATGTTGGTAAGGATAATAATGGATATGAGAGAATACATGGAGGTTTTGGGTATGGAGATAAGAACGATATGGGAGAATCAATTTTATAGTTTGCAACATCGTATAATTTGATAATAGTAAATAAACAATTTAGAACCGGGGATGAACACTTAATAACCTTTAAAAGTATATCTAATAGTAGTCAAATAGACTTTTTTCCTACTAGAAGGGTGGATAGGTTAACATGCAAAGATTGTAAAATTATATCATGAGAGAGTTTAACTACACAACATAGATTGATGGTTTTAGACATGTCTATCAAGAAGTAGAGTAAAAAAACTAATATGAACAAGAGACTAAAAACGAAATGGTGGAACTTAAAAAGAGATAATTTAATGCATTTTAAAAATAAGATAATGAAGAAAGATATATAGAATATGAACAATGAGACTAATATTATGTAGCATAGCATACTTTCTTGTATAAAGAAGATGGCTAAAGATATAGTAGAAGAATCTAAAAATTGCAGGTTAGATGGTAAGAAGAGTTAGTGGTGGAATGAGGATGTGTAAAAGGTGATTAGCGAGAAGAAAGTATTATATGAAGAGTGGCAAAAATGTAGGAGCAAGGAAAACTTAAGAGAAATATAAGCTAGCAAGGAAGGAAGCAAAAACGAGCAATTAGTGAGACTAAATACAAGTCTTATAAAAATTTCTATAAGAAGTTAGTACTGAGGAGGGAGAGAAGGATATCTATAAGCTTGCTAATATTAGAGAAAGGAAAAGTAGGGATTTAGATAATATTAGGTGGACTAAAAGCGAAGATCAAAGAGTAGTAACTAACGGAGAATAAAGAGAGGTGGAGGAGTTACTTTCATAAATTGTTTAATAATAACCAAACAAGTGAGCAACATAAAGAACTTGACCATATAGTGAATGATAGAAACTATATATATTGTCTAAAAATTAGGATTAGTGATGTTAATGATGCTCTAAAGAAAATAACCAGTAGATGAGCCGTAGGACCGGATGATATGCCCATTGAAGTTTGGAAATGTCTTAGAGATATAATGTTAGGATAGTTAACTAAATTATTTAATAAGATTATCAAGATAAAGAAGATGCCCGATGAGTAGAGGATTAGTACTTTCATATTGATATACAAGAATAAAGGACATATACACAGTTGCTCAAATTATCATGGTATAAAACTCATGAGTTATACTATAAAACTTTGAGAGAAGGTAATTGAGAAAAGACTAAGAAATGTGACAATTGTATCTGAAAATTAATTTTGTTTTATGCTCGAGAGATCAACTATGAAACTTATACATATTTTGAAATGGTTGATGGAGAGATATAGAGAGAAGAGAAAGGGTCTACATATGGTTTTTGTAGATCTACAAAAGCGTTATGATAGAGTGCCTAGAGATGTAATGTGGTGGGTTTTAGAAAAATAATTATGCATCTAGTATATATATTAATGTGATTAAAAATATGTATGCCAAAGTAACAATTAAAGTAAGAACTAATAAAGGAGAGACTAAACCATTTCCTATTGCCATAGGTTTACTCCAAGGGTTAGCCTAAAGTTCTTTTCTTTTTGCATTAGTTATTGACCAACTTACTCGGCACATTCAAGATGAAATTCCCATGATGTATGTTATTTGCAGATGATATAGTATTAGTTGATGAAACTAGAAGAGGTATAATTTTTAAGTAGACAGGTCGAGATAAGTTCTTAAATCTAAAGATTTTAAAATTAGCAGAACTAAAACAAAATATATGGAATGCATGTTTAGTAAAATTAAGAAAAAAGGGGCCTATGGTACATATTGATGGTCAAAAAATATCTAAAAGTAATTATTTTCGTTACTTAGGATCAATCATTTGGCATGATGGTGAGATTGAGAAAGATGTTGTTCATCAAATCAAATCAGAATGGTTGAAATGGAGGAGTGTTATGGGAGGAGTCTTATGTGATAGCAGGATACCAATAAAACTAAAGGAAAAATTCTACAGGACGATTATAAGACCAACAATATTTGAGTCAGAGTGTTAGGTAATTAAAAAACATGTGCAAAAGTGCAAAAGATGAGTATAGCAGAAATGAGAATGATGCGATGGTCTTGTGTGTATACACTAAAAGATAGGATAAAAAATGAGTGCATCCATAGTAAATTAGAATTTAGAGGTTGCCCCTATTGAGGATAAAATGAGAGAGAATCGACTAAAATGGTTTTGTCATGTACAACGGAGATCTCTTAGTGCATCGGTTAGAAAAAGTGATAGTATTATAGTTAATAGGGCTAGGAGATCTAGAGATAGACCTAAAAAACTTGGTTGGAAGCAATTAAGAAGGATATGATAATGTTTAACTCAACGGAGGAGATGCCCCATAATAGAATGGAATGCAAGAATAGAATTCATATAGCCAACCCCAAACATTTGGGATAAAGGCTTTGATGTTGATGTTGCTGTTGTTGTTTAGAAAAGTCTGAATAAGGTGAAATGTTAAGTTTAGGTTTGAGTTGCGAGATCCGAATATTAAATTTGACACTACTCTTCTAATGACATGGCTAAAATTAAATAGGTAATTTGCCGATAAAAGCCGTATCATCAAATCGAACTTACTACCCCTCTAGTTACATTGCTGCAGATAGAGCCCCTGCATGAGTTCTCTTATTGCAAATTGACCATTTGGATGAAAACCTATTGTTGCAAATAGACTCTCTTAAAAGAGTAAAAATATATACTCTGCGCTCTCCCCTAAACTACATTAATTAATTTGGAATTAGTTCCTCCATTATAAAACCCATCTAGCTTGTTAACCGCGGTTAAGTGAAAGCTTCATTATGAATATCTAATTACCAAGGTACCCGTTTAATTTAAAACCCGTTTGCAACTTGCTTGGGCTGAAACAGGGAAAAGCCCAGTGAACCCAGGTAGTTTTAAAGGTACTTTCCTTGAGTGTTCTCATTCATAGCAAAAAATTTAATCAAATTCCTTTGTGGCCAATGTACCAGATGTCCCGAGACTCATTACTGTTTGAAGGGCTGGTCAAGTTGCTCAGAGTCTGACTCTCTGAGCAGTACGAGGCCAGTGAGCTGTAGTGTTCACTAGTTTATTTATGCTCTAAATATAACAACAAGGAATGGAATTTTGAGGTCTTCGCACAAAAGCAAGGGGAGGACTCATTTATCCTTTGAATCCAAAGCTCCATATCTGTGAACCTTTTTCGGGTTTATGGAAATCCGTAGGTTATAATTACGCATAATCATTTTGTTTGGTGGGTTAATGCTCCAAGAATTTAAATCCACCACCTGCAGGGGAAAGACCATTTTCTCTATAACCACCGAATAGGAAATGGAATTGCTATCATATCTCTTATGGTTGAACTATTTTTTATTCTCCATTCAGGGCGTATTTGATTCGTTAGGAAACTCCAAAATAGGAAATGAAATTGCCTAACACCCATGGAATCGTCAAAATCTTATTGATTTTTTATCCTTAAAAACCTGTTTGGTTACACTTTTGATTTCGAGAAAACTTTTCCTAAAACGTCAGCACACGTCAAGTATTATAGGAAACCACATTTCTAAGCTTTCGGAGCAAAGAAAAAAAGGGTGGAGTGGAAAAAAAAATTAACAGTTAGGACACATTTTGGGATTCTTAGATGAATAAATTGGATTTTCATTAAGTGGTGATTTTCTTTTCCTTTGGGTCCCTCCAAAGTGAAGATTGAGAAACACTTGTTTTATATATTTGATTTCTAGGTGATTTTTGGCGAAACAGACAAAAAAAAGGTAACAATTTTAGGAATCCCGCAAAAAACCACAAAAATGATATTTTCACATTGGAAATAAAGTGTCCTATTATTTAAGGAAATGAACCAAACAGGCCCTAAAGACAAATCATAATCCTAAATTTAAAAAATGAACCTCTATTAATGGGAAAGAAGTGTTTTCCATTCTTAGTCTAATGTTGTCTCAAAGTTTTTCTAAAGTGAGGTTATTTCCACACAAAAAAAAAAACAGCTCTCTTCTGAATTTTTATCTCAAGCTTCCCATTGGAAAACATAATAATTATCATAAAACTGTCATAGATTAAGTTCTCCTAGTATTAACAAGTCAACAAATGATGAAAAATATATATGCTCGGTTAGAGAGAGTATTCTTGGGTTGGGAAGACTGCTTCGAAACTTGGGCGTGATGGCCAATGTTAAGAAAGAATTCTCTTATTGTTATTGATGATTGATTGATTGATGAAATACAGACATTACTGTATTACAGCATTTTTCAATCCAGTGAACTTCCACCTCTTTGATGCAATAAAACATACTAACGTCAACCGCTGATAATGAAGGCATACCTGATCCGTTCAAGGCATGTGTTGTCGATAACAGAATACTATTACTTGGCAGCCATTCTTGCTTGCAGTGGGTGCTCCTGAAGTAATTCCTTTGCCGATAACTAATGGCAATCTCAAGCTTCTTGAACGGATAAAGAGAGGCGTTCAAGCACATCATCCAGTTACAGCAAATAGACTTCAGGACTTCTGTTTCACTTCTAGATTATTGTTGTCAACCTTGTTCCATGCAAATCTCTATTTTGCGTGCACTATCACTTTGTTTAATAGAGTTTCTCGGCTAGATGCGTAGATTCACGTCCACGAAACAAACACTAAAAATACTTGCTGAATGTATCATTACAAAAAGGTGAACTGAGTATGTACCAAAACGCTCATGTCGCTAAAGATGCACAAGGATAAAAAACTATAGTTGTGTTACTTGTATACATGAGTTCATAAGACCCCCGACAGATTTTTTTTTTTTTCCAGCCAAGACAAGTTATCACCCTTCAGCCATGGATTTGTACACATTATTGGTAGTGAAGTTGGACTGCCACAGGTCCCTCTGATTCAACATGTAGTACACAAGGAAGGAGAACAATAGAACGAAAAGGACGAGCATTATATTCATCCCTGTCAAAAATAAATAAATAAATAACACCGATGAGTCTTCAGATAGACACGTGTGACCAATAGACACCATAAAGCTTTTTGTATTTGCATACCATTCTTCTTTTTGTCTTCAATTAGTGTCACTCGAGCCGTTGAATCGAAAGATGCAGACAATAACACCCTGCAATCGACATGAATAAATTAAGCACGACATTAAGCAGGGAAAATATGTTTCAGCAGACTACTGTCATCAATTAGTATCCTCAGCTTATGAAGATACTTTTGAATACTTTTGAAAGTAGCTTTTTCAAGTTTCATTCTTCTTTCACTACATTATAATTTATAGTATCTATTTTTACCCTTCGATATATCTAAGTGACAACTTTGTTCTACAAACTATTAAGGAATACCAGGAAAATGAAATTTCAATGTAAAGCAAGACTAAAAGCTGTGCTGTAGACCACATAAAATAGCACCCTGATAAGGCACCCAGCCAAAAAAAGAAGAATCATGAATACTTTCATGCCTCGCGACTGCTCTTTCATCAATGCCAAATGCACCTTGACCTGAGGGGCAGAGTACTAACCTGGAATCTTGGGAGAATGCCGATGAAGTAACAATGCCAAGATGCGCCTTCTTAACTGTTGTCAGCGGCTGCATGTTTGAAGAATTTATGATTACGACGTCTCCTTCGAATGTTCCTCTGCAGAACGACAAAATTAGCAGTTAAACTACATTTGTTCAAAATGAAGCAGACAGCTATTAAGAAGCAGATACACCGCATTACTTAGCTAAACTATATTTGTTCCAAACAATGGAAAATGGCAAGTTATTAGGTAGCAGATGCACTACTTCATCACTACAAGAGATGTATTTTAGGGCATTTAGATATTAGTCCCTTAAATCATTAGTATTTAATACTAGTCCCTCAAATCTTCATATTTGATATTAGTCCCCAAATTGCCTTAAGATTTTGATATTAGCCCTCTAGTTGGTGTTAAAAATGGGTGGCAAATATTCCAGTTTCTCTAACTTTTTTCTTGAATAGACAATTATACCCCTCAAGTCACATACCAAAACCCAGAACCCTTTAAACTTAAACTCGTTAAGACCACTCAAACCCAAACCCGTTTATTCAAAACCCTAACCCATTTCACCTTCTTTTTCCTAACAGTACGTTTTTTCAACAATCAAGCCAATAAAGGAGGGAGGCTTGAAGAGGAAAGGATACCACCTGAGATTGGAAGACGATTAGAAGGTTTAGAAGTTAGAAAAAAGAGAGGGGGGTGAGGGGGTGAGAAAGATGGGTAATAAGATAATTTCTCATCCATGGTTAGTCAAAACCCAACTATGGTTTAGGGTTTTTAACAGTTAAACTAATGAAAGGACTAAGATCCAGCATAAAAAGGTAATTTGGGGGACTAATATCAAAAAAATGAAGAATGGGGAGACTAATAAGTAATATAAAACATATGAAGATTCGGAGTTCTAATATCAAAATACTATTGATTGAAGAGACTACTATCGAAAAACCCCTATATTTCAACAAGTTTATTTCCTTGCCTGGAGAGGGGCCATCCGAAAGAAACAAGACTTTTGAAATCAGAATAGTCGATACTGGATACCATTCTGTGTCTTATTTTTTGGGCTCACATTATGAGATGGATAATGAGTCCACTTAGCTTTTTAATGACATACAAAGAAAATACATAAGGAGAATTCCATCCACTTTTAATACAACCAACTACAATCATATTATTAAGGTTTGTATTTGTAAATTAAGGTAAGGAGTGACTCTGTACAATTTTTACAGCCAGAAGTTAAAATCGACTCAATTTATTTTATTCAAACATCTGAGAGCTGAACTGTTTCCATGAATCTAGTTGCAGAGAAAGTAGATTACAAAACTCATGTCGACTTTTTAATGCTCTTTTCTTCTAACTGGATTGTATTAAAAAGAATAATAAAACACAATGTGAGAGAGATATCAACACAAGTCTAAGTAACGTTTGCTTATTACCTCTCCTAGGCCTCAATGAGGCACAACGAAGGTAACGCCTTCCTATATTGTTGAAATATTGCAAATTAGCTCGCACTGCTAATGCTAATATTGGTTTTCATCGAGTTGCTTGAAAGTGAAGCAAAAAAGGGGCCAACATAGAGTATTCTCCATTTCCATCAAGCCGGCTAAAGATTTCTTTCCAATATAATTATTTTTTAATCTTAAAACTATATATGATTTGTAAGACGCACATGATAAACGTAATCTGCAATATGATGTAATGTGATGTAATATTCATCTCAAAGAATCATATTCTGTTGCTAGTTGCTAAGCATGTCTGCCTAGATAGAGAAGCAAAAGAAATATAATTGGTTGCAGTACATCTTGCTTAGTGAGATAGTTGGATGTGACTGTATCAGTAGTAATTAAGTTATTGGACCTCATTTAAGCTAATAAGAAGCACGTTAAACAAAGTCATGGCCTGTGTGTGTAGGTTATAACAAAAGCCCACCAGAAAAATAAGGATGACCAAAAACCAAACAGGACAATAAACTAATAGAGAGCACAGACAAGAGCCACTTCCATTCACTTACAAATGGCAACCAGAAGGAAGCACAATAATTCTCTTTGTTCACTCCTTTTTTGTGTGGTTAGGAGGGATTAGTTGGGGGAAGGGGGACAGTAGAAACAAACATAGTAAATGAAGGCTAAAACTTAGGCCATATTTGGCAACTGTGGATTATAATCCACTTAGCTTATAATCACTTTGTAGATTACATGCTAAAGTGTTTAGTAAATTTAGTGGATTATAAGCCATTTTCAGTAGTAAAGTGTTTGGCGAATGTGTGGCTTATAATCCACCTTTGTTGTAAACATAACCAAAAAGGATTTTGGAGATAGAGAAATAGGGCTTTAGAATTCACTAAAATGCTAAGAGGTAAAATGGTTCTTTTACTCGGTTATAAGGCACCAAAAGATACGATGGGTTACCCCAGCTTATTTTTTTGTCTTAAAAGCCAAAATAAGCTTTTCCAAATATGTCTCAATGACTTATAAGTCACAAAAGTGGCTCACAAGCCACTTTGACTAGTTGCCAAACATGCTCTTAATGACGTCCATGAAACTTTTGCTCTCACTGCTTTGGTAAGTAATTCCCCAACTGTTAACGTATATAAGTGTTTTTATCATGAAATTGGGTGTTTCGTGTTAAATTTGTAACTGATCACATAAAAGTTTCTTAGGGAAAGAAAAATTTAAGTCGTTAAGACACTTCGGAGAAGTTTAGATTCTTTTGGCCTCTCTCGGTTACCAGATAGAAAGCCACCCCCCGTTGTTTCCTTTCTGTCCTTATTTCTTCTCTCACATGATCGCCTGAGTGAAATTGAAATGAATTTCCAATCTATTCGTATTCTTCTTTTCCATTCTAATCTACAACCCTACCCACACCCACTCTGAACAAAAATTCTTGCAACAAACATATCTCAAATATTAATCTATCTTGATGAGCACTTGATGTATAAAACAACTCAAAAGTTATTCTCCAAGAAATGCCATTAGATAAGTTCTCCCTTAAAATAAGTGATGTCTATGAAAGAAATCAACATCAACATATTGTCGATGAAGGTGTTTGCCCAAGGACCTCTTTTAGAGAATAATAAAGATATTGATGATGACTGACCCATAACTTTTGCTACTAGTACGAGTTATGGATGCTTTCATATAGCCCTCAAGCACAACTGAATGATGCCAAGAGGACCTTGACACAAAGCATGAGATTACAAGTATGGAACATCAGATAAACCATGTTGCCAAGTTCAAAATCAGGATTCAAAGTTTACACATGCATTTTTTTTTTTGAAGACTTTGTTTAAAGTAGCTACCTGTAGATGAACGACACCAAAGCTCAAATTATTACTTAAAGATTTATATATTAGAAGCTTTCTTAGTATGATACATAACCAATAAATAATCTTTCAAGTTATAGCTATCTATATTTTATTAAATTAGACATTAGATTAGCTTTTAAGTTAAGCATGCAGCTCATTCCGCCTATTATGACTGCACATGCACACATGGCCATTTCTGATTGTATATTGATCTACATGTTTAACATGTTGTGTTGTGATTGCATTGTCACTTCAGGGAAATAGATCAACTTCTATTCTCTACCTACTAGACTACAAACAAACTTAAGTAATAAAGTCTGGCCTGCATCACAACCCTTCATCATACTCGTGTCGGAAAAAATTTAAGAATTACTTGACCATACAATCTTCCCAAAGTAGTTTAGCAAGAATCCAGAAAGAGTCACCCTAGGCTTTAGAAAAGAAGAGCCCATCTATATTTTTTAAGCTCAAAAGCTTTTATGTTCCCTAAATTTATTCTAGTTCCTCCATGGAGCCTTCTGCTATAGATTAAATCATTTATACTCAACTATGAAGTTTTGTCTTGGTTCACGAGCATGTCACATGTACTTTGTGTGGTTCTAGTTAAAGAAAAGAATCTCTAACCTTATGATCACGGGTAGTTCTGGTTAAAGGAAAGAATCTCTATGTACCCTTATTAGATCAATACCCTTACTAGATCAACACAGAAAGATCTTAATGACGATCCTGCTATTGGATTAACAGTATAATTATTCCTATAAATGATGATCCCCCCTCCTCTGCACTAAATTGTCTCTCATCCTATTATCATATCTTGTTGTTTTAATACAGTTGTTATTGTCAATTGGTGTTATGAAGTAGCACTATTTTGTACTCACAATTTGCATTGGACGCCATTATTCATCTCTCTCTACCTCTAGGAGGCTACCTACCTAAACATTTGAATATAATGTGATGATGTTTAAAGTATTGTAATGTAAAAAATCAATTGTGTTTCCTCAATGACTGCAAGTGGCAGCAGACAATATCAAAGAGAAGCAAAATAATATCATTTGTGCAACTAAAATAAGGGTGTAAATGGTACATGATCCGACAACAAAAAATAAAATTCAGATTGTAGGAAAGTGTACCCAGATTAACCTTATCCAGTTTGGTAAAAAAATCGAATTCAGATAGTAAAAGTTTACACAAATTCCTAAAGGATTAAATTGATGTTAAGTCTACAAATTTGTATATATCATCAGTTAGATTTGGATTTCATATGATCCAAAATTGTTAACCTGGGATCTAACCTTTTAAAGTCCAAGGTGCTGCCAATAAATAAAGAAACTTGAATGCGTCAATCGGACAATTGATTGTAATGATATATTAAATTCAAAGTTAATATTCCATTTCTCCAGATACCTAGAAAAATGGCCAGTAAACATTTATTTCGAACTCAAGTCACCAATATTTCATTTCCTTACGAGTTTAATGGGAAAATAAAGCTTAAAGTTAAACAAATTTACTACAAAATCCAATGGCATTCAAATTAAATTTTAGCTCTAACTTCTTTTACTGTTTAATTACCTAATCTTACAACCTAAAGCCTGATACTAAAACCGATTGATTAATGGTATAGATTGGATCACGATTCTATTTGGGGTACTGGATTGGATTCAGATACGTATGCAGATCCATGTATATCTTTTGGATTTGGATTCAGGTTGGACATGAATGATATCCAAATCCAATGCATTTAAACCCCCGGACTTAAGCCATAAGAAATACGTTTTAAATAACTTACACTGCGAGGAGTTTTCCGTCAGGTGATACATTAAAGGCAGATATCCCGTCACGTACAATCTTCTTTGACCCAGCTCTTTGCCATGAACCAACATTCCAAGAGATAATTTTCCCATATTTTCCTGTAAATTCAGTGTCAGATGATGATATAAACAACAAAAGAGTGGTCAATAGGTAAAACAAAGTCTAGAAATGTCACCATGCATTGCGGTTGCATACAACATCTGATTTTCACCCGAGCTCCGAGAGAACCTGCAGAAGCCAAACATTTCACCCTGAAAATGTATATTATTTGGATCCATGAATTTAATAAAGTATTGGAATAATTGCCACTAAATTAACTACTTACATCTTCCCTTTGTAAGCTGGCTACAGCTGCTGCTGATGTCAGGTCCCAAACCCTGCTAGGTCCTTTACTCCACAAAGACGCAAGATACTTTGAATCATAGCTGCAACAAGTGTTTCAAGTGAAAAAAAGGTACTGCAAGCTTCACATAGCAGGAAGTTTCAAAAAGATCATTTTATAAATACAAATACAAAACACACTTTCACCTGAAATCCAAATCCTTTATGGCATTGTTAGCATCAGTTTGGTCAAGAATGATTTCCATGCTTGGCCACTTGAAAACCCTTAGATGTCCATCCTATTATAGCAGTATAAAATTAATAAATTGAATAACTTTCAATCAAAGCTAGCTTTCATAGGCAAAAGACACATGAAGAATTTCAATAGCAAGTTCAGAATATTAATCCAAGTGTAGCTACACCATGCCTTAGTAAGATATTCTGTTGACCATCAACCACAACCTAAACACTCATCTCTGACCTTAATATGTTAAACTGAGATATGGACATGTAACCATTGATTCTGCATCAAGATTAGTCCACAAATCTTCTTCCTACGAACATGCTTTTTGCTTAAGTTCAATAAAAAAAGTACCATCCTATTTATCTATAATTGCTAGTAGAATACTGGAGAAAGGGAGATAAATAAAGGGGACAAAGAAAAAAGAGCATAGAAAAGGAAAGTAGAAACCGATAGGATAGAGATGTCCAAGGTAAGACTGGAAGAACATTGCACTATATGTTGTACAGGGACTTGATATCTATGTTCATTCATGAAGAAGAAAAAGAAAGTCAATCCATAGGTTATCTAGGTCTCAGCCATTTGACTAGGACACAGTATCTCCGCAAAACAATTAAAGAATTATTGTCCATCAAACAACTTTATGCAACTTCATATCGCAGGCACCAAAGTATTTAGCTCAGGCTTTGCAGAACTTGACATCCATGCTGAACATCAATTTGAAAAGTGATTATCACTCCCAAGCATCCTGCTCATCAATAATGAAGGTGTATGCTCCTTATGGTTCCATCTCTTACATGCTTCTTGTGTTTTCATCCAAATCAATAAGGTCCTCTATCCATCGCTTTGTCATACCCTATTCCTGTGGCACTTGATTATAGTGATAAAGGCTGAATTTTGGCAAGGACAATCAAAAGAATTATATAACTTTGACATGACAATTGTAATAGTCAACGAAAATCAGCCTCCTGAAAGCTAGCACAGTAGTCTCTAATTCCCTGATATGAACAATAGGAGGATGGAAGGATACAGATGGCACAGTAAAGAAAAACGTCATTCTTAAACGGACAGATGAATATTGAAAATGGAATTGTCAAACATGTATTTTTTATGCATTTGGTCGGCCAATACGTAATCAACAAATGCTTTACATGCTGGGCAAAGGGATTTATGCCAGATTAGAAAAAATGAACACATGCATGGCAACAAATGAATGCTTGCACGTGTATGCACAAATACATGCACACACATACTAAATGTTCAAAAACCTACAAGAAAACAATAAGATACTATCCTTACTAATCAAAAGACTAAAAACATCTTCTCAAAGTGAAGAATAATATAAATCACCATTGTTCTCTATTGAGAAGAGCATCAGTAACAAAAGCTACTATTATGGGTTCGGTGAGCTGGAGTACAGAATTAGGGAAAATAGTTAACAACTCAAAGCTTATTTTTGAGGGATCAATCATTTGTTACCAGTCACTTTCACAATTTTGTTGCAAAAAAGGAGTCAAAAGAATTAGATGGGGAAATGAGAAGATTAGTTTGTCATCACTGACTAACTACATCATTGTCGCTACATGGCTTTCGACAAGTTGGTGCCCTAGGAGGGTGGAGAGGAGAAGGGTATCAAGAAAGAGATACCCAGAGAGCGAAAGAGGGATTCGGGAGCCAACGTTGTAAAAAATGGTTTGTGGTATGCTCCAGCCTTCGATGCACTTAAATTAGGTAACCACTAAAGTGAATCTCGATCGTCTATGTGCCATCTATGCAGCTTTCAACGTTAGGTGCTCGTTGGATTGCAAATTCACCTAGAGTTTTTAAAACATGTGATTGGCCAAAGGATTTGGTCTTAAGATAAGTAGTTGGCGTTGAGTATCACGGATGGGAACAAAGGAACTAATGCAAAATATAACTAATAACTAACAGAAGAGGATAACATAAATATTGTTGCTTGTCCAAGGCTCATCTACAAACGTAGAGCTAACTCCAATAAATCATATTAGTAACTAGTTAAATAAATGATACAAATCAAAACTTGAAAAATAATAGCTTTGACTATTGATTGTTCTCCTTCCATCAGTTAATCAATTATTGATTTAATAAATTTAAGAACAACGATAACGGATCTCAACTTGATGTCAGAACGTGGCATTGCACTATACTAGGCATTGTTTTAAATATCCCCGACATGGCCCGGTACATCGCCTGATATATCCTTTTACAGGGCTTGACACAACCGATATGATCTCTAAATATTTTTTACCGTTTTTTAGCTATTTTTTAAAATATTCGCAATATGGCCGATATATCAGCTATATGTTGGCTGATATATCTTTTTATATGGCTTGTCCAAAAATAATATACTGTGTTTGGCAATTTTTGGGTAAGATGATATCATAATTTTCCCATTATATCAACTGACATTTCGGCCAAAAAATCAGACAAAATGTTGCATCGTTGCTCTGTACTTTTGTTTGTTTTACAAGGTTGATTAATGACCCTAAACATATATTATTTACATTTTGTATGCTAGATTTCATTAAGTATGTTGAGATTACATTTTAGTGCATTATACTACATATGCAAACATCCACATTCTGATATTTACCACATATCCCCAATATTTCTCAATATCCGCAATCCGATATGAATTTCGGCAACCCAATATTCGATATTTAAAATTTGATACTAGAGAGAGGAAACTTATGCAAAAAGGAATTATCCTAAAAGCTGGAAGACCAATTGCCACATGCTAACACCACTTAATCTTTATTTTTATAGTTGCTAATCCAGCTCTGATGCACCAGTAACTGTCATCACAGCGTATCTACCCACTAATGCTAGTAGAAACAACATATATGCAACCCATTCATTAGCTCAATGCACCTAGAACCAATAAAATTATATTCAATAGGGCCATGACCAAGTTGCCAAAAGATGCAAACTATCTATCCTATTTCATATCAAACACTAAAAAATGAGAACTTTGAGTTCTTACCGATTAAACTCTATTGATAAGGCCTTCTCTAGCATAATAGTTGTTGGATTAATGTTCAAAAAATAGAATGTTACAAATTCTGACGTAAGCTATGAATACCTTTTGATGCCCATAAAGACTAACCTGTGAAATAAGGATACATTGTTCGACATTGCACCCACATCAAATGCACATTGAATATGGACTTTATTAGACATTCCTCAAACAAGTGTCAGGCACTTCTCAAATGCTTTTTTATTTTATGAATAACTTTTCAATTTTAGATGCTTCGTTGATAAAGTTTCTACACTTTTGCATGCTCATTACATATGGAGGTATATATATTTACTTTATTTAGGGATTAAAAATTATATTTAGCAGAAAAAAATCAAATAGATTTGACTAAATCTTTAATATGTTTAAGCCTTGTTGAATGAGAGAGGTCAAGGTGGTATTATGAGTTTTTCAAGAGAGCTAGGGTTTTACCAATATGTGTGTTTTGGTTATTAGGATTGGGGTTATAGTGTAGATGTTTGCAACTTTTGAGGAATTTGTGAGTGATTGTTAGCAAAAAAATCCACCTAGGAGTTATTTGTGCACGAAACGAGAGCTTCTGATGGTATCTTTAAGACAACATCCGAAAAGAATTATAACTAAATTCCGCCCATTTTTAAGTGTTTAGCAAGGAGTGAGAAGAGTTATCAACCTACTCTTTTAATTCTTGTCACCAAACCCGACCTTAGGGTATGTTTTGAATCTTTTGATTCTAAAAGTCAAACAACGAAAAGTTGAATAGTCAAGGCATGTTTCTTGTAAATGTTATAAAAGGTGTATTATGACACTTTACAAATTCAACATATGTATATATCTAGTAACTATTATTGTTACAGTACCTAAAGAAGTTTTTACTTTTTATAGCTCATGCTTTAAATAGTGCTATTAGCAGCAGTATATATCTCAACAAAGTTGCCAAGATTTACCCTTCTACTAACTCTAGGATTCCCGGCATTATTCAACCAGTGATATGGATGTGGAAGAAGACCAAGGTTCTAATATTTCTCAAATACAAATAGAGGATGGACATCTCTAAGAAGGATGCCAAACAATCCTATAGACAACCGCGATCGTAGGTGAATCAAATCCATGCCTCAGCATACCTCTCTTCTATAAAATAATACTCCTTTACAATTCCAAAAGTCTCAATTAATTTTTATAATTATTTACAATGGCAAGTAAGTCAAATGCAAGGTAATTTCTTCACCATCAGGGCTCAAGGGGTTTAATTACCTGAACAACTATGCCGTAAGTATATAAGCATAATAAGCCAATTGTTCACAAGACTAATCGAAAGTTAGGTGATGGGGAATGCGACAACAATAAACACATAAAAAAATAAAGAAAAAATTTAAGATTTCTACCCCGCACGTGTATTAATGGCTTCACATCTGATGTAGGACGCTTAACGAACAATTTCATGGAGAAGCAGGACAATCATAAGCTAAATACGAATACACACATATTATTGACTTCTGCAAAGAAACGATCATATCTTCTAATCCGGAAGGC
>JBAKGM010000001.1:18538790-18552466 GCA_037177215.1 Asparagus racemosus
TTTGCACGACGCACATGATAAATGTAATCTGCAATATAATGTAATGTGATGTAATATTCATCTCAAAGAATCATATCCTATTGCTAGTTGCTAAGCATGTCCGCCTAGATAAAGAAGCAAAAGAAATGTAAGTGGTTACAATACATTTTGCTTAATGAGATACTTGGAAGACTGTATCGGTAGTAATTAAGTTATTGGACCTCATTTATGCTAATAAGAAGCATGTGAAACAAAGTCGTGGCTTGCGTGCGTAGGTTATAACAAAAGCCCACCTGAAAAATAAGGATGACCAGAAAACAAACATTTGGACAATAAACTAACAGAAAGCACAGACTAGAGGCGATTCCATTCACTTATAAATGGCAACTAGAAGGCAGCATAATAATTCCTTGCTCACTCCTTTTCTGTGTGGGTAGGAGGGATTGGATGGGGCGAGGGGGACAGTTGAAACAAACACAGTAAATGAAGGCTAAAACTTAGGCCATCTTTGGTAACTTTGGATTATAATCCACTTAGCTTCATTTGTAGATTATAAGCCAAACTGTCTAGTAAATTTAGTGGATTATAAGCCATTTCCAGTAGTAAAGTGTTTCACGAATGGGTGGCTTATAATCCACCTTTCTTGTACAAATAACCAAAACGGTTTTTGGAGAAAGAGAAATAGGGCTTTCGAATTGTCTGAAATGCTAAGGGGTAAAATGATCTTTTACTCGGTCAAACTGTGTGGCTTATAAGCCACCAAAAGATAAAGTGGGTTACCCTAGCTTATTTTTTGTCTTAAAAGCCAAAACAAGTTGTTCCAAACAAGTCTCGATGACTTATAAGTCACAAAAGTGGCTCATAAGCCACTTTGACTAGTTGTCAAACATGCTCTTAATGACATCCATGAAAATTTTATTCTCATTGCTTCGGTAAGTAATTTCACAGCTATTAACGCAAATAAGTGTTTTTATCATGAAATTGGATGTTTCGTATTAAATTTGTAGCTGATCACATAAAAGTATCTTACAGAAAGAAAAACACAAGTCCTTAAGACACTTCAGAAAAGTTAGATTCTTTTGGCTTCTCTCAGTTACCAGAATAAAAGCCGGCGCCACCCCCCCCCCCCCCCAATGTTTCCTTTATGTCCTTCTCTCACATGATCAGTTGAGTGAAACTGTAATGAATTTCCAACCTCTCCATATTCTTCTTTTCCATTCTAATCTAAAGCCCCTCCCCACACCCACTCCCATAAAAAATTCTCCAGCTAACATATTTCAAATATTAATCTATCTTGATCAGCACTTGACATATAAAACAGCTCAAAAGTTATTGCCCAAGAAATGCCATTAGATAAGTTCTCCCTTAAAATAAATGATGTCTATGACAAAAATCAACACAACAACGTATTGTCAATGAAGGTGTTTGCCCAAGGACCTCTTTCAGCGAATAATAAAGATATTGATGATGACTGAGCCATAATTTTCACTCCTAGTATGAGTTATGGATGCCTTCATATAGCACTCAAGCACAACTAAATGATGCCAAGAGGACCTTGATGGGAATCCTTGGAAAGTCTATGTGAGAAAGAAGAAAGTATGAATCAGATTCCCATAGATTGAGTTTGATGCTTTGAGATCATATTGGATTGTCATGAGGGTTTTATTGGATTTGATTTGATTGTTAAGATTTTTAGTTTCCTTTTTATGAGGATTTTTATTTTGTTCCTTAGAAATATTGTTGCCTTTTTGTTTTCTTTAAATAATGAATGTAAGCCTCTATAGAAGGCAGACTTGATTGAATAAGAATTTCAAATTTCTAAAGTGGCATGTGAATTGCTATATGGTGTGATGTCATGGGTGCGAAGCCCTTCTTTTCAATTGAAGTCTCATTTATTCTCAGCCCACTATTCTAAATCCTCTTCAAATCTCAGCCCTCAAATTATAACCCTACTTTTAACCATCCACTAAACTCCTTAGCCACCATCCTAATCACCAGACACGTGAACAATAAAGTCGAGTTATTGTTCACCACTTCCACCTCCAATAAACAGACCTATCCCACTGCCACTCTCTGTGTTCATCTTCAACCTTGGATCAGCAGCCCCCATCACCCGCAGACAACTCCAAAAACCTCCACCAGACCCCTCCACCCTCACAGAAACTTACAAATCAGCCCTGAACCTGCTCGAAGAGCAACAAATTTCTAAATCAGAGACTCGACACTCTAATTTTTTCTAACCAATTAATTTTTAGCAGTGTTTCCTTTGATCTGATTGTTGTCATGTAGTTTCAGGTGTACTCAAAATCAAATCCAAGGTTTGGGACCAGTTGATCTCTTATTCTTCATTGATCCTCCACTCAATTGCAAGAGAACCATCGATTTCAGACTCTATTCAGTTCCTGTACAATTTGGTGTGAGTTCCTTACACCCTCAGGTGATCTCTAATCAGAATCGCACATTCAAACCTTGTTCCTGCAACACTATAAAACTTGTACTCAACTTATGAATATCATTGGTTACAGTTTTCTATATGTGGATCTTGTTTAAATAATCATCGCATGCATATAATTGGATTGCATCCATATTTAGGATCCTATTAGACTTTTACATACATGACTAGTTGCATGCACTTAGTTGTTTTCTAGGTTATCATCCGTGTAATTGCTTGATTTATTTGACATTAGTGTTTTCCCTTGTCCTGTCCTGCGTCAGACCTTGATGCAAAAGCATGAGATTACAAGTATGGAACACCAAATAAACCATGTTCCCAAGTTTAAAATCAAGATATAAAGTTTATACATACATTTTATTCAAGACTTTGTTTAAAGGGGCTACCTGAAAATCGAGATGAAACAACACTAAAGCTCAAATCATTACTTAAAGCTTTATATATTAGAAGCTTTCTTAATACGATATAACCAATAAATAATCTTTCAAGTTAAAGCTATCTATATTTTATCAAATTAGACACTAGATTAGCTTTTAAGCTAAGCATTCAGCCTATTCTACTTATTAGGGCTGCACATGCACACATGGCCATTTCTGATTGTATATTAACCTATATGTTTAACATGCTGTGTTGTGATTGCATTATCACGTCAGGGAAATAGATCCACTTCTATTCTCTACCTATTAGAGGCTACACACAAACTTAAGTAATAAAGTCTGGCCTGCATCACAACCGTTCCATCATATTCGTGTTGGAAAAATTTTAAGAATTACTTGGCCATACAATCTTCCCAAAGTAGTCTAGTGAAGATCTAGAAAGAGTTACCCTAGGCTTTAGAAAAGGCTGAAGCAAGAGCCAATCTATATTTTTGAAGCTTAAAAGCTTTTATGCTCCCTAAATTTATTCTAGTTCCTCCATGGAGCCTTCCCCTATAAATTAAATCATTTATACTCAATTATGAAGCTTTGTCTTGGTTCATGAGCATGTCACATGTATTTTTGTGTGGTTTTAGTTAAAGATAAGAATATCTACCCTTATGATCAAGGGTAATTCTGGTTAAAGGAAAGAATCTCTGTGTACCCTTATTAGATCAGTATAGAAAGATCTTAATGATGATCCTGCTATTGGATTAACAGTATAATTGTTCCTGTAAATGATGACCCCCTGAACTAAATTGTCCGTCATCCTATTATCACATCTTGTTGTTTTAATGCATTTGTTATTGTCATTTGGTGTTATGAACTAGCAATATTTTGTACTCACAATTTACATTGTACACCATTATTCATCTCTCTCCACCTCTAGGAGGCTACCTACCTGGGGCATATTCTTCTCAAAAACGTTTGAATATAACGTGATGATATTTTACGTATTATAATGCAAAAAACTAATTGTGTTTCCTCATTGACTGCAAGTGGCAGCAGACAATACCAAAAGAAGCAAAATAATATCATTTGTGCAACTAAAATAAGGGTGCAAATGGTACATAATAAACTCATTCCATCCGACAACAAAAAATCAAATTCAGATTGTAGGCAAGTGTACCCAGATTAACCCTATCCAGTTTGGTCAACAAAAATTGGATTCAGATAGTGTAAAGTGCACACAAATTCTTAAAGGGTTAAATTAATGTTAAGTGTACAAGTTTGGATATATCATTGGTCATATTTGGATTTCATATGATCCAAAATTGTTAACCTGGGATCTGACCTTTTATAGTCCGAAGGTGCTGCCAATGAATAAAGAGACTTGAATGCATCAATCGGACAATTGACTGTGATGATATATTGAATTCAAATTTAATATTCCATTTCGCCAAATACCTAGAAAAATGGCCAGTAAACATTTATTTTGAACTCAAGTCACCAGCATTTCATTTCTCTAAGAGTTTATTAGGAAAATAGAGCTTAAATTTAAATCAATTTACTACAAAATCAATTGGCATTCAAATTAAACTTTAGCTCTAACTTCTTTTACTGTTTAATTACCTAATCTTACAACCTAAAGCCTGATAAACTGATTGATTAATGGCACAGATTGGATCATGATCCTATTTGGGGTATTGGATTAGATTCAGACGCGTATGCAGATCCATGTATATCTTTTGGATTTGGATTCAGGTTGGATATGAATGCGATCCAAATCCAATGCATTTAAACCCCCAGACTTAAGCCATAAGAAATATATTTTAAATAACTTACACTGTCAGGAGTTTTCCGTCAGGTGATACATTAAAGGCAGATATTCCATCACGTACAATCTTCTTTGACCCAACTCTCTGCCATGAACCAACATTCCAAGAGATAATTTTCCCATATTTACCTGTAAATTCAGTGTCAGATGATGAAATAAACAACAAACGAGTGGTCAATAGGTAAAACAAAGTCTAGAAATGTCACCATGCATTGCGGTCGCATACAACATCTGATTTTCACCCGGGCTCTGAGAGAACCTGCAGAAGCCAAACATTTCACCCTGAAAATGTATATTATTTGGATCCATGAATTTAATATAGTACTGGAATACTTGCCACTAAATTAACTACTTACATCTTCTCTTTGTAAACTGGCTATAGCTGCTGCTGATGTCAGGTCCCAAATCGTGCTAGGCCCCTTACCCCACGAAGACACAAGATACTTAGAATCATAGCTGCAACGTGTGTTTCAAGTGAAAAAATGTACTGCAAGCTTCACATGGCAGGAAGGAAGTTTCAAAAAGATCATTTTATAAACACAAATACACAACACACTTTCACCTGAAATCCAAATCCTTTATGGCATTGTTAGCATCAGCTTGGTCAAGAATGGTTTCCATGCTTGGCCACTTGAAAACCCTTAGATGCCCATCCTATTATAGCAGTATAAAAGTAATAAATTGAAAGACTTTCAATAAAATCAGGCTTACATAGGCAAAAGACACATGAATAATTCCAATAGCAAGTTAAGAATATTAATCAAAGTGTAGCTATGCCATGCCCTTGTAAGATATTATGTTGCCCATCGACCACAACTTAAACACTCATCTCTGACCTTAATATGTTAAATTTAGACATCGATGATTGACCTTAATATGGACATGCAACCATTGATTCTGCATCAAGTTCAGTCCACAAATCTTCTACCTACTAACAACATGCTTGTTGCTTAAGTTCAATCGAAAAAGTATTATCCTATTTATATATAATTGCTAGTAGAATACTAGAGAAAGAGAGATAAATAAAGGGACAAAGAAAAAAGAACACAGAAAAGGAAAGTAGAAACCGATAGGATAGAGATGTCCAAGGTCAGATGTCCAAGGTCAAGACTGGAGGAACATTGACTATATGTTGTACAGGGACTGGGTATTTTTGTTCATTCAGGAAGAAGAAAAACAAAGCCAATCCATAGGTTATCTAGGTCTCAGCCATTTGACTAGGACACAGTATATCTGCAATTTAGTTATAGAATTCTTGTCCATCAAACAACTTTGTGCAACTTCACATTGCTGGCACCAAACTATTTAGCTTAGGCTTTGCAGAATTTGACATCTATGCTGAACATCGGTTTGAAAAGTGGTTATCACTCCCAAGCATCCTGCTCAGCAATAATGCAGGTGCATGCCCCTTATGGTTCCATCTTGCACATGCTTCTTGTGTTTTCATCTAAATCAATAAGGTCCTCTATCCATTGCTTTGTCATACCTTCCTCTTCCTGTGGCACTTGATTATAATGATAAGGCTGAATTTTGGTAAGGACAATCGAAAGAATTATATAACTATGACATGACAATTGTAATAGTGAGCTAAAATCAGCCTCATGAAAGCTAGTACAGTAGTCTCTAATTTCCAGATATGAACAATAGGAGGCTGGAAGGATAGAGATGGCACAGTAAAGAAAAAGGTCATCCTTGAATGCACAGATAAATATTCAAAATAGAATTGTCAAACACGTATTCTTCCTGCATTTGGTTGACCAGTGCATAAACAACAAACGCTTTACACTCTGGGTAAAGGGATTAATGCCAGATTACAAAAAACGAATACATGCATGGCAACGAACGAATGCTTGCACATGTATGCACGAATACATGCACACACATATATTAAATGTTCAAAAGTCTACAAGAAAACAAAAAGATACCATCCTCATTAATCAAAAGACTAAAAACATCTTCTCAAAGTGAAGACATAATATAAATCACCATTGTTCTCAATTGAGAAGAAAGCAGCAGTAACAACAGTTGCTACTACGGGTTTAGTAAGCTAGAGTACAGAATTGGGAAAAACAGTTAACACCTCAAAGCTGATTCTTGAGGGATCAATCATTTGTTACCAGTCACTTTCACAATTTTGTTGCAAAAGAGTAGTCAAAAGAATTAGATACGGAAATGAGAAGATTAGTTTGTCATCACTGCCTCATTGTCGCTACATGGCTTCCGACAAGTTGGTGCTCTAGGAGGGTGGGGAGGGGAAGGGTATCAAGAAAGGGAAACAGAGAGGGCGAAAGAGGAATTTGGGTGCCAACATTGTAAAAAATGGTTTGTGGTACAGTGCTCCAGCCTTCAAGACACTTAAATTAGGTAACCACTAAAAGTGAATCTCGATGATCTATGTGTCGTCCGTGCAGCTTTCAATGCTAGGTGTTCCTTGGATTGCAAATTCGCCTAGCGTCTTTAAAACATGTGATTGGCCAAGGGATTTGGTTTTAAGATGAGTAGTTGGTGTTGGGTATCACGGAAAGGAACTGATGCAAAATAAAACTAATAACTAACAGAAGAGGATAACATAAATGTTGTTGCTTGTCCAAGGCTCATCTACAAATGTATAGATAAATCCAATAAATCATATGCATAACTAATTAAATAAATGACACAAATCAAAACTTGAAACACAATAGCTTTGACTATGGATTGTTCTCCATCCATCAGTTAATCAGTTATTGATTTAGTAAATTTAAGAATATCGATAATGGATCTCAACTTGATGTCAGAAGGTGGCATCAAAATACTAGATAGAGGAAACTTATTCAAATAGGAATTATCCTAAAAGCTAGAAGGCCAATTGCCACATGCTGACAGCACTTAGACATTATATTTGCAGTTGTTAATCCAACTCTGATGCACCAATAACTGTCATCACAGCGTATCTACCCACTAATGCCAGTAGACGCAACATATGGCCAACCTATTCATTAGCTCAATACACCTAGAACCAATAAAATTTTATTCGGTAGGGCCATGACCAAGTTGCCAAAAGATACAAATTGTCTTTCCCATTTAATAGCAAACACTAAAAAATGAGAACTTTGAATTCTTACTGATTAAACTCTCTGATAAAGCCTTCTCTAGCATAACAGTGGTTGGATTAATGTTCAAAAAATAGAATGTTACAAAGTCTAGACAACAAAGACATAAACTATGAATAGCTTTTTATCCCCATGAAGACTGACCTGCAAAATAACGATACATTGTGTGACGTTGTACCCACATCGAATGCACATTGAATATGGACATTATTAGACACTCCTCAGACAAGTGGCAGACACTTCTCAAATGCTTTTTTATTTTAAAAAAAAAACTTTTCAATGTTAGATGCTTCTTTGATACAGTTTCTACATTTGCATACTCACTACATATGGAGGTAAATATATTTACTTTATTTAGGGATTAAAAATTACATTTAGCAAAAAAAAATAATCAAATAGACTTGAATAAAACTTTAATATGTTTAAGTTAATATGTTTAAGCCTTGTTCAACGAGAGAGGTTAAGGTGGTATTATGAGTTTTTAAAGAGAGTTAGGGGTGTTACCAATATGTGTGTTTTGGTTATTAGGATGAGGGGTATAGTGTAGGTGTTTGCAACTTATGAGGAATTTGTGAATGATTGTTAGCAAAAAATCCAACTTGGAGATATTTGTGCCCAAAACAGAGAGGTTCTGATGACTTTCAAGACAACATCTGAAAAGAATTATAACTAAATTCCACCCATTTTTAAGTGGTTAGCAGGGAGTGAGAAGAATTATCAACCTACTCTTTAATGCTTGTCACCAAACAGGGCCTTAGGGTATGTTTTGAATCTTCTGATTCAAAAAGTCAAAACACTTTTCAATGAGAAGTTGAATAGTCAAGGCATGTTTTTTGTAAATGTTATAAAAGGTGTATTCTGACAGTTTCCAAAGTCAGCATATGTATATATCTAGCAACTATTATTGTTACAATACCTAGAGAAGTTTTTACTTTTTATAGCTCATGCTTTAAGTAGTGCTATTAGCAGTAGTATTTATCTCAACAAAGTTGCCTATATTTACCCTTCTATTGGCTCTAGCATTTCCGCCATTATTCAACCAATGATATGGATGTGGAAGAAGACCAAGGTTCAAATATTTCCCAAATATAAATAGAGAATGAACATCTCTAAGAAGGCTGCCAAACAATCTTATAGACAACCACAATCATAGGCAAATCAGATCCATGCCTCAGCGTACCTCTCTTCTATAAAAACAATACTCCTTTACAGTTCCAAAGGGTCTCAATTAACTTTTATAATTATTTGCAGTGGCAAGTAAGTCAAATGTAAGGTAATTTCTTCACCAATAGGGCTCAAGGTGTTTAATTACCCGAGCAACTACCGTAAGTATATAAGCCTATAATCCAATTGTTCACAAGACTAATCTAAAGTTTAGGTGATGGGGAATGCCACAACAATAAACACATAACCAAAATAAAGAAAAAATATTAAGATTTCCGTCCCATGCCTGTATCACTAGCTTCACATCTAGATCAATGGCTTCACACCTGTATCAATACACTCGCTCCAATTAAGATCTCACAGCTCCAAACATAGGGTTTCCACCCAATATTGAATCACACAAACTACACCAATCATAATTTTATCATAGCACCATCATAACTCTATTAAAAAAACCAGTATTTTTTTATACTTCCAAACTTGATCACGAAGTAACTAATTTCCAATAAGAAAGAAATATAATTGTATTAAATAAAAACTTTTCTAATAGTCATACTCTAAAAGGATTCGAAAGTCAATTAGAATTCATAATGAATACTTTTCCTTATTTATGACTACAGGAAAGATCCTAGTAATATTAAAATTCTAACTCGAAAAAGAAGTCTGCACCATATATTTTCATTTTCTTTCTTCATCTCTTCTTTTATTCCTAAGAGAAATTGCCCTGCAGCATAAGGTCTAGAAATTCCATATCTGGTATTCTAGACAAATTTCTAGTAACTTTCTCCGGTACTCATCCTATGATTAAAAGTTAAAATGACAGGAAAGCAGATTCCTAGTCTTTTATCTCATCATAACATCCTCAATCTCAATCTTCTACACAATATTCTTCTACAAGGTTTACCATCTTATTGCAGTCTCTCTTGACATATAGATCTTGATAAACTAAGGAACTCTTTGAGTTAACAGGATGGGCCAGAGCAGGGACATAGAACATCAATTCCACTTCAAGGGTAACCAATGCAGTTCTCATTCCAAAGTGAAGGAGCGTCTCCAATTTTAGAATTAGATCATCATATGGTCACATTGAAAATAACCACCCTTTTGAAGATCTGCATGTATTTGTGCAAGCAGATTTTGCCAAAAACTCTTATGTCAAAAATCAGTAATTTGTCTGGTGGCAAAAACATATGTAAAACTATTTTCCTGACAGAAAAGCAGGTTAATGTATGTTCACTTTTGTTAATCACAGTCAACTTTTGGTCATAATTATAGGCTGTTGATGCAGGTCGGTTTAAGGTTATCGATGAACTTCACGCAGGAAATTTTGGAATAGTTGATATCCACCTTTCAGGTATATAAGGAGAAAGGTTGGTTCATAGCATAGGCAAAACTCGACTAATTAACTAACCAACCATATGTTAGTAATAAAAAGAAACATTTGCATGATAGTTAGAGACATTCTCACATAGAATATTTGCATTAACAATCCATATTAACACTGTTAGGAGTTATTTACAAACCGAAAGCTGGGTTGTTACAAGTATTTTATGGAATTAGGGAGGACTAATGATAAAGGTCATAAAGAACGGGTTGAGAGTAGAGTAATCTTAATATGAAATGCATGACCTAGTTGTGAAGGCAACTAAGCTAGTTGCTGCTTGTTCATATAAGTACTTGGTGAAAGTCAGCGCAGTTTCACCCCCCTTTTCCATATAATAAAATGAAATATGTGTCCCCCCCCCCTCCCCCCTCCCTCAACCATGTTTCTTAGTAATGTTTTTGAAACTGTGAAAGAATCAACAGAATGAGTTTGAATTATTCATACCAAGTAACAGTCTCCATTAGCATTGAATTCAAATACTTATAAGTAGGCATTAAATATGAAAAAGAAAAGAACTTCAGATTGTCTTGGCAACAGCTTTCCTCAAAAAAAAAATTGTACTTCACCACAGAAACATTAGAAAGGACAATCTTTTTCTTGCCGCAAAAGGACAAACAAGGATTTGGAAAGTGCATATAATAAGAATGCAATGAAAATATTCACCTCACCGCCAGCTGCAAGTATCGACCCTTCCACATTAAAAGCTAATGCCAACTGTTGACCAACATCTTCCAGCTCTGATAATATCTTTTCTGAAAGTTTCATTGCGAGGGGTTCCTTATTCTCCAAAAAGTCCCATTCAAACAACCTAAAGAAAATAATAGACCACTGCTAGATCACTATTTCAATAGTTTTCTTCTTTTTATTTTTCTTTTTCCTTTTGATTTATGCATAGAACAAGCGTTACAATTGAAACTAGAAAGAAATAAAAAAATCAAGAGAAAAACAATACATCTTTGTAATCTGAACATAGGAGGGTAAATATATTAATGTTAAATAACAATGACATTGCCTAAAATGTTAACATGAATTAGGAAATAAGTGAATAGTTAATAATAGGGAAATCAAAACTTTTGTTATAGAAAGTACTGACAGATAAAACATATGTAGGGCTAGAAACAAAACTTAAATATTTTGGTGCTTTTTCCTCAAACACTGAGATTTTCTATATGTAAAAACTAAAAGAAAACGTATGAATAGCCATCTTTTAAGGGTTTGCATGGATGAGAACCAAGACGCACTATCATGAAAAAATGCCTAAACCTAAAAAGTCCTACATAACTATTCAAACATCAACCAAATGCAAAGTATTACGTGAATGATGCAGACCAAGCAAACATGTGAATATTTATGACAATGATCACTGATTTTTTTTAATTCATAGACTGAAATAAATAAATACATATATACATAAATTGGAATTACACTGGTTTACAGTAAATATAAAAAGAAAATATAAAAGTGTGTATCTTAGATGAAGAATACTAATTCTCCAACATCTTATAACAATGTCAAATCTTGGAGAGGCCCAATGACAGACAAGCCAATTCCACATAGTCATGTAACAAAATAAAATTGTTATTAGAGGAAAAACTATTAGAAACAGTACCATTCTACATTTTCACATACCTAGAATTTCTAGATAGAACTATGAGAACCAATACCCTTCTACATCATTGTATAATAATGTACAACTCTCAGAGCTGCAATTGAGGAGAGTTGATCAAGGCATTTTCTAGCAAAGCTATTGTCACAAAATTCAAGCTATTTCAAAGTCCAAAGTGTGTAATTCTCCATTATTTTTCAGTTTCTTTTTTCATTTTTTTTCCGAAATCGGTCGCAGGAGGTTTGATTTAATTGCCCAAAAAAAAAAAAAGTTAAATCAATTTGGTACCTGCAGGACTTAGGAAAAGAGCAAACAAAGCCATCTCCACCAGGATGCATCGCCATCCTGTAAGGCAATTCTCCATCCATTCCCAATCTAAAAACCTAACTCAAAACCAAAAACAAAAAATAATTAAAGAAAAAGAAGCCATTAGTATAAGAAATGCTAGGGTTAGGGTTTTGGAACTCATAATTGGATTCAAAAGATACCGGTTCATCGGAGAGAGATCTGGAAGCGAAATCGAAGGCGGAGAGAACAACAGCGTTGGGGATGCCGCTGTGGCCCTCGCCTCCGCCACCGCCGAGGGCGACGAAGAGTCGATCGAATGTCAGAGGTTTTGGGATCTCCTGCTCTTTGCTTTGATCTTGATGATCCTGATCGTTGTTGATGATGTCGATGCGATCGAGAGGGACGCAGGATACGCAGTAGAGAGGGAGACCGTAGGTTTTGCTGCATGACGGGCTCTCGTTCGCCATCGCTTAGGGGAAGAAAATCTGAGTTAGAATGAGGATTTGGATTTTTTTATTTTTATTATTTTTTTTTTTTTGCTTTTTTTTTTTTCACCCTCTTATAGATAGCGCAGAATGATGACGAGGAATATAAGAAGAGAATAATGTGAAATTGAACTTTTTTTATACAGGAATCGAAGTCAAATTGAGCTTTTAAATCTCAATTTATGTTGTAGTTTGGAGTTTAAATCAAAGATATTATTGATTTCTTAGCTGTGATTTAGTTTTTAATTTGTGTCTCTCTCTCTCTGAATTTTTTCTTCAAAAAGGTACTTCCATTATGATTTTCTCTTTAATTTTTAGGGTTATTTTAGTCCCTCACATCTTTAATAATTCTACATTAGTCCCTTAAATCTCAATGAAGGGTCTAATGCGTTCCTCCAGTGCCCAAAATGCTACTTAGTTATGATTACTCTCTTAAAACGATATTGTTCTAAGATATGGTTATTTGCACTTTACTACTCTAAAGTAGATATGTTTCAACTTTAATATCCGAAAGTTTTTGGACACTTTGGAAAGTGTTTTCTGACATCTTTTCTACGACAAAGTTTATACCTTTATAACTTTGATACCTCAAGGTTTTCTTTTTGACACAATGATATCCCAATTTTTAGGGTGTCAAAGTAAAATAGGTGTGAACTTTGAGGTATTGAAGTTAAAATGTTATGGAATCTTTGGGGGTATTAAAAGTTTAAAAATAATAATGTAAAACTTTAGGGTATCAAAGGGTCAAAAAAGCAAAGGGGTATCAAGGTCAAAATTGTGTAAATTTTGGGGTATCAAAATGTCAAAAAACTTTTGAGTATCAAAGGTTACAAAGGTATAAACTTCATAGTGCCAAATTGCAATAACCCTTCAAAAGACATTAGTTGAGGTATTTTTGGCCCCTTTTGGGGAGTAATTTCTACTCGTTGTTCTATTTCTAAATATAATAGCGTCTAGGCGTGTAGGGTCGAAAAAGTTTTGTTTGATTGACTTTGAATGAATTACAATCAAGCTCTCTCGATTACAGAGGAAGAGA
>JBAKGM010000001.1:18552566-18563968 GCA_037177215.1 Asparagus racemosus
AGAGTCTTGTAAGCCCTAGAGGCATATTACTTCTATCAATAAAATTCCTCTTTAATATTTTCTTCGTGGATTCGAAGCTCTTCGTGGATTCGGAGATCGTTCTTTGTGGATTCAAAGAACCCCCTTGGTGGATTCTGAGGTTTCAACTTCCGCGCTGCGTCAACATCTACATATCTACGTCAATGGTCTCACACCTGAATCATTACTCGCTCCAATTAAGATCTCACGCCTCCAAATGGAGGGTTTCATGCCCAATATTGAATGACACCATCTACAACAATCATAATTTTATCGTAGCACCATCATAACTCTACTTAAAACAACCAGTATTTTTTATAGACTTGCAAAACTTGATAACTAAGAGACTAATTTCCAATAAGAAAGAAATATAATCATATTAAATAAAAACTTTTCTAATAGTCATACTCTAAAATGATTCAAAAATCAATTAGTATTCATAATTAATAATGTTCCTTATGTAAATAAGGCTATAGAAAAGTTTCTAGTAATATTAAAATTCTAGCTCAAAAAAGAAGTCTGCACCATATATTTTCCTTTCCTTTCTTCATCTCCTCTTATTTCCAAAAGAAAATTGCCATGTAGCATAAGGTCTAGAAACTCCATGTCCAGTTTCTAGATTAATTTCTAGTAATTCTCTCCAGTACTCATCCAATGATTAAAAGTTCAAATGACAGGAAAGCAGATTCCTAGTCTTTTATCTAATCATAAGATCCTCAATCTCAATCTTCTATACAATATTTTTCAAGGTTTACCATCTTATCGCTCCCTCTGCCTCTCTTGACATATAAATCTTGATAAACTAAGGAACTTTTAGAGTTAACAAGAAGGGTCAGAGCAGCGACATGGAGCATGTAGTGTGCGAGTAGATTTTGCCAAAAATTCTTATGTCAAAAACAAGTAATTTGTCTAGTGGCAAAAACATTTGTAAAACTATTTTCCTGACAGAAAAATTGGTTAATGTCTATCCACTTTTGTTGTTCACAATCAACTTTTGGTCATAATTATAAGCTGTTGATGCAGGTTAGTTTAAGGTTATCGATGAACTTCATGCAGGAAATTTTAGAATAGTTGATATCCACCTTTCGAGTATATAAGGAGAACGGTTGCTTCGTAGCTTAGGCAAAACTCGACTAATTAACTAACCAACCATATGTTACTAATAAAAAGAAACAATCGCATGATACTTAGAGACATTCTCACATAGGATATTCGCATGAACAATCCATATTAACACTGCTAGGAGTTATTTACAAATCGAAAGCTGAGTTGTTACAAGTATTTTATGGAATTAGGGAGGACAAAAAATAAAGGTCATAAAGAAAGGGTTGAGACTAGAGTAATCCTAATATGAAATGTATGAACTAGTTGTGAAAGTAACTAAGCTAGTTCCTGCTTGCTCATATCAGTACTTGGTGAAAGTCAACACAGTTTCACCCCCTTTTCCACATAATAAAATGACATATGTGCACCCTCCCCCCCCCCCAATCCTTCTAACCATATTTCTTAGTAATGTTTTTAAAACTGTGAAATGATCAACAGAATGAATTTGAATTATTCATACCAAATAACAGCCTCCATTAGCATTGAATTCAAACACTTAAAAGAAGGCATTAAATATGAAAAAGCAAAGAACTTCATATTGGCCTAGCAACAGCTTTCCCTTAAAAAAGAAAAAAAATATTTCTTTTTTTTTTACTTCACCATTGAAACATAAGAAAAGACAATCATTTTCTTGCCACGAAAGGACAAAACAATCATTTGGAAAGTGCATATAATAAGAATGCAATGAAAATATTCACCTCCCCGCCAGCTGCAAGTATCGACCCTTCCACATTAAAAGCTAATGCCAACTGTTGACCAACATCTTCCAACTCTGATAATATCTTTTTTGAAGGTTTCATTGCTAGGGGTTCCTTATTCTCCAAAAAGTCCCATTCAAACAACCTAAAGAAAATAATAGACCACTGCTAGATCACTATTTCAATAATTTTCTTCTTTTTTTTCCTTCTGATTTATGCATAGAACAAGCATTACAAATGAAGCTAGAAAGAAAAAATAAAAATCAAGAGAAAGATAACACATATTTGTAATCTGAACATAGGAGAATTAGCAATAAAATATATTAATGCTAAATAACAATGACATGGCCTGAAATGTTAACATGAAATTAGGAACTAAGTGAATAGTCAATAATAGGAAAATCAAAATTTTTGTTATAGAAAATAGTTACAAATAAAACATACATATGGGCCAGAAACAAAACTAAAATACTTTGGTGCTTTTCCCTAGAACCCATGAGATTTTCTATTTGCAAAACCTAAAAGAAAGCATAAGAATAGCCATCTTGTAAGGGTTTGCATGGATGAGAACCAGGGCCCTCTATCATGAACAAATGCCTAAACCTAAAAAAGTCCTACGTAACTAGTCAAGCATCAACCAAATGCAAAGTATTACGTGAATGATGCAGACCAAGCAAACATGTCAATATTTATGACAATGACCACTAATTTTTTTAATGCATAGACTGAAATAAATAAATACATACATACATAAATTGGAATTACACTGGTTTACAATAAATATAAAAAGAAAACATGAGAGTGTGTATCTTAGATGAAGAATACCAATTCTCCAACATCTTATTAACAATGTCAAATCTTGGAGAGGCCCAATAACAGACAAGCCAATTCCACATCCTCATGTAACAATATAAAATTCTTATTAGAGAAAAACTATTAGAAACAATACCATTCTACATTATCGCATATCTAGAATTTCTAGATAAAACTATGAAAACCAATACTCATCTACATCATTGCATGATAATGTACAATTCTCAGAGCTGTGATTGAGGAGAGTTGGTCAAGGCATTTTCTTGCAAAGCTATTATCACAAAATTCAAGTTATTCAGAGTCCAAAGTGTGTAATTCTCCATTATTTTTCATTTGTTTTCAAATTTTTTCCAAAATTGGTCACATGAGGTTTGATTTAATTGCCAAAAAAAAGTTAAATCAATTTGGTACCTGCATGACTTAGGAAAAGAGCAAACAAAGCCATCTCCACTAGGATGCATCGCCATTCTGTAAGGCAATTCTCCATCCATTCCCAATCTAAAAACCTAACTCAAAATAAATAAATAAATAAAAAGAAGCCATTAGTATAAGAAATGCTCCGGTTAGGGTTTTAGAACTCATAAGTGGATTCAAATGATACCGGTTCATCAGAGAGAGATCCAGAAGCGAAATCGAAGGTGGAGAGAACAACAGCGTTCGGGATGCCACTGTGGCCCTCGCCTCCACCACCGCCAAGGGCAATGAAGAGTCGATCGAAGGTCGGATGTTTTAGGATCTCTTGCTCTTTGCTTTGATCTTGATTATCCTGATCGTTGTTGTTGGTGATGTTGATGCGATCGAGAGGGACACAGGACACGCAGTAGAGAGGGAGACCATAGGTTTTGCGGCATGACGGGTTCTCGCTCGCCATCGCTTAGGGGAAGAAAACCTAAGTTAAAACGAGGATCAGGATTTTTTTCGCTCTGTTATAACGCAGATGATGATAAGGAATATAAGAACAATGTCAAATTGAGCTATTTTTATACGAGAATCGAAGTCAAATCGAACTTTTAAATTTCAATTTATGTTCCTGTTTGGACTTAAAATCAAAGATATTTATTTATTTCTTAGCTGTGATTTAGTTTTTAATTTGTGTCTCTCTCTCTTAGAATTTTTTTCTTCAAAAAGGTACTTCCATCATGATTTTCTCTTCAATTTTTAGGGTTATTTTAGTCCCTGAAATCTTTAATAATTCCACATTAGTCCCTCAAATCTCAATAAAAGGTCTTGTAATGTGTTAACCCAATAACCAAAATACAACTTGGTTATAATTACTCTCTTAAAAATGATATTCTTTTAAGAAATGGTTATTTGCACTTTGCTACTCTAAAGTAGACATTTTCCAACTTTAATATCCAAAGATTTTTGGCACTTTGATACCCTAAAATGCTTTTTTAACTTTGATTATTAAAGTGTTTTCTGACATATTTTTTAAGACAAAGTTTACACCTTTATAACTTTGATACCCCAAGGTTTTCTTTTTGACTTATTGATACTCCAAATTTTAGGGTGTCAAAGTAAAAAAAAGTGTGAACTTTAAGGTATCAAAGTTATAAAGTTATGCAATCTTTGGGTATTAAAAGTTAAAAAATATGTAAACTTTAGGGTATCAAAGCGTCAAAAAATATGGGGTGTCAAGGTCAAAAATGTGTAAATTTTAGGGTATCTAAATGTCAAAAGTTTTTAGAGTATTAAAGTTTATAAAGGTATAAACTTCATAGTGCCAAATTGCAAATAACCCTTAAAAAAGGCATTAGTTGACGTATTTTTGGTCATTTGAGGGAGTAATTTGCTATTGATTGTTCTATTTCTAAATATAGTATGAATCTAATCTTTAAATATAAAATTGAAATTTGAATTTTTTAAAGCAAGTTAATTATAATAATTATAATAAACAAAAGGTAAAAGTGTATTCTATTAACTAATATGTATTCTGTTTATTGAAAATATATAAGAAGTTTAGAAAATAGTGGTATATGTTTATAATAAGTAAGATGTGTGAGATGCTAACATTTTACTTCAGGATACTAATACTGATGCCTTTCATTCAAATGTATCACCCAAATCCAACCAAGAACTACAAGATCGCACATCGCTTGGTAGAAATTATAATTAAATTAGGCTAAGATAAATAAGATCAAATAACATTAAGGGGCTTGATCTGGCTACAATCTGATCTATTTATAAAATCGAATTTATTTTTTATAGCAACTGGTAAAAGTGTATTCTGTTAACTATATTTATAATTTTAAAAAATATACTACTAAAATTCTTTTAAAATAGAGAGAGAAAAAACTCTTAGATCAAGATATCTAAATCAAGAACATACTTTTGACAATGAGGACGAAGCAGTGGGCGGGGAAGGAGGGACATAGCGCTTGGACTCCGGCAGCATGGCGGTGACCTAGTGGTCGATGGCGGTCTCACATTCGTTTACGTTTCAATGATCATGTAAATAAATTATGTTGCAAGCATAAATTTATCACAAATTTGGAGGACTTGAATCTATTTCTTTATTTTTGTTAATTTGTATGCTGAATTGATATCGTAAACTAATTAGTGGCTAGTTTTTTTTGCTCAGAAGATGTTAGTTTGTTTGAATTGTTTCTCTAATACAAGGTATTGATTGTTTGTTCGCTCTACTATTGAAGCGGAAGTGTTTGCCATGGGTTTTTGTTGGTGTTCTAAAGTAAAAAAATGTGGGAAAAACAATCAATTTACAACTAAAAGTAAGGTCATGCCTCTTGGGGGAGATGCAGAAGTATGGCAACTCAGAATTCTATATACATATTATGGTTCTTCTATATTTCCAACTAGCACGTTTCGTATATTCAAAGAGCAATCAAATTTGTTATCAAGTAGGAGATGTTCTTGGAACGAATTTATTTTATTAAGAATGTGAATGTCATATCTTGGTAGGAAGAAAACATGAAGCAATCTACTACAATGAGACAATTAAGGTTTCGTCACCTACGTAGGAGCCATAATTCGAAAGTTTATGCTTGGTAATGTCTTAATATGAATAATTGAACACTTTCCTGCTTAGATGGCAGTAGTTAATTTATATTCGTACTACAATGGGACAATTGAGACTCTTTCCCCTATGTAGGAGAAGCTTTATTCTGAAAGTTTATGCTCGGTAATGTCTTAAATATGAATAATTGAATACTTTCCTGTGTAATATGGCAATACCTAGTTCATATTCTTACTTGGTAACCAGACGATTTATACTGGATAACTAGTAGGAGCTATAAATATTTTGGTTCTTTCTTTTTATGGTTGGCAAAATTCCAGTAGGGGTGTTCATGTTCATGTGCACTGGGCCCAACTTGGAAAAACTATTATTCTATCTTGATGCATGTAAATTCAAGCATTTCGATAGGCGAAAGGGAGTATTCAGGTCTTAATCTCTCATCATAAGGGTGCTTATCCTACTCTTTATTTCTTTATGTATACTGATGATGATGTTGCTAATTGCTCTTTTGAAGTGCTTTCCGTCTTGAGTTAATCTGGAATCAGTTGCTTTACCAATCTTACTTTTTAGCTTCTGGTTTCACTTTAAATTTTGTATACACTAGTCAGTGTTTTAAAAAATGCCTTGGGAGTCCGCCTAGGCAGAGGTGGTGACCAGGGCACTTCAAAATTGACTACGCGCTAAGATCTAGGCGTTGGGAGCGCCTAGACGGATGACCAGCATTAAGCGGGCTGCCTACATGGGCCGCCTAACTTTTTAGAAGAAAAAAACGTTTTGGGCCAAAATGTAAAAAAACATTTTGGGCCAAAACATTTTGGCCCAGAGACAAAAAGACCCGACCCGTTTACTTTTTAAACCCAAACTCTATTACTATACACCCAAACCCAAACCCAAATATCAAAAAACACGATCCAAAACCATAAATTCCCATATCACTCTCCCTTTCTTGCGATTGCAGCTCTCCAACGCCGCCGCCGCCTCCTTCTCCTCCTCTACTCTTGTTGTCGGCGTGTCACAACCTCCTGCGAGGCTCCTCTCCAGCCTCCAGTGGCACCTCCATCGGCTTAGGTGAGGTTAGAGCTTTTAGAGGTTTCAATTTTTCTTTAAAAATTTTTCCATTTTTTTAGAAGTGTCAATTTTCTAATGATAAGTGTTAAGTTGTTCTTAATGTTTTAAACATCAATTATCACTGTTAGATAGTAAATTACTTGGCTTAGACTTAAGTACTTAACTAATGTGTCAGGCATTAGGGTTTCTTAAATTTGAATTACCGATATTTACATTTTAAATTTTAAAAATTCTAGGTTTGAGCTACTATTAACTTAACTTTAAGTTAACAGTAACTTTAAAAAACAATGAAGATAATGTTAACTTAAGTTTAAGTTAATAATAACTCAAACTTAAGTTAATGTTAACTTAAAATTACTTAACAATAACTTGATTTCAAGTAGCTACTCACTATTAAGTTAATAAAATAACATTTTAACTACAAATTTTTGCTAAAACTATTTCGCTTAATTGAATCTTTAATACTTTAATTCATTATAATTTGATTTTGATCTATGAATGGTTTATTTGTTCACTTGTTGTGATTCAAAGTGTCGAGCGCTCCTGCAGGTTCCACCACTCTCCCAACGCCCCCGGTTAAAGATAAAAGAAACTCTGGTGACATCGGTTGGGAGTTTAGATTTTGTCCGGACCGAAACAATTTGAATTGTGTGCAATGCCGACTATGTGGACACAAGGGGATGGTAGGGATCCATTGCTTTAAGAAGCATCTTGCGGGGCAAAAGGGGGACACTAGACCGTGCTCGAAGATTAGTGAAAAAGATAAGCAGAGGGTAAAAGAAGTGATTGATGCTAATTCAAGGAAGAAGCAAGCTAAGGAGAGGGGCACTATAGACTTAGAAGAAGAACTCCACACGATGAGGCATGGGAATAAAGAAAAAGATGAAAATGAAATAGTCTCTCCTTCTACATGTGGTGGATCTTCAAAAGAGGCCCAGAGAGCCTACTTCTGGGTCGATGGATGCTTACACCACTAGTGATCCAGAGCAAACGAAGAGGTTGAAGGGGAAGATGAAGCAAACTGGTTTGAAAGATTCTTTTCTAAAGAAGAGAGATTGGGTGCATGATTAATTGGCTACTTGGGCATATGAAAAAGTCATCCCCTTTCATGCCATCTCCACCGATTCCTTTCTGAAGACATGCATGGCTATTAGAGACTATGGTCCAAGCTACAGACCTCCTAGCATGTACATGTTGAGGAAGCGCCTATTGCAACGAGCTGTTGATAGAACGAAGATGTCTTTGAAGACGCACGAGTAGGGCAAGAGCGGATGCTCCATTATGATCGATGCTTGGTTGGACCGAAAGATGCGTTCAGTAATGAATATTTGCATCCATTGCAGATTGGGGACGACTTTCTATAAGTCGATTGAGACCTTCGAGGAGGCACATATGAGGCAGTATATATTTGAGAGGGTTAATGAGGCTATTGAGCAGATTGGAGCTGATAAAATCATTCAGGTTGTTGCGAACAATGCAGCTGAAAATATAGCGACAAAGGAGCTTTTATATAGGGAGAGACCGAGAATCCTTTGGATTAACTGTGCAGCCTACACTATTGATCTGATGCTTGAGAGCATTGGGAACTTGAGCTTATTCAGAGGAGCAATTGAGAAGGTGAGGACTCTCACTGTCTTTATTTACAGCCATCACAAGACTGTCTATGATGTGTCGCATCAGTGACAAGAGGGACATTGTGAGGCTTAGAGTCACTCGCTTTGCCACTATATTTTTGATTCCGCGGAGTCTTTTTGAGAAGGGAAAGAGATATATGTTTTCCGATGAAGCATGGACGATATGCAAGCTTGCAAAGACCGCTAAAGGCCAAAAAGCAGAGACAATTGCTATGAGTGATAGTTGGTGGACAGCGGTGGGCAAAGTCTTTAAAGTTTATGCTCCTATTTTTCGGTTGTTGAGGGTGGTCGATAGTGACTACAAACCCACAATGGGATTTGTGGTGGGGATGCTTGAAGATATGAAGAAGGAGGTCATTCAAGTTTTTTAGAAGGAGAAAGATTTCAAGCCCATGATTGATATTTTAAAGGGAAAGTCCAAGGATCGGCTCTTTTCTCCCTTGCACATGGCTTCTTACTATCTCAATCCTTAGTACTTCTACAAAGATGATGTTGTGAAGAACTGCAAAAAGGCGAAAGATGGATTTCTAGATGTGGTGAAGTTGTTCTATTCTGACATAGAGCAACAAGTTGAGATTTATAGAATTGGAGAGGTACAGAGAAGGAAAGGGTTCATTTGTTAGGATTTGAGCAGTTAAGACTAGGGAGAAAGAGGACTTGAACCCGGGTAAAATGATTTTCCTTTTAGAGATTGAATCATTTATAGCGTGTAGTTGAAAATTATCTATTATAGACTTGTAGTAGTGATTCAACTAATAATATATTGTGTTTTGTAGCTAATTGGTGGTATTTACATGGGGGTGACGGTCCCCTCATACAAAACATGTCCATGAAGCTTCTCAGCTTGACAAGTAGCTCTTCTAGTTGCGAGAGGAACTGAAGCATGTTTGAGGGGTTAAACTAGTTTCTAAACTTATCAATAAGATGAAATTCTTCCTAGTCAATTGATCCTACTCAAGCTTTCTAATTTGTTCTTTCCTTCTTTGAAGATCCATATGATGAAAACGAATAGATTGGAATCAAAAAGATTGAAGGACCTCGTCTATGTGAAGTTCAACTCAAAGCTCAACTAGAAGAGCAGAGAAAACAAGAACTTACTATTATCCAATGATCGTAGCAAGGCACGAGCATGGATCTTGGAAGGAGCTGCCTCCGATGACGAGGAAGAGGTTCAGCCGGGTTCGAGCCATACATGGAGGATGGAGGCTATATCAGAAGCGGCTAAGGCTGCAGAGTACAGGGAGAGTTCTAGGCTAGCAGGACCTTCAAGTGGTTCTACTTTGGGGATTGTTGACAAAGAAGAGCATCTTTTGTCTGATGACGATGTGACAGATGAGGATGAGGAGAATTGCATGGAGGTGGACTCTGCAGAGGATAGTGATGATGGAGCAGGGGCGGAACTTCATGATGATGAAAATTGATGATTGGATTAGATTAGATGCATATTAATTACCATATTAGGGTCTAGGCTATTTATGTTTGATTGTCTTTTTACCGATATTTTGAGACTTCAAATTCTAGATTTGGGATATTATATGTCTTGGTACTTAGTATGCACGCATCTTTCATCTTTGATTGACTATTATGGTTTTGGGTAGTATATATGTGTTGGTATTTAGTATTTATGGATCTTTGATTGAGTATCTATGTATTTATCATCAAGTATCACAATTATAGAAGTAAAAAAGAAAAAAAGCCTAGATCCTGCCTAGGCGCCCACCTAGGCGTCTAGGCGCTTGGTCCCGAGTCCGACGCCCAGAGGCACCTAGCGTTTAATGTAACATTGACACTAGCTCTGCTCTTTTTTTTTAATTAATGTAGTAGTCTTTTCTTCTAATTTATTTCTTAGGTAGTGTTGGCAATTTGATGCTTGCTTACCACAGTTTTATTTGTGTTATGCTTTACATAAATGTTGTCTTGTCTTATTGTTAAATGGTTTGTGCTGTTGTGTTTATTGTCCATGTATTATCTGACATTTATTCCAATTTCCCTGAAGGACAATTTGTCAATTAAAAAAGACGAATAGGGACTCGAGGAGATGAAATTTGCACATGATTAAGAGGTATTTCCCACATTAAATATTGTAGAAACAGTTGTAAAGGAAGAAAATCCTACTGCTAACGAGAAAGCTGAAAATCCAGGCAATTAAAAAAATTCAGAAATTACCTCAAATGTGACGGCTGTAGGAGGAGGATGCAACGCTAGTGGCCGTTCGACGAATTTGCTCTAGGAGCAGGAGGAGAATTTGGTTAGATAGTGAAATTAGGGTTAGGGTTTTGAGAAGAGGAGAGAGTACTTACAGGTTGAGCAGGAGGAGATCTAGGGTTTTTTGTCGGAGGCGACAGTGGCGGAGGCCGCGGTGGTAGCGACGGTGGCGGAGACGTTTGCTGGTGGTGTCGCGGTGGTCGTCGCGGTGGTCGACGATGAGGAGGCTGCAGTGGTCGTCCCGCTGGTCGGACTCGGACTCGGTGGTCGGCGACGAGAACGTCGCAGCTGTGGTCGACGAGGAGAGAGACAACGAGGAGAGGCTCTGATTGATTTGGGGGCGTTTCTGAGTTTTGGGGATTGTAACGTGAATTTTTTTTTTAAATTAATTGTAGAACTGGGCGCAAACAACCCGTTTGGGCTAACTCTTTGGGCCGAATTATTCTCTAGTTTTATTTTTGCTGGCGCAAACGGTTTCAGAATCGTGATACATCCTAAACAGTTTAAACTGTTTGGACTTCTACAAGTTCCTCGAATGGTTATGAGAATTGTTTGGGCAAAGCACTATTGTACTAGTGATTAGAAGCCATGTTTATACCTTCAATTTTGAACTCTTAGATCATTTAAAACTCTTCTACATAATATTATTCCACTACTTGACCTACTTCTAAAATTCAAATAAATGAAGAATACTTAAACTTCACATCATGTAATGTACATAAAATTGTATTAACTATTAATGGGAAAAATTATGTAGAAAAGACACAATATTTTTCATTTTTCTCTCTCTTAAGTTGGGGGATGAATGAAGGGGGGGGGGGGGGGAGTTTCATATCAAAATTAATTTTCCTCTCAACCTCAATTTCTAAAGGGAACAGATAGACTAAT
>JBAKGM010000001.1:18567109-18580004 GCA_037177215.1 Asparagus racemosus
TTCGCCCAAGTTCTTCTGAATAATCTCATAACGGTGCATAGCTTGGGCTCGAACATCAGCAAAAGTTGACTCAATGCGTGCTTCGAGGTCAATACATTTTAAGTCTTGGAGTGCTTTCAAGTCCCCTTCTAGGCGTGAAATACCATCTGAGCAACACTAAGTGCACTGAGCATCACCCAAGTGTTCAATGCTGTTCAGATAATTCAGCAAGAATGGCTTGAACGACTCAAAATTGCCTCAATCGGCACTAACGACTTCCACTGTCGTCCTCATCATCTGTTCTAATTGTTCAACGAATGTCCCAATAAAATTGGGAACATCCATCAGACTCAAGTAGGTTATTGGAGATGATGAAGTTGACACCAGAGTCACGAGCACGGGTGTGACGGTGACTAAGGAAACTAGCGAAGAAGCGACCGACGGCACCAAGACTCCCAGAGTCGAGGGACTCTAAGGGAGAGCAGTAAAGGCCTCTGTAGGGTGCCAATCAGGAACGCTCTTCTTATGGACAGGGTGGAGAGAAATTACAAGTGGGGCCGACCTCGCGGGAGGAGGAGTTGCTACCTGCGGATCAGGAGAAGGAATGACAGCTGCCGGTTGATCAGGTGGAGGAATCACCTCTCTGGTTGGAGATCCTACACAAGGAAAACCATTAGGAATACAAAAGAGAAATGCAGAATAAAGTTAAGATGGTAACGTTTACCTTGAGGGGAAATGGGGGTGTAACCTGACGCTTTACCGGAGGACGATATCGGAAGGTCATCCCAATAGTCATCATCTTCGGAAGTTCCATAGGATACCTTCTCGAAAGACCTCCCCGGACTTTCAGTGGTAATCGGCTTAGACATTAATCTAGTTGTTGGACTAACTCCCGAAGCCTCCGGCATAGGCATCAACGCCAAAGAAGAGAGAGATCCACTAGCCTTCTCAGTTTTGGCTCTAGGGAGACCCTCCGTAGGTAGACGAGTGCTGGGAACCGTCATGGGAGCAGACTCTGCATCCCCTGCTTCGGACTCATCACCACCTTCCTCATCAATAGGGTGGTAAGAGGAAGCCCCACTTGCTAGTGCAGGCCCCGTCGAGCAAAGCCTAACTTGATGAGAGAGGCCCGCCACAGATGATTCTTGTGCTTCCTCTTCCAAGATAGGAGCATCAGGGGCAGACCTAAAAGCACTCTCCATAAGCTTTCTTCCTTGATCAGCTTTGGAGGCTAGGGACTCCACCAGTAGCTTACGCCCTACTCGTTTTTCCTAGCGGGTTGTTTCTTCTACCGTCAAAGCCCTTTTCCTACACCTTCTTCGCCTTAGCCTCAGCAATCATAGACTCTTGGTGGGGTGCAACAGCAACTTCAGTTTCCTCCCCTTCCATAGCTTCTTGCTCAGAAGATAAAAACTCGTCAATGCCTCACAAGCGTGATGACGTCTTAAGGTTCCGCTTTGACTCATACATCTTGCAGATGGCCTTGAGGCAGGAGGCGTAAATCCTATACTCTGGAATCTACGATGCAACATGGAACCACGTGTAGAAATCCAAGGAAGTGTAAGCATTGGGAACTTTGTGGGGGAGTCAAAATGTGGCTCCAGTACAACCCGCCACTGAGTAGTACTAAGCCCGCTCCCCCTCGCAAATATTGCCAGTAAGCACGAGACGAGGATTAGGGTTCCCTATGTATAGCTGATCATAACCAAATTGCCTTGAAAAGCGATATGGCTTATAGGGCTCAATGAAACACTTCCTCCCCTGCCGAAAGATAAGATAGCCCGAACGTATATTTAGGAGGCACCAAAAAACGTCTTTATTAAGAGTAGTAAATAAATTACTACCCTTGGTGTCTTGATGAACTGCCCTGTATGCGCCTCCCTCAAAATTGGAAAAACACCGAAAGATCGTGTAATTGAATTCCTTTGATAAGATTTGATGGAAGAACACTTGGTACCAGCCTGTCCATTGTGCCATGTCAAGATGATGAACAAGAGGAATGGAAGCGTCATCGGTTGTGGGCGTGGTCATCAAAGAAGGGCAATGCAAAACAAACCATGACACCAAATAGGTGTAAGGCAGTGGAACTTGAGGGCAGGGAGTCTCGAGAGTTTTCATCCCATCGGAACTTGTTTCCCTGACCAAAATAAATTCTGAGGTTAACTCTCTCAAGCCGCTTTGCAAGCAACTCACCATGGTTGAGAGAAGGTTAAGAGGCCGTTCATAAGCCAAAAGCACAGCAGGATAGGCCACTTCTACAGCAAGAGCATCAATTAGCTTGATAGGAACGACACATCATTTCAACCAAAGCATGAGAAAGCTGACAAATAAGGCCATGTCAGAAATGGGGGTCTTGGCTTGATGATGGAAACTGTCAAATTCGGTGTAGGCGGGAAACCTATCTTCCATAGCCTCATTGATGTAGTGAGCAGTAGCTGCGTCAATACGGGTACTCACCACCTCAAGTGTGCTAGGGGGTAGGCGTGCTACCTCCAGCTCCTTATTATTCAAATTTTAGAAGAGGTAATCAACCCAAGAACCTTGTTTAACACATCCCCCGCGCATTCCAGTCACTTGTGCCCAAATGTGGAAATGACACATCAGCTCCCAATAGGTGTCATAAATCATGGGGTTGGTCTTTCTCAAGATGACCAATTCTTCCGTCCCTGGAATAAATTCTTCATAGGGAAATTCCCCGAAGGGTAACCCAGAAACTTTGAACATCTTGTGCAAGGCAAAGCCAAGCTCCCCAACCGGAGTAAAGAAAGTGCATGTGTCCAGGTTGTAAAGCTCTAGCATGGCGAAGAAGCCATAGTGGTTTTGCACAATCCCATAACGAGACGCTAATATGGGGATCCCGAGACCAGAATCTCTGACGGGCCCGCTCAGTTCCTCCATCACAAAGTTGACCATGCGGGACCACCACCCAATATTGGTGGAATGCACTCACCCAGGAGTCCTAAAGCATTGAGCGGGAAATTCTCCCTTCACTGAGAGGAATTTCCTAGCAAATATATTCGACAACCTAGGGGTTTCACCTGCCAGATAATCCTTCTTAACAGATCCAAGCCTCAGTGTCAGCAGCTGTTAGCTGTACCCAGCCGGATGAACACCATGAGAAGTGAACTGTCCAACTGATATGCTACCCTGCTCATGGACAATATCCCAGTTCATCGATCTGGGGATGGACACATGTTGGAAGTAGGAGATCGAGAACATTCGCTCCATGTTAGGTAGGAAGAGGCAACGACCACTAACATCTGGAAGCCATTTGTAGTTTCCGTCATACATGGCGGAAGTGTCAATGTCAACCGAGTCCCCAAAAAGGAACGTGGGCTTCTTCAGAATTCTACAATCTGAAGTCTCAAGGTTAGCGTCTGCAACAATAGCCCGAACAGTTGTAGGAGAAGCCTGATTGATGATTTACCCACACTCCGGAGTTCGATCTTGAAAGATAGGAAGTTTTAAGTGGGAGCTGAAGGGCACATTTAGGTCCGCACCACCTTCACGTCCAAAGTGGTGATGGAACGATAGAGGCTCACTAGAGTAATGTACTGTAAGAAAAGGAGAAACTAGGTTAATGAAGTATATGACAAATCTTAGTCCTTAAATGCAGTAATAAACTTTGCGCTGCAACTTTATGATGCAAAGTTCAACCCTGTGTCTCAAGTTCAAAATGCAGAACTCAACCATGTGTTCCAAGTTTAAAATGCAGAGCTCAGCCCCACGTCTCAACCTCAAAACATAAAGTTCAACCCTGCGTTTCAAGTTCAAAACGCAGAGCTCCACCCTGCGTTTCAAGTTCAAAACGCAGAGCTCAACCTCGCGTTTCAACTGGAAAATGCAAAGCTCAACTCTGCGTTTCAACTTGAAAATGCAAAGCTCAACCCCTCATTTTAAGCACTGACCCAAAGTTCAACTCTGCATTTCAAGTCTAAAAATGCGAGGGTCAGGCCCCGACATTTCGACTTCGAAATGTAGAGGTCGCCCCTCCCCCCCAGTTTTCCATACTAAAGGCAGAGATCCCTCTCTTTCGTTCATACAGGAACTTGTCGAAACAAGTTTTCCAGAGCATAATTCTGACACTCACCGCTGAGGAGGGGGACGTCGGAGGGCAGCGTGGCTGTCGGAGCAACACCGCCACCGATGGTCGAGGCTGTCGGCGCACCAGAACTAGCCGCAGTTCTCTTGGTTTTGCAAGCAATCTTCTTGGGAGCCATGAGGGTATTCTTTCGGTTGCACTGGAGATCGCCGGAGAATTGAATGAAGCTTTTTCATTTGGAAGATCAAAGAAGGCAAGTACAAAAGTCTGTAGACTTTTGATTTGACCCTTAACGGTTTATTTATAGATAACTAGAGCTGTCCAATGGGCACAAGATTCGAAGAATCCCACCTGAATGTGATCTCCGCGTTTTGTTGCTAAGTTGGTTAGAAGCGACTCTTTAAGGGCCAGGGTCACCCCTGCATTTTCACTTTCAGACGCAGAGGTCACCTCGACATTTTAACTCTTGAACACGAGGATCACCTTTGCATTTTCTAACTCATAATGCAGAGATCACCTCAGTGTTTCAAATGCCTGACGCAAGGTTCACCAGTGCGTTCTAAAAATGCTCTAGCACAAAATTCACCAACACATTCTTGACGGCGAAATTCAACGTCATGGCGAAGCTAAAATGTTTCCCAGGATCAAGAACACCTACTATGACCCACTGCTACCAATAGAATTGTCACGCATGTCATATAATCATAGAAGGACAGGCTACAACCATCAAAGTGAAGAAAATGGGAATGATAAGCAGATCCGTTATAATTAAATTGAAGTCTAAAGTATTTCGAAAATTCGTTCCAGTCAACTGCGAACTTTCGAAAGCTTTGGAGGGGGTTCTGTTAGCTATCTAAAAATCACTGCAGATAGTCAATCCTCATCAAGTACAAACAATGAAGGTCATGACGTAACGACTTTCAGGAGACCACAATTTAAGGATTTTCTACAGCAATTAATGAAGGAACAATCCAACCACCTTCGCAAGTACTAACAGGAGTCACAGTCAATGACCCCCATACTTCAAGAAAACATAGCAAAGCTTATGAGATGATGATTGAAAAGAGATTACAGATTGATGATCTCTTCGATTAAAAATGCAGAGCTCACCACTATGCGAAGATCATTACCGCGCAAGGCTCAAAACGCGTGGCTCATCACCGCGTTTCCAAGCTCACAAAACATGGCTCACCACCGCGTTTCCACACTCAAAACGCGTAGCTCACCACCATGTTTCCATGCTCAAAATGCATGGCTCACTACCGCGATTCTATGCTCAAAACGCGTGGCTCACCACCGTGTTTTCAAGCCCAAACGCATGGCTTACCATCGCGTTTCCAAATTCAAGCGCGGAGCTCGCCTCCATGTTCGTAAGTCAAAATGCAGAGGTGATTATTAGAACGCGGACCTCGTATGAACTCGAACCTCGTGTTTGACCCGTTCAAACACGTTGTAAACAGTTCCAAAACTGCTCTGCATGATCTGAGGAGGGATTTAAGGGGTTAGTTACACCCCTTTATCTCCTATAAATAGCTGGGACAACAGCTAAAGAGGTAGTTTTGGAACCATGAACTTGGCTAGGGACTTCCATGGAAAAGAGAATCAAGAATTCTTCTTCGGAAAGATCAAACTCATCCTTCAATTCGCAAAATTCGTTAAATTTCTAAACTTGCTTTGAGAGTTCTCTTCAACGTCGTTCCACGAGCTAAGACGGTCGGATAATCAACGGAATACAAGATTCAAGCTCACATCACTACCGTGAAGAACCCAGGTTAAACAAAGGGAAGGATCTCCGTCGATCTTTCCTTCTTTTGTAAATCGGGGAACTAATCGAGGAAGTTTGTAATTTCTTTCTTTTTTTCTAAGTCAATTAGAGAGGGATTACTTTGAGAGTTTGTAATTTCATTCTTTTTCTAAGCCAGTTAGAGAGAATAACACCGATTTTATATTTTCTCAAATTTCCTCACGAACAAAACCCAATGGCACCGTGAGAATAAAATTTTAAATAAAGGATAAGCCTATAATTTCTAAACTTATTTTGAGTTGACGTCTTGGCACCTTAGAAATTGAATTTTGAAACAAACAAACAAACAAACAAAAAGCTTAAGGTCTTTTTTTTAATGAGTGGAGGCTAAGTTCATTTTTTTTTTAAAAGAGAGTGAGGTCTTAAATTTTTTTAATCAATTCCACTATTGGGTGGCCCATATATTTTTTAAAAATTTATTCTCAAAGCATAAAGCTTTTGAGATGCATGGTCCTTCGTTCTGAAATTCGAACTCCGTACTTGAACCCCATGTCACCTTGAGAATAGATCTTTAAAACAAGGGTCGAAGACTAATGGCTTTCTTAAAAGAAAAATTTTGTGTCAAAGCCTAAGGGTTTCTAAACTTACTTTTTGTGAATTGAGTTTTTTGTGTGCTTTGAATTAAGGGAGCCTTTACAGCATGGATATAATAGGTGAATACATGAATAATATTTATGCAAAAAAGGGCCATATCAACCTAAAGCTTAAAAAATGTGCTTGATTGGTTAACACTCTAATAAATAAATAAATAACAAAACTATTTCTTTTCCCTCCTATTGTACTAATCAAGGTCATTCCAAAAACAATATGATTAAACAAAAAATATCTGTTGTAAAGGCTAGAGGCCTCAAATTGAGAGGACATGCATATGCCTGTGTGATATGATGCCAAACCTGAAACTATTTGAAGCTTTTTCGAGCTCAAGTTACTGCACGGCATGAGTCCTTAACATTGTTTTCAAGTATTGATATATTAAACCTCATAAAATTTTTGAAGGTTGGAAAACATTTTCAATCTAAAGTGATTGGATGACGTATGGATTCTTACCAACTAAAATTCTATCTCTTGAGATTAAACTGAATTCTATTCCAATTATGAAGAAAGAATATACAGAGATTCCATCAAACCTCAAATCTTAATAATAAGAGAATTAGGATATATGGGTTTTTGAACAAATGGTTATATCGTTGTAAAATTATTGATATGAGGCTATACTTTAGAAAAATGTTGGCAGAATGACTCACTGCAATTCCACGACCGGCGGTCGAGAAACCTATAAAGAATATCAACTAATTAATATTTAGTCACATTCAATAAAGAAAAAATTTATCTTGTGATAGTAAATGAGAGAGTAGTTGATAATTTGTATATTAGAGCAACAATGTAACCTTTAAAAAAAGTATTCAGATATGTTAGGTTAGAGGACTTACGTTATGACTCTCGTCTGTAGCTAGCCCACTCGGCCTGTGTAGAAAAAGAAACAAAAACCTATCGCAATGTGGGCCTGGGCCTTGACTTCCAAAAATAAAGGGAGACACGAACAGAAGAGTTGGGAAAGAAGAAAAGGATGAAAAAATATATACAAAAGAAAGAAGAAGACAAAAGAAAGAAGAAAACAAGAGGAGAAGAATACGAGGAAAACAGGACAAAGGGAAGAGGACGAACAAAAAAAAAGGAACAAAGAAGTGCTGGAGTCTGAGAGAGACGCATGTGCAGAAAAGAGAAAAAACAAAAAAAAAGTTATAAAAAATCAAAATGAAATAAAGCACCAAGGGAATCCTCCAGGGGTGGAGGAAATCATGCGCGGAGCCAAAGAATATAGATTATTATTCCTAAATGTGCAAGAACTGCATAGAGTTTGACTACGACAACAGTACCAACGGTGTGGAGTCCCCTGTCAATAGGCTATTGGAAGGTGAATTTTGACGGAGCAGCATTTTTGGAAAGGGGAACGATGGGGGTGGGTATAGTTGTGAGTAATCATGCAGGCGAGTTCTATGCGGCCATATCAAAAATTATTAGTATACAAGGTAATGCTGAGCATGTTGAATTTTGAGCGGTGTGCGAAGTTGTTACATTTGCTCTTGATAGTGGATTTGGGAGGGTAATCTTTGAAGAAGATGCAAAGCTAATAATTATAGATATTCAAAATGAAGTAGAGCAACACTCAATTTTTGGACACTTTGTGTGGATGATGTTTGGTGATATTGTACACTGCTCGAGGAATGGAACTCTTAGGTCATTCATCGAATAGGGAATGAAGCGGCTCATTTGTTAGCGCAAAAAGCTAAGGAGCTTGATGATTATGTGGTATGGCTCAAAGAGCCTCCATTATTTTTACACGGTGTTCTACAGGCTGAAATGGAGAGGTGTTGATCCAAGTTCCATTGTTACGTTCTGGGGTTTCAAGTTTTTTTAGAGTGGATGTATCTTTGATTTTCTTTTTCCATCAAAAAAAAAAAAGGGAGCTATGAACAAAGTTTAACCCAATAGCTATAACTTCTAGGCATTTGACCCTACTCCTATTTCAACTTGAGTTTTTCTTCGGTACTCCCTTAATGTAATTTTTTATTTTTTATTCACATAAATATGAAGGGTATTTTGGTACTTTCTCACGAGACTTTATTGGCTATCTATATTCTCTCGTTCCCTTAACTGTTACTTACTTCCAGACTTCCATAAACACTCTGTATTTTCTCCTCCTTTAGCCACAAATTAGATGAACATAAAGACTTTTACATTGTAGATTATCAGGGGAAAAAACTATGAAATCGGAATAAACTGCTTCATAATATCATTAATGTTTGAGTGATTTAGTGCTCCTACATAAATTATAATTATCTAGAATATAGAAATGATAATCTCAAAAAATAACTTATTCCCCAAGCTTATACAGAACATCTTTAAGAACAATAGAAAATGAGAACTACAGGAATTCATAGCAATAACTCACATCTTCCAAAGCAAAAGTATGGAAGAGGATGCACGTACTCTAAAACAAGAACCAGCTAATTAGTAAAAGGAGGGGGAAAAAGTCTAGTTTGAGATCTGTGATGGAGGTTATCCAATAACACAAAATTTTCGTTAGTTGTAGAGTTGTAACCAATCATAAATCTACTCCCCTTCTTTTTTATACATCTTACAATACGTCTTTTATCTATAAGTAAAATTACAATTTTGGGCGTGATACTCCTCTCAATCGTTTTATCCTTTAAATCAGGGAGAGTTTTTCACGGAGACAACTACTTCAACACTCAATTGAAGTAGACCAGACCATGCTTTCATCACATATCTCAACTATCCATAGGATTCCACCACTTCACTTATGGTGGCTAACCACACCATATCGCTCCTATGGGCATTGCTTCTACTCGCATCCGTGGACCGTGGATTCTCCCAACACCTTTGGGCTTCACATTGGATTTTTATTTTTATTTTTAATTACTTTGACCATAAAGTTAGCTCGGATATCATTTGTGTGTGTAGGGAGGGGGGGAGAGGGGGAGGGGCAGAGGACATGCCCAATCTAGAGTTAAGGGTCTTAAATAGAAGCTAGAAATCACTTTTAACCAAAAACCTATAGCTTCTAGGCATTGGCCCCAACTCCTATTTAAACTTATAATTCTTTCTTAACTTATCTAATGTGGGACTATACTCGGAGTCATATGTTGGCTGAGAGCAGAGACTAAAATTTTAGTGAAATTCTTTTCTCCTTTCATTTGTCTCTTTAATATTTATGTTCATGATTATTATGTCTTTGTTTATTTTCTTTACCATGTATTGCTAAATAATTGCATCTAGCTTACTGAAGCTAGATTTAGGATGTGATTACGATATGTTATTTTATCTCTTCCACGTTCTCTTAATGCATATTATTACGGTTTAATTCACAGTTGTCTTCGGACTTCAATAAAACAAAGTTAATCTAGAATTTTAATGGTTTATCTATAATACGCGCAACTTGATAATTAAAACTTTCGATTTTTATCTAGGACCATATTGGATTTATCCTTGTTTTGACTAATTATCATTATATGTCATCTTTTATAATTTATTCTTTGGATAATTGATGAATTATTACTGATGAAACTCTTTATAATTCATGCTTTTGAGAATCTGACATATTCATGCTGTTGTAATTAAAACAAGAGACAATAAGTTATTCTTATGATCTCATAAATCAAGTGGATGACCTAGGTGCCTTTTGATATCATTGATATTCTTTGATCAGTTTTATTAGCACTTTTAATTTTTGTTAATTTGATTGTAGATTAATTAATATTGTTTCCTCTCAAATTTAGTTATAGTCTGCCTAGGTGACATTAGCATTATTGATTTTAGTATTGATGCTCTATGGGATACAGCCCGTATTTGCCGCTACTATAAAAGTACACTGTGCATTTGCAGTTACTAGAATTGATCAATCACCTTGCAATCATAATAATATAAAAAAATTAATGGAAATTTACAACAATAGTTACAGCAGCAATTCAAAACAATAGTACCGCAACTCTAGCAATGTAAACATGATAAAATTACTTCTTGTTCCTTTTCCTTCTATCCCTTCCATGCTCAATTCATAATAACGTAAATTCACACATCAACGCACAAACCATTGGTACCATGTCGAGTATGCCAATGAGCTATACATCACCACAAAAACAACCAACATCTTTATTTTCTTTATTATAATCCCAGAATGGTTACAATTAAAAGTAAATCGATATAGGCATCGATTTCTTACTGATATGTAGTTGTACAATGGGCAATACATGAGACATTAAACAAGTTTAGGATATACAAAGCTGAATGAAACTTTCTTAGTCAAGATTGGACAAATTCACTATATCCTTTCTCGCTCACAATGCTCCAGTTTCTCTGGGTATATGAACAAACAAGAGCTGGTAAGTCTTGTACCGCATCATTATTGTTGTAATGGAGCATCAATGAAATCTCATTGCCTAGCCTAGCAACAGAGCAGTACCTGAGAAGTTGAAGAGTAGAATTTGGCAATTAGAAAATACCAAATTAACGCAGCGGGGAAATTTGTATTTGGATTTAAAATGAGTAAAGAGGATAATGACTAATGATTAATGATTATTATCTGACATGTGTATATGTTCAAATGTGAGTGTTTTCATGTGCATATATGTTTTGTGTGCTCTTGTGCATGTTTTATACTAAAGTCAGTTTATATCTGAACAAGTGCTCTTATTAAATCATGTGTGTATGATAGGTGTTTATATGAATTTATACTCTCTGTCATACGCATATGTATCATGTATGTAATAGTTAGACTTCCCACTGTCTTCAATTGACTGATAGAACATTTGGTTTCTGAATTCTCAGCTTGATGAAATATTTCCATGAGCAGCTACAATTGTATACTGAGCCGAGTTGTCACCTCAACATCGTTTACTCATGCAATTTTTAAAACAAATGGAAACTAAAAAAGACCACAGTTTACTAGCATGATTAAAGTATAATTCAACATAGATTGTCTACCCATGGAATCTTTAAGCAAATGGAAAAAGGAGGTGAGATAAGAAAAAAAATTTGATCTTTGAACACCAATTCTACATGTGCCACAAGAAAGTTTGCACACTGCTCCTGAAACCAAGAAGCTCCGTGCGATATTTTAAAAGAATTTGATCTCGCATTGACAATACTCAGTGAGGGTGTTACCACAATGATCTACTAATTCACAGTGCTTCATATAATTGAGAAGTTTCCTGATTCTACCTATTCACCCTTCTCCAGTACATTTAACTTAAGAAGCAAAAAAGCACAGACATGACTAAACAGATTCACAGAAAATTCTTAAATACTACACAAATCAACAACAACAAAATGAAGCATCATTCCAGGTTTATACCACCAATAACTAGTGAAGTCATTCTGAGCCATATGTATAGCTATTTCTCTTGTGACTCCAGTTTATTCATCTAAGAATGTATTCACTTAGTCACACAATTGCTATGCGCCAGTTCTTTCGAGTTTAAAAAAAGAAAAAAGAAAAAAAAAACATAAATGGAGGTCAACCCCGCTAGAGGACTCCAGTTTACACCTTTTAGAATGAACTCATCCAGATGGATAATTATTGTGTCTCCTCTTTCAAAAACAACTGTGGTGGACTCAAAAGATAAGTTGCTAACTCTGTGATATCATCATGGGAAAATTGCAATTGCAGAAGGTTGTACTTCTGATGGATAAAAAAGAAAGTATAGATAAAATACTGATCTTTATAGAGTATAGTTCAGAGACGAAGCGAGCCACTGTTTTTTAGCTGAGGCAAATTTGATCTGAAATACCAACTTCAATGCATTGTTCAGTTATTGCCTTAGATTATTTACAGGACATTGACCAAACAAAATTCTGGACGTTAAAACGTAGAAGGAACATTAATTTGTGTGGTATGGTTTAAAGTTGCTTAATATTTCCCTGGAACTACTAGTTAAAGATTAAAGGATGGTGATAGGATAAATGCTGAAACTCCAAAAAATTGAAGAAAATAATAATATTTACAACCTCTATTGTACGCACTCAACCTTTCACATATTGTCCATCATAAGTGTTCCTAAAATAAATAACATAGCGCTAGGTAAAAAGGAAGCAGGGTAGATATTAGATGCGATCATGTTTCCAGTGAGTTTCAATGTCTTTACTCACTCAAGGGTTTGTAGTACAGTAGTAGATGACTAGTCAGATAAAATCAAGTACAACAGCTAAAAGAGGAAGGGAAGCTGAAATATATTAACGTTGAAATATACAAAGAATTGATTTGTATACTCTTTCAGCTTTTATGCACATATTACGGCACAATGTTACAATCCCAGTGTGAAGAAACTTCTTAAGTCAGTGCCACCGTTAAGTTTTGGCAGTGGCATAATGAGGGTGAGTGCCGCTGCTTCTGGGATAAGTGCAGCACAATACACTGGGAAAAAAGAAAAGGCAGCAGGTTTTCTAATGCTAGCAGGATTTCTAACAGACTGTTGTTGTTGTATCAAAGCACTGACAACAACTACACCCAGCCTAGAAACACCAGCATCACCTAGGATCCAGCAGAAACA
>JBAKGM010000001.1:18580104-18599865 GCA_037177215.1 Asparagus racemosus
AAACAAAGAAAGAACTAAAAAGAAGGAAAATAAACAAAATAAAACTAATCCCAAGATGGTTCTAGCCTCAAGGTGAATAGTGCAAGAAAATAAATTTTAAATTACATAATAAATGTAAAAAGTAAAGATATGAATTAAAATACATGAATGTAAATCTATTCTACAAAGCATTAAACAAGAATGAAAAGAAAATATTACAAGAAAAGAAGAGAAAAGAATAAAAAGTAAACTCTCATCTTCATCTTCTCTTCATCTTCATCCTCTTTTCATTCTTGGACAAAGAGAAGAAACGAAAATATGAAGGAGTGAAAATATATTTTTATTAATTGCAATAAAAAGTTACAAATTTAGAAGGTCTTCTCAATTAAGAGTACCCTCCTCTCTAAATAGAATTTTTACAAAATATTTCACACTCAAACCCCTCACCCTCTACCCTTATTTATAGCCTACAGCAGTGAAGGAGAGCCCTTGGATGAAACTTGGGCTCCAAGGAGTTGAAATCGGCCTTTGATTCGAATCTGGTGCAAATCAATCGGTTGGCCAATCGGTCAGCCGACTGATTAGTCGTCCGATTGGTCTGCAGTCAGATTTCATTTTTACACCATTTTTTGACACGATTTCTTCATGGATCCTTGGTTCTTCATGGGCTTTATTTAGTCTTCATACTTGGGCTTCAATAATAGGTAGAAAATAGGAGAATTGAGTAGATTGGGATTTTATTCATTATTTACACTATTAACCTGTAAAATAAGAGAAAAACAATTATTAGTGGTATATTTATTCATATAAAGTAGATAATGAGAGTATTAAATTGTAGTTAAAATGTGATTATCAGTACACCCGAGTACTAGTAATAAATATATAAAGAGAAAAGTAAGAGGAGAGACAATTTGATCTAATAACATGGTCTAATGATAGCGATGGATAAGAATTGTGATATGAGATTTCTAGTTTACTAACACTTAATTCAAGGCTAAAAAAACTTGTAATAATTTGACTTTAGTATACAGATAAAATAAATTATGTTGAATTTTACAATTATCTCAGTTCTACTTTTGATTCAATTCTACTTGCACCTTTTTTTAATCTTAGTTCTAGTTATAGTTGCCCAACACCATAAACATTTATCTCATAAATCATCCAAGTTCTAGCTTTCATTCCTACTTAACTAAGAGCCACTCTAGTATTGCTGGAGCTTACAATAAGTTACTTTATAACTAGCATATAGAAGCAACTTATATAAGCTATTGAAAATAGTTGTTTAATAATCAAGTATCATAAACTACTTAAAAAGCAGTTAAGGTGTTTGGTAGAACTGTACTTAATGATTATCGTTAAAATATCAAGGGTATATATGGTATATAAACTGAAACACGTAGAAGCTGCTTTTAAAAGCATCCTTGTATTACTTCTAAAACCATTTCCTTAAAAGCATAACTAGATTCAATAAACAAACCAAAAACGTTTTTACCAAATATCATTATTGTCAGCTTATTAAAAAATAAGCAGAAACACCCTTAAAAAAAGGCAATGTCAAACTAGCTCTAATCCCCTGAGATTTTTTTTTTTAAATTAAAAACTTAAGGTAAAGGAGTTGGACGACTTTAAAAAGTAAATGAGTAATACTAACTAGGCCAGGAGAATTGTGCTACTGTTTTCCTGCAAGACAACAGTAGCTATACGTTCTTTATTAGCATTATTGAAGTAAAAAAGCATACGCTACTCTCTAAAGTGGGGGCATTGGCTCTTTAGATTGAAGTAGGACGGGGCTACTCGGTCACAAAGTCACTCCTGGCCCTTCGTGAATGTTGCTGGCCTGGCTGCACATGACGTACCTATGGTAAAGTAATGCTTTGATGCTCATGTGAATTTGGGAATGGTCAGTCGATTACAAAAGAAGCCAATAAAGCTTTGTTTATGTAATAGTCTTTTTTAAAACGTTTATCTCTGGCAGCTAGCTAGCAGTTACTTGTATTATCAACATGACAATTCTATGGCATGCACCAGATTTCATTTCCTTAACTTGTTCACTGGATTAGTGAAAATTTTATCGTGACACTGAGAACCTTTACAAGTATTATATTATTGGTTTGCATATAGTTTCTCTTGATGCCATTAGGGATGTCCAAACGGGCGACCAACCCGGACCCGGCCCGTTGTCCAGTCCGGACCCAGGAAATGACCGGAAACCTAGGTCTAACTGGGCTCCGAACCTGGGTCCGAGTTGGTTCGGCGAAACTCAACTTGGGCCTGGCCCGGCTCGGCCAGAAATATGGTTGGGCTGAAAAACCTGGGTCCGGGTCTAGTCCTAACTCGAACCCGAAAATAGCTGGCAGCTGTTAAGCCGGTCCGAGCATCTAAGCCCAGGTCGGCCCGGCTTTGAACCTGGTCCAATGGGCAATAAAATGCCCATTGGACCGAGCGGCCTGGACCCGACCCGGTTTGGGCTGATAAAATAGTCAATAACAGCTATTTTTATCAAATGACAAAAATACCGCCAAAAACAGTTAAAAATAACTAAAATGTGAGGGTATTTTGGTCATTTGGATAGAGGGCTGCCTCTATAAATAGAGAGGGTTTTCATTTATTATTCTCATCCAAAACTCATCTACTTCTCTCTTATACTCTCTAATATTCTCTTATTCTCTCTTATACTCTCTAAATCTCTAATTCCATTCGCTTTCTCCTCTGATTATGAAGGACAAATTCCAACTCCCGACACCGAAATGAGCCCTACTACTCCTACAACTACTCCTCCTATCGATGTTGATCTCGAATCTGGTGACGATAATCCAACACCTAGAGCTCCTAAAAGGCTGAGATCCGATGTGTGGAATTTTTTTGATAAGATAGAAGTCACCGGGGATCAACACGGTAAACTTCTCACCTAGAAGGCCAAATGTGCGTTGTGCAGCCATATCTTTGAAGCTCACCATAAGAGCGGCACCAACCACCTCAAAGGCCATATGGAAAAACACAATAGAACGCAAGCAGCAACGTCTCAAGGAGACATCCACCAACCTCTACTCTCTCAATCATCTACCTCTGGTAGCCTCGGTTCCTGGAACACATTGCAAATAAAGCCAGGAAATGCATCATCAGGTTTATTTTTCTTAAAAACCTTCCTTTTAAATTAGTAGAAAATAATGAATTTCAGGATATGATTAGAGATGGTTTTTATCCTGCATTTCAAAAAAATTCTCGTCAATTTTGTCAACATGATATTTTGAAATATTATTACGAGGAACCAATAAAAATAATTTCTTATTTTCAAAGCTTAAACTATAAATTTTCTCTAACTTCTGATATTTGGACATCTAGAGCATAAACTGGTTATTTATATATCAAAGCACACTAGATTGATGACACTTGGCAAATGTTTATAAGAGTTATTTCTTTTATTACATTTGAAGATCCACACTCTGGTTTTAATGCTACAAATTTAATAATGGAAGAACTTTCAAAATTAGAAATTTTTGAAAAAAATAATTTCTCTTTCACTAGATAATGCAAGTAATTATAATGTAGCTGTAGATCATATCAAATTATTTTTGCTATTGCCATGCCAGGGTGATATTTTTCATATTAGATGCATGTGTCATATTTTAAATTTAATTCTTCAAAGTGCATTTAATAAAATTAAGCCTATTATAGAAAAAGTTAGGGTTATAACTTATGCTCATAATGCTTCTGAACAAAGACTTAAAAGATGGAAATAATTTTGTAGAAGAAAAAAAATGTAAAACCTAAGTTAATTCTAAAAGATTTTAACCACAGGTAGAATTCCACCTATGCAATGTTAAATGTAGCAATAGAGTATAAATAAATTATAAATGATTTTATTACTTTCTATACTTCCCGTTTTAGCTCTGGTAATATGTATGGAATAACTGATGATGAATGGACAATTATATGTTATGTAAAGAGATGGTACAAATTTTTTATGAAGGTGCTATGTTATTATTTGGTTGCTATTATCTAACTATTACTCAAGCTACTTTACAAGTTTTAAATATTCAAACTTTTTTTAATACTTATCACATGGATAATTATTTGAGAAACATGATTTTTGAAATCAAAAGTAAATTTAATAAATATTTTAGACTTATTCCTATTATTTTTGGTTTGGGGATTCTTATTGATCCATACTTGAAGGATATTGGCCTTCAAAGTTTGTTAAATTCTTTGTATGAGAACATGATAGTAGACACTGATAGTGGTTAGACTATTCCTACTCTTGCTCATCATAACACTATTAAATATTAATTTCAAAGATTATTTGATGAGTATGCAGGTAAATATGGTGTAAGTACACCTCAACCTACAGCTTCTACAAGCTCAAGATGGGGCAAAGGTAAGCTTTTTGATAGGCAATTGATGATAGAGAGCAGTAGCCGTGGATCTAGATCTAGATCACCATCAAGAAAAATTTCTAAAATTGAACAGTATTTAGCTGCACCTTTAGTTAAATCTCAAAATAATGTTGATTTCGATATTTTGCAATAGTGGAGATATACAGAACAGTTTTATATCCAATATTTTCCATCATGGCTCGTGACTTATTAACAATGCAAGTTTTTACGGTAGCTTCAGAATGCGCCTTTAGCACATCAGGACGTTTGATCAACGACCACAGAACATCGCTAGATCCGTCTACTGTACAGGCGGTAATGTGCCTACAATATTGGTGAAGATCCAAGAAGAGAACTCAAAGCATTGACTGGATAGTTAATATTGAAGATAGACTTAATGAGTTGACGATAGGAGATAGAGAGTAGAAAGAAGTTTGTAATTTTTATTTTTTAGCTCCAAATCTGTGATAAATTATTTGGGAAAGAGTGCAAATGATAGTGATATAGATGACTAGATGCAAACCTAATTAAGATGTATTCATCTATTGTGATGCGATAATTTCCAAAAAAATTATAATTGTTAGTGGTTAATAGTAAAGAATTTATTTTTCATCGCTTAATCTATGATATTTGCAAATTGTATAATTATAAGTGATAAATAATATGATTGAATTTTTGGGCAAAAAAATCTAATTTTTAAGCAATTTTTTGCATAAAAGAAAATAAAAAAAGAAAAATCCGGGCCGGCCTCGTCTGACCCGGACCCGAACCTGGACCCAGGGCCAGCCCAAAACCTCAGGGTCTGGGTCCGAATGGACCATTTTACCCGGTCGGGACCTGAATTTTTGGGCCGGCCCATTTGGACAAGCCTAGATGTCATCCCTCATAGCTTAATGAAACTTTTATAGTGTAAATTTCCTTTACCCTTGTATAATAGTGCTTAACTTTTCTTTTACCTATTCTGCAATTACGGATAAAATTTTAAGGCTAACATCATAATTATTTTTTCTTTGTTGTGTTTATTTTCCTTTTTTAATAAAATTTTAATTGCTTCCTGCTGCAATCTTATATGATTGAGTCAAAATAAAAGGACATTGGAGCTAGACTCAAAGATTGGTCCAAGTACTGTAGAGTTATCAAATGGTCAATTCTACCTAACCCTTTTTAAAAGCGATAATATTTATAATTATATATCTAATAAACTCATGCTCAAGCAAGAATTTTGTGACATGATATGTAATATATCCTGTTGGATCAAATCTACAGTTGTTATATAATTACCAGAACCTATATCGAATAATGTCACATGTTTTGTAGCCTTTTAAATGTAAAATTGCTTAATCAAAATGTCAAAATATTGCTGATTTGCTTGAGGTAGAGCAAATGTTGTTAAAAGATGGCAAGGTAGGTTTTACTTGCAGACAACTAACTTGCAGCAATTATCGACCCAAATATAATTTTAAATCCTCTAGTATTATCATCATATATTTTCATAAAAGTGAATACGTGGTATAACTGATAATTGTGCATTTAATTAAAATATATTTGGAAATATCTTTCCCGTACTCAGCATGTTGGTTACATGCATATGCTAACATTTCTCATTTTATAAATTGATTTTTTATCCAATGATGTGTATGAATTTAGAAGGAAAAAAAAGATTGGCATCTTTCAAGATGAAATATTTATGATTTTGTCTAGTCTCTTGTAGATATATTTCATGTCACCCACATGTGTAATGTTATCTAGAGGGGCTTTATTTTTGCGTCAAAAAATCTCAATGACAATAAAATATGAAGTGTCTGCCAAACCACACATGACCCTAGATTCTCTAAAATTCAATTTGATAAAAGAGTCTATTTAGGAGCATAATGCTAGAATTATCGAGGGGAATGAGGTTAAGCCCATAGTAGAGGTCACTGACAGCTAGAACCCAACCTTTTGATTGACGAGCTATTCTCATAATAAAGGTTGAATGTGATAGGAACAAGTTGCACTAATGATTCTCGTGTGGGGCACTGACTTTTGGACTTTACTCCTTTGTAGCGCTAGATGCATTTATGACTTGTGTCATGTTAGCTACTCTCTCATTCCTAAGATGATAATGCTCTATTGATGTGACCAGATAGGATGAGCTTTACTCTTAATAAGTCTAACCTATGTGGGGGATACAATACCAATCACAATATCCTTAAAGGACTTATCTACGTGAGAGGAACTGTGAAGGCCGTGGTTAGGGGACATGGGGCTGATCCTTAGTAACTCTCATGAGATGGTCATGTGAGCAATGCCGTTAAAGCTCCAACCTGGTCACTTAATGAAAACAGAGGCATACTGTGTGTACTTTGTAAATGTCTGGTAAAGGGACCTAATTCAATGCCTAATCTTTTATGGCTCAGATCAAAATTTTACTAACTGTAGGTTGAAAGTAGAAAGCTACGTCCACCTATTGCATAGTATAAGGTTGCCCAACCTACATATCATATTTTATGTTCAATAGTTCAACTTTCTCATTCTTGAAAACTCAACCTTTTAGGGGAGATTGATGGATATTTTACTTTAAATGAAAAGATTGAGTTTTTCTATTATCATTTATTTATTTTCTTAATTCATGTTTAAAATAGTTTTTAATATTGTCATAAAACTATACATGTTATGTGCATTAAAATAGTTTAATGGCTCATGTTTATGATTAAATTAATCCTTTATTTTATAGTCTTTGTAACTTTTCTTTCTCTACACCTATATAAATGATAGTATAGAGGTTATGAGATCTATGAAAAAACAAGAAATGAAAAAAGTTTTTCATCTCCTCTTTCTTTCTTACATTATATGATTTTATTTATTCATATGTTGGGCAATCTGAAGCATTTGTTCAGGCACAGAGAACCTATCCCTCGTGCATTATGGGTGGACAACTCCTCGGATTACTTTACTGCTAGCTAGCAGACTAGTTGGAGTGCCTGCATGAAGGCACTATCTAACTTTCTAATGCAGTGTGACAACACGACTGTACCCCAGACCAGTTTTATTATCTTCTAATTTCTATTTATTAATTTATTTACAAAGTTTACTTACTATTTTAATCTAACAAGGGAATTATTAAATATAATATTGCTTTATATTTCTGTTTTGGTTAAACAATTCCAAAAGTTCAATGAATACATTTCCCTTCTTAGACATGCCATTGACTTCATATACCTTCTCCATGTCGGAGTATGAGGGTTTGCCATCTTCTTTTATGTGGGAATCAAGTTTACCTCCCATTTTGCATACATAGCTTCAGCAATTTGAGAGAGCTTTCTCAAGATAAATTATTTTGGTACCTCATTTGTCTTGACGACTACAAGCTGGCGCTAAGGCATGCTGCCTTCATTTGGCAGCTCGTCAGCTAGGCTTTGCCAAGGGATTATTGTCCCGCTGTTGTATAGTGACAATTATAACATCTTTTGTGCATATTCTCCACCAAGGCTGACCTAAGGTCCACACTGGTGATGATGAATGCTCTTTACACATTTAAAATTATGGACCTAGTGAATAACATGTATATTGTCATTTAGTAACAAAAAGATAAAACAATGAGGTTAAAGAAAGAATAGTAAATGAAAGATTCATTGACAGGGTGGGGGCATAATAAGGAAAACCATGTATGACTCATTCATGCCATAAAGCTAGAAAGGCCACTCCATCTCCTTTTGACCTGCACTTCCTGTTGCTACATTCCAAATAAGAAGAGACTTAATAACCCTTAATAGATTGGCATTAGAGTGTTAGGACTGAGTCTGTACAATAACTCTTGTTTGAGTAATAACAAACTCTCATTTGGTACTAATAAATATTTGAGATGATATAGTACAAGTGAATACAAATATAAGATATGTACGAGGCGAAACGATGAGGAAATCAGCTCAATAGCTGATTTCACCCATCATACCGTCGACGGTCATCAGGGACCCATCGATGGTTATGAGGTCATCGATGGTTAACAGGAACAATTTGATAAATTCTAGAGATAGAAGTTTAGCTCATCGATGGTTTACAGAAACCCATCGATATTGCTCATCGGTGGACATAAGCAACCATCGATAGTAAAGTCCACTGATTGTAGATTTTTACTTTTAATCTTAGCCGTTTGTTGTTCCTTTTGTCTCCAAACTCTATCATGTTTAAGATATCTTTTTCCTTTTCTATTGAAGGCTATATATATCATTGAAAGAGATAGAGAGAAGACAGAGTTCTATGGTTTTGATTTGAGAAGAGATGTTATTGAAGGTTTTGACCCTCAGAGCCTCGACAAACTCTTTTCTCATCACACACAATACAAACTCTTTTCTCATCACACACAATATTTCCAGATCATTTTAGCGAGGAGAGTTGCCCTTAGGTTTATCATCTACACTATTCTTCATCGTGCTACGTTTAGATTCATCTAAGGATGGTTTGTTTATCAAAAGGGCTGTAAGATCTTTCTCATTTTCTGTGCTTAATTGTGTTTGTATTTCAAACTTTCTTTCACGACGTGCTCAAGTCGGTGTTAATTGAGGGTTGGGACTAGTTAGGGCTAGGTGTTTGCTCATTGTCGAGAGTTAGGTTAGACGACTGGATTTGACTAGATTCTAAGGTGCGGTTTTTATAAGCCTACTGAATCGGGTTGTGATTTAGGAAAACTCTTACCATAGTGAGAAAGCCTCTTCGTGAGAAGAAAAAGTGGATGTTGGATTGTTATCCGAACCACTATAAAATCTTACATATCCTTGGTTAGTTATTTTTCACTTTTTTTTATTTATTTTATTGCATATTTTTTGTTTTTTAGGGAAAAAGGGTAGCAACCATCTAGGCTTGCAGCTCAAATCCTACAAGTAGTATTAGAGCCTTATTATCCATCTTTAGCTTTCACAACCTAGGATAGAGATGTCTAGTTTGACCACCATAACAGTTTTTCTTGAGGGACATGCAGTTAACCCCCACTGTTCGATGAGACAAACTACATCTATTGGAAAGCACATATGAGAGTTTTTTTTATTATCCATAGATTATGACATTTGGAGTATTGTAGAGAGCGATTACAGTGAACCTACTACCGGTACAGGAGATACTACCATTGTTACTCCTAGAGACAAGTGGTCCCCTCCTGACAAAAAGCTTTACTCTTTGAATGCAAATGCTACGAATGCTCTTTAATATTCATTAACTGGTGAAGAATTTACTCATGTGTCAAATTGTTCTACTACACAGGAAAACAGAAAAACTTTAGAGTTACACACAAGGAAACGTCACAGGTGAAAGGGGCAAAACTTACAATGCTTGTAATTTATGCTCTTTCTTTTATGCCTTCTAGCCTAGTTTTTATTTTCTTATTTTTATTTTCTAAATGTGCAACTAAATCTTGTAGGAATTTTAGAATTGTATAAAACTAGTATGATTTCTTTTCTAATTTATGGATTGCTTTCTTGTGCTAAAAATGATCATGATTAGGATAATCAACTAGAGAGCTATTTGGTAGAAGAAGGTACTAATAATTTATGCTTATCTTGAGTGATTTGATAGGTTATGCTTATAAATTGTAGAGTTATCTAGTTGCTTATTCTTTTTATGAATGGTAATTTTGCTTGGATGATAATTTCATATGTTATGCTTTACTTAAGTGGTTTGATAGTCTATACTTAATAAATCTAAAATAAAATATGATAAAAAAGAGAGTAGTTTATAAATCCTAAATGAAATCAGTAGTGAATTCAATTATAGATTCCTATCTTATCTACTTAATTTTCCTCCATCTTACTTGCTTTGAATTTGCTCTTTTTGGCTATTTTCTTATCTTCTTGATTTTGTTCTTTTCTATTTTTTTTATTTCTCCTCCGTGTTATTCTTTATTTCTTTTTATCTATCCACTCTCTTTCTCCCCTGTTGTTCTAATTTTCTTTTATTTATAAATAATCACCACTCTCTTTATCACTCCACATTTTCACTCCTAATTGTCTACACACAAGTCTATGATCCATGTAGAATTTTTTCTACACACAATCCTCATGGGATCGACATTGTACTATACTATAACTTGATTGTGCACAATCTCGACACTATTTTCACAACACATCATTACATGTCTGTTTCCTGGGAGATCTATCTGAGCCCATGTTTGGTTCAATTGAAGTAATTGATGCTTTTCTCTTTTGGTGCAAAGGAGATTAATAGGACCCGTCGTCCTCGGTCAAAGTTCAACCCTAATTTTAGGGTGACATTATAGCCCATTTTCATCATTATGCGATGAGACTGCTGCTATAACAAGAAATTGTAGGCATTGCTTCAACTTCATCATCTAAGACTAGCTGTTGCGGTTACGATTCAACACTCCTGAAGATGATAGGATCTTGAAAGCTCCTTTTGGCTGGAAGAAGGCGGTATCTTCTGAGCTAACTAGCTATTGATGAGTCGAATAAGACTCATTATGGGCATATACAAAGTTAGTTCTAAAGCTAGCTTAGATAACAAAAATCGGTTTCTAAGTTTGCATACTCTAACCTTGTAGAACAGTCATAAGCAAATTCTATGTATCATTAAAAACACAGTCGCTCTGATTTTTGGCTGAGTGGTCTATACACGGATCCTCCAAAGTAATTACAATAAGCTCCATCTCCTAGATAGAATCCTCATTTGGGTCGGGTTCACTATCTGCCTCATTACCACTATCTAGGTCTTCGGGAATGGCTACCTCAATTGTATGCTTTTCGTCATACAAGAGAGAGTCAGTGAAGTAGTTCTCCACTCCTTTAAACATGGTGCTTCGTAGCATAAACCCTTTAGAGCACCCCCTACTCATCAACATACTTGAAGCACTGAAGGAGTGTCGATGGGACAATCATATTGGAATGGATCCATGGTTCTCCAAGGAGCAAGTTGTAGGGTGTTTCCACATCAATGACATAGCATGTCACCTCCATCTTTAGATCACCAATCCAACACTTAAAGATGGATCTTTTCTAATAATCGACTACTACTGGAGTTGAGTAGAATGACTAAGAAGCTAAGGAGCCTTCAAGGATGATGCTCAAAGCTGATCCTAGATCGATATGAATTCACTAGACTTTAGTTGATTCGATGCATAAAGGGGTAAGTTTTGGTGATTATCCTTGATGAGCATATCATCAGGGGTGTAGGTGATGCACGACACCCCTGGTGGCATTGATAGCATTGCCTTTCATCATCAATTTGAAGAGTCTTGGGGACGTGAGCATGGAACGCCTCATTATCCATCACCACTTCCCTTAAGCCTCTCCTCATATCCTTAGATAAATGTAGGAGTTCGTGTAAGGTTATACAAGATGGGATGTTGGCCAGTTGAGCCAATATATCATACCAAGATGGGACTTTGAATCCAGCGGATGGTGGCTGCAAAGCCTTGTCGAACGGTGTTTCCTTTTGCTTGGTGGGCCTGGGCTACTTGGAAGGTCCTGATTGATCATAATTCTTCAGGTACCCTCTACCAGATTTCATCCCCACAGGTGGATTCTAATCCGGTTGAGTGGCCATGGGAACCTTCTCTTCCTCTGAATCAGTCATTGAGGAGATGTGAAAAGACTCTTCACATACGATTTGCGGAGATTGCTTATAAGATTTCATCTTGCCTTTAGCCTTTACATAGGATGTTTGCTTGGAGGAAGTCCAATGCTCATCTTCGAGGAGGTCAGGATGGACCCGCATCATTTCTCCTTTGCTTATTGTAAGAGGAATGAAACCTTGACCCTGGCAACCCTGCTGATCGTGATTGACCAGCTCCATTCTTATAGTGGGAATTGAAACAACCCTGTTTTGAACCTGAGTCATCAGCATGGACCAAAACGGAAAGGTTACCATGTTAGTGGTAACCTTCTTTTGCTCGGGTTGCAGCTTGAAGATTCTGGAGTTGACGAATGCTTGTATTTTATCCTTGAGGATATAATAGTTCTCTTTGGGTGCCCCAACATTCTGTGGTAGAGGTAATAGTTAGGATCGTCAGTTTTCCCAACCTCTTCAAGGCGTCGGGTCTTGGGAAGCTTTAATTGATTGCCCTTGTTAAGTGCATGGAAGATGGCAATGGCATGCTGATCTTTAAAAGAGTAGCTCTGTTGAGTGCTCTTTCGAAACTCTTTCTTCTATTTGTCAGATATTTCAACCTCGGCAACAAATATTTCTTTAGCTTTTGATTGATGACTGCCCCTGCTTGTTCTTATTCCCTTTGTGATTGGAGCGGGGATCAAACTTGTTAAAGCATTCAGTGGACGTCTCAACGATTTTTACCTACTCAACCAGATCCTTCCACGAATTAGCTTTAACGGCGCCCATGTGAGCTTCTATACGGCCCAAGAAATTGTACTGGCAAGTTTAGAGTAGCATCGATAATGGCATGTCATGGTATCACAAACTCAAATTGCAGAACCATTCAATGTAAACTCTAACTAAGTCATCCCCTCTTTGCGTCTTAGAGAGGAGCTTGGCCATGGTCATGTCGGACTGCTCCTCATGGAATTGAGACAAAAATTGAGACTCCAAGTTGGCCCAGTACTTGATATGCCAGACTCCAAGTTGGCCCAGGACTTGATTGATCTTTTGGCCAAGTTCTAGAACCAATCAAATGCTACTCCCTTAAGGGTGCCAATGAAGAGTCTCTCCTTGATAACATCATTTTCTACTACATTTCCTGTTTACTGATGGAAGTAGTAGATGTATTGGTTGGGAGAACCTTTACCATTAAACATGTGCAATGTCTGCAGCTTGAACTTTATCAGGTAAGGAACTGAATCCCACTCAATGGGATAAGATCAGGTGATTCCCACCTTCTTTAGCTCTATTCACTGTGTGAGAGCATTGAGCTAGTTTTGGAGATCTTCTAGGACTTTTGCTTCAAGGCTCACCATTGGTGGGGCTGAGGTATCAAACTCTAAATGAGCAAAATGGACGTCATCCTGATGCGATGGCTCCTTTTCAGGAGGGGTGACAATAACTAGTCGTTTCCCTTTTGAGGAGCTTGGATGAGGCTACCGGGAAATGATCACAAGTTACTAGAGCATCGCTTCTAGTCACTCAAGTTGCTCGTCGAATGCTTTCCTCTCACCCTCAATTTGTCGAACAAGATGGTCATGAACTTTCATATCTATCATATCTGCAATCCACCCCTACTCTTGGCTTGAACTAGGGGTAACATTCGATGCTATGGCAGAATTAGCATCGCTAGCTCACGGTTGGTCTATTTGTGAGGAAACTCACGCAACGTGCATCCTGAGGAGAGAATAATCAAAGGGGATTGTTGCCCCTTGTACCCAGTGTGACGATAAACACCGTCCGTCTCTAGGAGTATGCTTCCAATGTCAGGAGAATACCTTAGATCGGAACGACTATTCGCATCTTCTTCATCATGTTTGTTAGTTACACTGGCCATGTTGATCGTGAACTCTTGGAGATCGGCTTTGTTCTTTTGAGAACATTGTCACCTCTTATTTCTAGCCTATGAAGGCCCATGAACTAGGCTAAGATGATTGAACACCGATTCCTTTATAAGGGGAGATTTGCATTGGCAATTCGTCTGAACTGTAGTGACAATCTCTCTTAGGATTGCACAATGCTGACATTGGTGAACCCTTTTCAGAGAAAAGAACTCTCTTAGATCAGAGGGAACATTTGCATGGCTCAAACGGTTGTTTCCGCCAAAACTGGCTTTCTTTGTAGTTTCCATTACAAAATGTTTTGAAACGAAAACAATTGAAAGACTACACGTGTATATCTCCAGATTACAAAGAAATTAACTACACTCTCGTACAAAAGAAACTCGAACAGAAACTGCTACATAGCGAGCTCCTGCTTTTGTGGGTACTTTGCCTGTGCCGGGGACGCGTTGTCCGTGGACCACCAAGCAACGATCACCGAGCTGAAAAAGTTGAATTGATGTCTCACAAAGGAAACAAGAACTCAAGCAAATATCTTAGCTAAGTAAGATATCTACTCTTCTCAAGATTTAAGACAAAGCTTAAACTCGAGGAGTCTTCTGATCGAGAACGTTCTTCAAATCTTGAAGGCTTTCTTCTTTTCTTCTGCTCTTCAAATCTCCAAAAGTTAGAATTATCAGAATCGTGTGAATAATATCAGAAGCTCTAGAATTCTTGGAATCCCTTTCGCAATGGGCATAGGGGGCTATTTATAGCCTCTGGGAGGTATAATGGTTGAAAAGAACACGAATTCGATCTGCCCAAAACTGCCTTTGGGCGAGACAGCTTTGACTGCCTCGGCCAAAGGCTATCTCGCCCATTGGCGAGACAGCTTTTACTGTCTCAGCCAAAGGCTTTGCTTTCGCTATTTTAAAATTGTTTCTCCTCATTTAAAGGCATGTTTAATGCCCCATTTATTCACTTAGTTTTTCAAGGGTGTAACTGCCCACTAATGTAAATGAATGTTCCCACGTGTTGAAAAAGTCAAATAGGCTCTATAAATGACAATAAAACACGTGGAAAATACCTCAGAAGTATTGAATGTCTCAGCAATGGCGAGACACAAAACGGTGTCTCGCTCGCAGCGAGACACAATAAGTGTCTCGCCAACGAGCGAGACACAAAAGGTGTCTCGCTCATAGCGAGACACAATAAGTGTCTCACCAACAAGCGAGATACAAAAGGTGTCTCGCTCATGGCGAGACACAGTAAGTGTCTTGCACATGTATTTTGTCAGTTTTTCCCATGTGGTTAATTTCCTCAGGACTTAATGATGTTGTTCTTAAATCTTCTCATGATTTAGATCATGGTTGGGGTTCCTCGGTAATTTTTGATACCTACAGATACCCCCTCCAAAGTTTTTAGACTCCGCTGTATTTGTCAAGAAGTCTGGAAACTTTGGATAAGATAGGCCTTGCTTCTGTTCAACGTTGAACTTTGTAGAAGAGGCACATATTTGGCTTCAGCTTTTGAACCCTAGCTACGTGACGTCGCTGACCATATTTTGGGATCAATAACTATTGTGTCTGTATTTGAATTGGTTGACATGATTGAGTTGACTTTGAACTGATCGTCTTCATTCTGAGGATCGCCATCTGGGCTGAAGTTGAATTGGCAAGAGTGTCAGGATATTTGTCTGACTACTCTATCTCACCACAGTGGGAAATAAATACCGCCGCGTGCACCGTTCAGCTTGCTGAGCCTTTGGAATCAACTATTTGTTGCAAGAATAGATTCCCAAGAAAGCTCTTGATTGTGATGTGAGACCAAATTGTTTCAATACTCTAGTTGAACAATCATGCTCATGGATCATAGTGGAGAAAAGCATGTGAAACTTCTTCGATCATGTGCGGAGATTAGCCGTCAAATTCTGCAGTTGGCGAGACAGTTTGGACATCCTTTGAGCGAGACAGCTTTGGGTGTCTCGCCTAAATGTCTTCGTCCGAGACACAAATTGTGTCTCGCTCAAAGAGCTCGACAGGCGATCTCGGCTTTATAAACCCGACTGTTCGGGTCTTTTCCCACTTGCGTCGACCCGCCTTCTGGAGTTCAAAAACTTTCCAAACCCGTCCTTTGATCCTATAAAAGCCTCGAAAATCCCTCTAACACGCAAATCACACATCTTTGCACAAAAACCCCTCTTGTATTCTAGGGTTTCTTCAGTTTTCTTAGGATATAATTGATTCTGATCGATTTTTCTTCACAAAATCGAACCTCCTCTCTATCCTCTGTCAAATCCGAAGCCTTCTCATCAAACCCTAGGCCTTTTAGAGCTTTTCTTGCCTTGATCTTCATCGAACCCGATCAAAACCCACTCTTTTCGAACAAAAACCCAGTTTTTATCATGTCTCCCAAAAGATATGTGGCGTCCAAGGGCAAATCCGCCCCCCAAACCTCCGAGACCAGAGAATCAACCCCCCGGACATTTGGGGGTAATTTTTTTCTTTTCTTTTTGGGATAAAAACGTGTATATTGAGTTAAAAATAGGATTTTTATGTAAAAATCCTCGTTTGCTTTCCTTCGCGATGCATTCAGAAAGAGTTGAGATCCCCCTTAGTGAAGATCTGGGCTAAAACAAGTATTTTGCATTGTCAAAATACTTGTAAAATCAAAACTATGAGTTTCCAGCTGGCTCGTGCCTGCGAGACAGCTCGATCTGTCTCGCTACCTGCGAGACAGTTCGACCTGTCTCGCTGCCTGTGAGACAGCTTGACCTGTCTCCCTGCCTTCGAGATAGTTTACTCATTTATTGATTTTTTGACTAAGTGTAGTTTACTTAGTTTTGCCCCATTAGACCTATTCTGATATATGTATCTCCTTGGTCTCTTGCAGTTGAATTTCTAGCCACGGCGTTTGCAACTCGCGAGTCAAGTGGTTTGAACAGCACAACTTTCTCTTCTACTCGCGAGGCGCCATTGATAGCTGAGTTTCCCCTTCTCAGCCCTAGTGCAGCTCTGGAATTATTGGAGCTACTTCAACAAGGGGATCGCCGAACACTACGGCGGATGATAACTGATGCTCTGTTGCTGAAAAGTACTAGTTCAACCGAAATAATGAAAGCCAGCTTTTTATTTGGGGATTCTGTTGAAGACCCAGAAATTCTTTCCTCCTACACCGAGCCTTGGTTGTATGAAAGCGGTGGTGCTTTTCTTCATCTACCAGATTTTCCTCGTAACCACTCACTGGTGCACTTGTGCAACTTAGCAGTCTGGAGGAATATGTGCTGGAGGTTGGCTGAAGACTAAGAACGTATACACTGTGGATACGTTAGTCAAGGTGCTACCCCAGGTTCTAGTGACAGGGGTTACATCCAGGGGCTCTACCCTGGGATTGCAGGCCAAGATAACCCCCCTCATGATGAGCTGATGATTCAGGCCAACACCGTGAGAAATCGCCTGACTAAAGTTGGAAGGGCCCTTCCTGCAAAGAAGCACCAGTGCTTTGGTTGGATACATTCTTCATGCGATGCGTGGTGGTCTAGAATGACCCAATATGTACTCGATCGATGGGGTTCCGAACTTTCGGAGAAGTATCTATATATCCCCATTCGAGCCAGCATGTACGAGCTTCCCTCCAGCGTGAATCACTTTTTTGCGCTCTTGGAGATTTATAATTCAGATAGCAATACCTTCGTGACAAGAAATGGGGAGCTAGGCTTGCCGCTCCATGAGATGTTGAAGGTATCTGGTCTGCCGATGGGTGATGCACCATACCAGGAATATTTCCCCACCAGCCGTCAGCTGAACAGGATGAAAGAATCAGGCTATGCAGGATATGATATCCTGTGGGAGCTAACCTGCCACTATCAGACGGCAATAGCTTCAATAGATGCAAAGGCTAAGAAATGGCCACAGGTCAGCTTAAAGCAGTTCGCCACCTATCTGTTCAAGAACTTGGAGACTTCTAAGGAAATAGTAGAGCTGCAGCCTCTAAACACCTCTGACATCAACAAGTTGATCGAGAAGACCCAGGCTCAATCCTATACAACTCGATTTGCTTAGGGTAAAATTCCAAAGGGGACCAAGTTCGAGACTTTCCTGTGGTAGACCCAGAAGCAGATAAAGCCCCAGACTCTCCTGGCGGGTTATCTAGCCATCTGGCTAAAGAAGTGTGTAGTTCCGCATCAAGTCTCCGAAGCAATGTCTCTAGAGGTCCTATTTCCGACCGTTGAATTAGCTGTTGGCCGTCGACTTTCTCTCCTCCTAGCAATGGTGGCACATATTCATAGCGGGCTTCGACGTTTAGTTAACAGCTTCATGCAAAAGGGAAAGAAGCCCTCAGACGAGATCCCGGTCACCAAGGTTGAACTGCCATACACTTACTTAATGACCTAGCTCGTTCTGCATCGCCCGGATCTGATGACAGCACCTGAGGGTGTCGATCGTGAACTTTCACTGCTGCAAATTTTAGAAAAATGCAAGTGGGGAGCACGACAATGGCATGAAGTGTCCCGGCAATTCAGGGTCACTAAGTGTTGGGAATTTTTCAAGTGTTTCCCACACTTTTCAGGTCATTATGATGCGGTGCTCGTAGATGCTCGTGAGCCCAACGGAGAGCATACCATGCTAGATCTTAGATGCTTCTAGTGGTTGATGAACATTCACCCTAGTTATTTAATTTTCTGGGTCAAGAACTCCTGCAGTATCGAGCCTTACCTCCCTTGCTGATTTTCTCGTCAATTTTGCTATGACCAAATTTTCGTTGGAAACCCAAATCGGATGATGAAGACTCATGGGGGCCTCATTGATGGTGCTCGTGCCTAGTACTGGAGCATTAGTGGCTGCACCAATGCTAAGTTCAACCTTCCCGCTACTAAGCCCAGGCTTCAAATGACTTTCCTATATTGCAAGTGGCTCATTGCAGCAAATGCTTCCACTTCAAGGATTTCAGAAGCTGAAGTGGAGCATAGAAGAGAACCAACGCCAACTCGTGTTTCTCCTTCACGAGTTGAGCCCTCCCGGAGATCTAAGGGTAAGAAGAAAGCCGTTCAAGAAGAGAGCGAGGAGGAATCATTTGATGACACCATTCGAACTTTTGAAGAAGAAGAAATTATTCGTCCTAGGGGACCCAAGATAAGGAGTGAGGTGGTAGCTCCTCCTCGTCGTTCTCCAGTCCGTTGAGATGAGCCGGCGCGAGTTTCTCACCGTCCTGCAAAGCAGCCTCGGATGAAAGTTCTTTTTACTTCCCCGCACAGAATGAGCGTCGAGACTGGTGAAGAAGAAGAATAAGAAACTCCTGAACTCCTTCTTTGGAAGAGAACTCGTCCTTCGACTATGACGCTTGAGCGGGCTGTCATCGCCCAGGCGTTGATGCGTCGGAAGAAGCTCGCGTACTAGCCTCGTCGTCGAAAATCTCCATCTCCTGAGGCTGAGGGCCTTGATTTCCCAACTGAGGGGGGAGGTAAGATTTATCAACCTATCTTTTATTTTGAATATGTCATTGGCAATTCATATTCACATTATTTTCTTCAGGAAACTCAGAAGAAGGTGAAATCCGAGCCAAAGTCCCCCCTCCATCACCCTTCATCTACGAAGAGCCAAGTTTTGCTGAGCAGATGCGTGAGGCTATGGATAAAGAGGCCCAGGGCGCAACTATTGGTTCAAGTATTGATGTCCCTCCTGCTCCCAAGGCTGTTATTGCAGGTATGAGCACCTCGTCTGGGTGGCAACTCAAAGAATTGAGAAAACCTGACTTTGTTCCCCCGCTAATTGCTCATGCGCTTCGTGCCCTTTTAGAGAAATTTCAAGAAATGGGCGCCGATGTTAGCGGAGTGGAGCCAACTTTAGGTTATGAAGTTTAATCTCTCTCTTCTTTTTATATTGAGAATCTGACACATTGTTACCACAGTGGAAGAGCAAGCTGAAGAAAATATAGCTCCAGGCGAAACACTTGGAGAATTCACTGAACCTATGGAACTAACTCCCGGTATATACACATATCATTATAACTTT
>JBAKGM010000001.1:18606224-18626184 GCA_037177215.1 Asparagus racemosus
TCACAACTTCTTTGAGTTGTTCTCTATTTTGTACGAGAGTTGTAATTGAGAGAGAAATATAGTGAAACCCCCTCTTGCTGTGGACGTAGATCAAATTTGATCGAACCACGTAAATTTTGTGTTTGTGATTGTATCTCTCTATTTTCTAGTTTTGTTTAGTATGTTATTTTGATACACTTGATCAGACCCCTGCAGACCACTGCGGATTTATCCCAACACCTTCTTGCTTCTTACTCTAGAAATAGCAACATAAACTCACCTATGACTAAAAATAGGTCTTGGAAGGTACAGACCAACATTCGAAAGGGATTGACCCTAACTTTTATTTATTATCATAGCAAAGGAGATAGCTAAAGGAAATTGTCTTTATTGTAGTTTAAAAGGCCATCTTGACTCCGATGGAGTCAAAACCATTCTGGGAATGAAAACTCTCTGGCCAATATTACTACCTGATATTACTCGTGCTTCAATGACATGGTTTCCCAACTGACTGATGATTAGTCTTGCTCCATTACATAGACCAGAAGATTGGTCAATGTTCCTAAGTAACATCACTGGGACCCCAATTTTTAATTTTAGATTGTGGTTAGGTATCCCAGAGCACATAACGCTATTGAGGAAATCTGGAGTGTGTAAATCTCCTTGACTGTCAACATCTTCATCTACTTTTCAAACACTGTCAGAACTCAAGTATACCCTTTCTTCCCTTGGAATTAGTGAAAGCATGTCTTTGTTTTATTAGTAGAACCATTTAGAAGTTCTTTGTGCTCTCTTGCCAAAGCTCCTCTGTCATAATGCAACTCATCTTGAACTAGTTTGTTCTGGAATTCAGAGACATCAAGACACTCTGGAATAGGAAGTGGATGATAGTCCCTCAAACTCTTGACATTACTTCTCAAAATTTTCTCAATTTCTGCGAGAGTAATATCTTTTAATTGATCATCATTTCGCTGCAGACCTGAAGCAAATGATGAACAAATTGGTTCTTATTTCATTACAACATCAACAAAAATCTAGAGAACAATATTAAATTTCAATGCCGATATCATATATTCTTAGAATAAAATAATATGAATTCTAGTATATAACTATCAGCTGGGAGGTTGTCTCAAAAAAATCCCCTAAATTTAAATTTATTACTGGACTCGCTGCATGTAATTTGCAAATAAATAGGCTATACTGAAAGAAAAGCTCAATGTTTAAAGGAGTATGTTACTTGTAAACAACATATGATAAAAATTTGAATTTTCCCTCTCAAGCATATTTTAGTTATTTGGAAACTAAATGTCAGGGGATCCGGTGGTAAAATATTAAAGTTGTAGGGGGCTTTGTGCAACACACTATATTTTAGAGGGATATGTGAGATAATGGAAGTTAAGGAGTCTTATGTGAAAAAAATACGAGATTGGCCTAAATAGTGACACATCTTTACCACTTTGGCCTAAAAAGTAACACCGGCGATACTTTGACCTAAAAAGTGACAAATCGACAACAAATAGACCTTTTGACCGCCGGAGTTATTTTTGAGCAAAAAAATTAAAGAATTTTTACATATATGCCCCTCAATCTCTCATGATTTTTGAATTTACCCATCTCCTTTCCCTAAATTTTAAAATTTGTAAAAAAAACTCTCTTTTCCACTATCTTCTCCTTCCTTCTTTCCACCATCTCCTCCATTCCTTTATTCTTCCTATACCCTAACCTTCCCTCCTTCCTCACTCCCTCTCCTTCTACCTCATTTCATGGATCATCACTCTTACTTTCTCATTTCTTTCATCTCCTCCAATCTCTTTTAGTCCAAATCCCCAACATCTCCTCCTCTCTCCCATTCCCTCTTCCTTCTTCTCCTCTTCCTTTCTCTCACTCTCTCTTCCGACTTGCTTCACCCACTCCCAATCCCCAACATTAAACATTCCACCACAATCTTAACCTTACTATTCTCTTCTTTTCTTGCAATCTCTCTTCCTCCTTGCTTCCAACTCCTCCTTCTCTCTCCAATCATTAAAAAACCAACCTCCTTAAGAGTGAGGATATGTGAAAGAAAGGAGAGAGAATGGTGACGATTGGGAGGAAAAAAGAATGGAAGAGATGACGAGAAGGATGAGGGAAAAGATGGTGGGAAGGGAGGGAGGGAGAGAGGATTTCGTTTTACTACAGATGCACTCATTTCTTATCCTCTTTTAGTGTATACCCACAAGACCATCGCAACATTCTAAAAAATACCCCACCCCCACTTTTAAATATATTGAAAAATAGGGTATGGGTATTTTTTCTGCTACACTTATTTTTTGCACATGTTTTTTAATTGCCCAACACTGTGACTAATAAAGCATTGTCAGTCTTATAACTATCCTATAGAATTTTTCTTTAGTTTCATTGGTATCCTACGATCACATAAGACTCTCAAAGCACTCCTTCATTTCAACCATCCCGATTTGATTCGATGAACATCATCCTCAATCTCACCATCATGCTAAATGATTGATCCTAAATAGCGAAAATAATTATTTTTAGATATTTCTTAACCATCAACGTGTACTATAGCCTATAGGTTCTTTTCTTTCCTTAGTTTTACTAAAAATGCACTCTATATATTTTATTTTTTTCTACTAATTCTAAAACCTTTAGATTCAAGAACTTGTCTTCACCTTTCTACTTTAGAAATTATACCTCTTTTATTTTTGTCAACTAATACTATACCATCCGCAAATAATATACACCATGGGATTTTATCCTAAATGTGCCTAATAAGTTGGTCAATAACTAATGAAAAAAATAAGGACTGAAGGCTGACCCTTTGTGTAAAACTATAGTAATAGAAAAAGGTTTACTCGCTCATTCATTAGTTCTTACTCTATCAAAACTATCTTTAATCACATCAATATATATACTAGATAAATGTTTATTTCTGAAACCTACCACGTTACCTCTTTAGGCACTTTATCATAAGCTTTTTCTAGATCTATGAAAACCATATATAGATCCTTTCTCTTCTTTCTATGTCTCCATCAACCATCTCAAAATATGTATAGGTTCTATAGTTAACCTCCCGAGCATAAAATCAAATTGGTTTTCAGATACACTTATTTCCTTTTTTTAGTCTTTACTCAATTACCCTCTCCCAAAATTTTATACTATGACTCATGAGTTTTATACCACGATAATTTGAACAACTTTGTATATCTCCTTTATTTTTGTATAACGGTATCAAAGTACTAATCTTCCACTCATCGGACATCCTCTTTGTCTCGATAATCTTATTAAATAATTTAGTTAACCATCCTAAGTCTATATCTCTAAGACATTTCCAAACTAGAGATGTTGTCTGGTCCCACAGTTCTTCTACTTTTTATTTTCTTTAGAGTATCTTTAACCTCATTAGTTCTAATTTTTCAACAATATCTATAGTTTTTATCATTAACTATTTGGTCAAGTTCTCTATGTTGCTCACTTATTTAGTTATTATTAAACAATTTATGAAAGTAAGTCTTCCACTTTCATTTTTTTCCCTGTCAGTTACTAGAGCTCTTTGATCTTTGCTTTCAGTACACCTAATATTACCTAAGTCCCTACTCTTCTTTTCTCCAATCTTAGCAAGCTTACATATATCTTTCTCTCCCTACTTACATTCTAACTTCTTATAGAAATTATCATAAGCCTTATATTTAGCCTTACTAACCGCTCTTTTTTGCTTCCTTCCTCGCTAGCTTATATTTCTACAAGTTTTTCTTACTCCTACACTTTTGCCACTGTTTATATAATATTTTCTTCTCTCTAATCACCTTTTGCACATCCTCATTCCACCACCAACTCTCATTATCATGTAACCTACAACCTTGAAATTCTTCTAATATATCTTTAACCACCTTCTTAATAAACGAAGACATGTTATTTCAAATAATATTGATCTCATTATTCATATTCTATCCACTCTTCTAGTAAGAAAAAAAATTATTTGACTACTATTAAATCCACTTTTAAAGGTTATTAAGTATTCATCCCTTTTCTAAATTGTGTATTTGCTATTATCAAATCGTACGATGTTGCAAACTCTAAAATTGATTCTCCCATGTCGTTCTTATCTCCATACCCAAAACCTCCATGTATTCTCTCATATCCATTATTATCCTTACCAACATACACATTAAGATCCCCTCCTATAAATAGTTTCTCTCCTAAGTCCTAATGGAATTCCTTACACTAATTCATCTAAGCTACCCCAAAATACCCTTTTAGTACTCTCGGGGAACTCTACTTGTGGTGCGTAAACACTAATAATATTAATAACCTCTACTCTTAATGCAATTTTTATTAGTATTATTCTATCTCCAACTCTTTTTACATCTACAACGCTATCTTTTATTATGTTATCTACAAGGACTCCCACTCCGTTTCTATCCATCTCTTTTCTCGTGTACCAAAACTTATATCCTGTCTTTTCAATTTTCCTAGATTTTTCACTTATCTATTTGTAAACAAATTATACTTATCTTTCTTCTAAGCATGATCTCTACTAATTCCATTGTCTTTCCGATAAGTGTACATTTATTCCAAGTCGCTAACCTAATTCTATTCTCCTGCAAAAGTCTTACTATTTCCCATGTTTTGTCGTTCTAGTCTATGCCTAATACTATTTGGCAACCTATTATAGGATTGTAGATTCTTATAACATCCTTACTTACTCGTCATATATTGGAGTGACATCGATGTAACGCGTCGCTTCGGGGAAACGCCCTAGCAAACCACCCTTACTTATCATGGCATTAGGGTGGCATCGATGCAACGCGTCGCGGTGCGGACGCCCCAACGAATATTTAATAGATGTCAAACATGTAACTTGTAATTCTATAAAGAATGCAATTTGCTTTGTAATTTATAAGTTTCAATGAAATTAGTCAATAACAAGATCTATTTAACTCGTATTTTACACTATAGACATAAAGTTATAAAGTCAATTTTCCATGAGCGCACCTCCACGAAAATCTTTCTTATCATCAAATTTGGTTTCTTTTTTGGGAAGAAAATAAATCTACCCATCAGCAGAACACCAAAATCCAACTGAACATACCTTAAAAGTCCAAATTTAGTCCAATTCATGTGGCAATCAAAATCAATGTTTCAAAAAGCAGCCTAGGCATTCGCTGAGGTGTAGCCGGCCATCCAACAACCTAATTTTGGGCTGAGCAGGCGCGCTAGGCGGCGGATCCGCTTAGGCAGCGCCTAGAGCTGAGCGGCCCGCTTAAGCGGGCTGTCTAGCTTTTTAACCAAAAAAAAGAAAAAACCTGCTAAAAATCGACCCAGCCTAACAGTCTAATTAAAAAAAGGGTTTTAAACAAAACCCGACCCACAAACCAAAAGCCTACCCATTAACCTATCAAAATCCAAATCTCAACCCTCTCCCTCACTCTCTACCTCCTGATCTTCCCTGGACCAAAACCCTAATCTATTTGGCTCTCCCTAGTCCAATCACCACCCATCTCCAGCACCACCGCCTCTTTTCACAGCCACCTCCTCTCTTGAGCCACCGCAACCCTCTTCTCTTGAGCGTTGCGCCGCCTCTTATTCGCCGTCGCCTTTTCCTCTTTGACACTACCTCCTCTTTGTCATCTCCTCTCTCGAACCACTACAACCCTCCTCTCTCAAGCACCGCCAACCATCCTCAACCACTTCGGCCACCACCGCAGCCACTCCGGCCACCACCTCAACCACCTCCTCTTCTTTTATAGTCATTTCTTCAAGGTAATAATTTTAAAAATAGCCAAATGCCCAGGTGCTGGCTCAAACGCCTAGTCCGCCTAGCGCTTTCTTTAACATTGATCAAAACCGATCAGTTTCAGGTAGGTTGGAAGTTGAGGATTCACGTTTCATGTCAGTAAAATGATCAAAAACTCACCTAGCCTAACCCGACATATTTGCACCCTTATTTACTAGCTAGCTTTAGGATGAATAAATCATGTCATATCAGAAAATTGTCTTATCGAAACTTAGTATGGTTCACTTTATGGAGAGATTACACAAAAAAAATCTTTGCTACTTAAACTTTTATGTATAAAGTTAATATGCTGTCACCTCATATTTGAGGCTAGTAGCTACTTCAGTAACTAATTCATCAAACCTTGTTTTTTTAACTTTTAGACAACAAATATGTATGATATATGGACTAAGGAATTTAATTGTTGCCCAAAATAGATAAAACAACATATAATTGGTAAGAATTATCAACAAATTTACAAACAATAAACATACACGGGCCTAATAGCATTAGAGAGGAAACAACACAAAGCGGAACACTCCTTACCAACTTAAATAAAATAGGAGTTGCATGATCATAATCATCATCATTACTATAATTAGGTTTTCCTATATATAGATTTTTAATATAAGCATTTTTCTTCTAGTAACATACTTTGCAAGAAGAACTATAGCCAACTACAAATCAATTGTTTCCTATAACAAAATGTAAATTGCTTGAACAAGCCTAAAGAACGAGAATGGTTCTTAATTTAAGGGAAGGGGTTTAAGCCACTTCTAACATTGAACGTGAGCTTACTGACCAAATCGTGGTCATATAAGTGGCCAATGCTTAAACAAATATAACAAGCAAAACACTGAAATTTTTATGTATAGCAACTTTTAAGTCCACGTTATGTAGCCAGGTTTTGCTTCCTACTTCCTCTTAGCATTTTCAAATAAACTTGTAAAATTTTTAAGCTAAACTGATGCTCAAAACATTATATCAACCAAATAAAACAGAAACTAAATCAAGGTTGATTTAGATTCATAGTGCCATCTGTTCATTATATAACCCAACTATAATCTAATGTAAAGCTTGTTACTAACTTTGGCACCCTAGTCTACATATCATCATGATAACTTCTACTTTTGGTTCATCACAGATTCCCAGTCCATCGTTCATGAAGTTGATACATCCAAACACCATTTTCAGAACTCAAGTCACCTTTGATGATTTCAACTCTTGAGATAGATAATATTCAGGGTACTCACTAGTTGATAAAGTGATTCAGACTTACAAATTATCTCGTAAGAAATCTTAAGTGAGTTATCACATCTTACGAGCTACTACTACCTATTGAACTAAATGATAATGTAACAATATAGGAGATCAGATATCATAAAAGGGAAAGAATCATGCGAAGAAGGTAAATACCTGTGCAGATAAAATTACACCGTTGCGTGATACTTCTCAAGCAAGTCGCAATGAGGCATCTCCTTTACTAAGCCCCAATGTCGTCGCTGCACCTCAACTCGACAATTCTGTGTAATAATATCAACATATTCCCTCTCAACACGACGCTCCAAATTCTTGCGTTCGTAACTATTATAAGGGTAATCTTGTTCAAACTTAGACGAAGACTTAACAAAATAAGCCACGCCCTTTTGTGTCTCAAGCTTATGTTCATACGGGTGATTACGAGACAATGAGTATATTGGATCCGACGAAGGAATCAAGTTTACCAGGATCAATAGAACAATTGGTAGCATCTGAATAATCATCCGGAGATTCCCATTACCCGAACCATGTGTACCATTACCATTTGGCATGCCCATGCCACCAGTTCTAAAGTGGAACGTCCCAAAAGGAGTAGTTGCTTGAGGTCCTCCACCAAAGAAATTCCTAAAGATCACATCTGGATCAAACTCATCATCATAGAACCCATTGAATCCTTGAGAATGTTGCCTTGTAGGGGCCCTTCCATAGTTCGGCTCCTCTGACCCAACAAGATCGTACCTTTTCTTCGTTTCCTCGTTGCTAAGGCACTGGAAAGCCTTGGAGACCGCCTTAAAAGCTTCCTCAGAACCAGGCGCCTTGTTTTTATCGGGATGAACCTTCAGCGAAAGCTTTCGATACGCCTTTCGAACATCTTCCACAGTGCAACTGCGCTCCAACCCAAGAATCTGATAATAATCCTTCTGCTTCTTGATCTGGTGAACAATCGTCAGCTGCTCCTCCGTGTAATCTTTGGAAGATCCCTTAGAAGAAACCCTAGCCCTAGCCGAACTGGACGATGCTGACGAGTAAGAAGACGACGCGCCAACAGTTGCGCTCTCAGGTTCAGGCTCATTTCTAGGGTTGTGATTAGACTCTTCGGCAGCTGAAAGTAGATCATCGATCGGAAGAGAGGGATCAAGCCGACGAGCTTTGCTGAGGAATTTTAGGGCGCGCGTGCGATCTCCCGATTCTAGGGCTTCTTTCCCAATTCGGATGCATTTCAAGGCGTCGTCTTTGTTTCCATCCATCGACATGATTCTAGGGTTAGGGTTTGGGTTTGGATCAACTAATCGAAATCAGATCCTATTCACAAGAGGCAAAATTAGGTAATTTTATGCAAAATATTTGGAAACAAAATTAAATTATGGAAAAATGGCTTACTTGATGAATGAAATTGGGGGAAATTAGAAAATTCGCTTTTGATTGAATTTGGGGACGAAATTGATGGCTCCCACCTGAAAGAACCGAGGGAGATTGAGGGAGGAATGAGCGGAGACTTCAAGCGTAATTTCAAGTGTCAACTATCTACGGAGAGTGGAAATGGGAAGCCACGTGGCACTCATTGAGCGGACCAGGGAATGATTATCAGATGATCTCGACCGTTGATTATTTTGAGGAATTGCCTTGTGGTGGTCGAGATTGATGGCTGCCTTTGGTCTTTGAACTTCTGATCATATCTAGGCCCTCGATCAAAATAAAACTTGCTGCCCAGAGGCAAAGTATTTTTTTGTTTTTGCATATATACCCCTCAAATCTTTTATATTTGCATAATTATGCGCTAAATCTTGATATTTGCAAAAGTACCCTCCAATTCTCTCACATTGTTCATTGCTATCCCTTCCACTTCACAATTGTAGTTTTTAAATGGGATTTTGCTACAAATCTGTTGGAAATTATTGGGAAATTTGACATTACCTTGTTTTAAAAAAATAGCATTCTTAAGGTGGAGCGGTAGAAAAACCTAATGTTCTAATTTTGAGTGGTGATTTCACAAATACCAATATGTGAGGAGTAATTTTGTAAATATTGAGCATTTGATGGGTATATATGCAAAACCCCTTTTCTTAAGTTCCTATATGCTGAAGTGGTTAATTATTTATACATTTTTAGTTTGATGTGCTTAATTGAAAGTTGCAAAAAGAAATCATTTTCTGTCCACTAGTTTTTATGCACGTGGAATGCACGTGGTTAATAATTAGTATAATTTCTTAGTTTATATATATTGGTATGAAAATACATCCAGCCAGACTGTAAATGAAGAAAGTAGGCCAATAAAGTTAGCGTGTGAGAATAGGAAGGTCTCTACTTAGTGGCTACGGGGGAAATTATCATGAGTTCATAAAGTTTCTTAGGGAGAAATCACAAGCTTTGCATGGGAGACTCAATATATTAGAAGAAAGTAGAGATCTTTGTAGTAAAAGCTCACCGCATTGCAAAGATTCAAAGTCACAAGTTTAATTTCTTTTTCTTCTAAAAATTCGATCGGTCAATTCGTTCTCAAGATCACATAAGATTCTGGTTTTATAATGTATATAACTCTATATAGATTTATCATATATATATTTACATATAAGACATGCATTTTATGAACTTAGTACTAACCCATATATTATTATTATTATTAAATAATAAGTTAAATATTACAAAATGGGCAAATAATTGAAGATACATAAAACGGGTCTTTTGATATCAGTCCTTAAATCATTAATTTGATTCCTAAAATTTTAAGTTATTTCAAAAGCAGTTCCTCAAATGATTGAAATAGTAATAGGTCCCTCGACATTCTCATGATTAATGTGGTACAGCTCACGAGAACTTAAGAACCTAATACCAATCTCAATGATTAAAAAAAACTTAAAATTTTGAGGATCCTCATGGCAGTTTCAATAAGTGAGAAACTAATTTCAAAACACTAAGCTAAATGGACCAATGTGGACGATATTTTTTTTGGACCTGACTTTTATATCTCTAAAATTTATTTTAAAATTAGATTTTGGTAAAAAAAAGGGAAAATATTTCGAACCTCACTAAACCTTAGAAATTTTACCCTTTAACCACTTAGATTTTTTCCCATCTCCAGTGAACTGTGGGGTGTCTTGTAAAATTACTGTACATTCAAATTTTCACACGGACCTCTAACTAAATTGATGGATTGACAAAACACTTATTTTCTACGCAATAAACAAAAGGCTGGCAACACTATTAAAACCATAGGGCCACAGGTGTTCGTGGAAAATATAAACGTTTGCAAGGGTTTTGTAAGATACCCAAAAGTTAAAGGTGTTTGGTGCACGAAAATTCTGCAGGATATCACGAGAAGCTGTTCAAAGTTTACGGGGTTTTTCTTTTGTCAAATTTACCTTATAAATTTCTACAAACTTGTCAGGTTGGCCCATAATTAGGGGCACGTTACAAAACTGAAAGTCTAGGAGGGTTAAATTAGAAGTTGTTGGGGATGTTTGTAAATTATTGACAAGAAAGGGGCCTTGAGAATATTTTCCCGTGACCCAATTTTCCAGCATCCGCCTCCTTCAAAAGAATCATAACCCTAGCACAGCATCGTTCTCTCTCTCATCTCTCCCCAAAAAAGTCCGAACAAAAATTTTGGGGCAATGGAGGCCGAAAATTACCAAGTCGATCTGGGGAATCTAATGGCCTACGATCCAACCCACCATTTCCAATCCATCCCTTCTTCAAGGTTCTCCTCTCCTCTTTCTCTCAATCAAATCAAACTCTAGGGTTTTGTTAGGGTTTTAGGCCTTTTTATTAAAAAGTTTTATTCTTTTTTTTTTTGCGTGGAATTTCAGGGAAGAATTAACGAAGGAGTGCCTACAAAAGGGAACTGAGCTGGTTCAGGCCATTGCTAATGCTCTCTTCAGCTTGCCGTCCACTGAAGACCCAGATGGGCCCCTTGTTCATCTTCCTCAGCCCACTACCAAGTTGCCCAGAGAGAAGCATGTAAGATGCTTGTGCTGTTGATTCATTGAATTGTTTGATTATTTTGATGGGTATCTTGGGCTGTTCGTTTCTGTGTCAGCATTATATTAACGTTTGATATTGCTTTTTATTGTACTCTTTATGAATGTATAAAGAGCAGCTATTGGTAAATAAGTTTATGCTTTGTATCTACAGCTTCGTAGTCTGTAGCCGTTGTTATTTGGAGGAGAATGCTCTTCAAACCTATCCTTAGTAGTTCTTTAGAAGAAAACAGAATTTAGTATCATTATTTTGATAGTGATCTTGTATTGTTCCTTTCCGTGTTGGCATTATGTTATGGTTAGGTGTTGTTTATTAACCTCCCCCTCTTCATTCTTTCTCTTTTTAGCTATTCATATTTGATTAGAAAAATGGTGCCCTAAGCAATTAGGGTTTGATTGATAAACTATGTGCGGCATACATGCCTACATTCTGAGAGCAACTGTTGATAGGTAGGTTTGTACTTTTTACCCACAGATTCTTAGAACTTATCTTGTTGTGTTTGGAAAAATATTCCTTTCAGACTTATTGTCACCGTTTTTAGGTCTTTGCTCAGGTATTAATTTTTGACTGACTTAGAAACTATCACAATTTTGGTGAAAATGTATGATCTAGTCTGGTACAAATCTATCGTATGTATGGAATAAACAAAATAATCGCTTTGAATTATTTTATTTGTGACTTATAATGGCTAATGTTTAGAAGAAATATGGAATTCAATTTCATTATTTGACATGGATCTTTTGTTCCTTTCTATGTTGGAGTTATGTTATGGCTTGGTTTTGCTTTTTACCCCTTTTATGAATCTTCAATCCATTCTTTCTTGTTTTTGTATTCATATTTGATAAGAAAAATATGACCCAAAGCATATTAGGTTTGATTGATAACCTGTTTGTGGGAATGCATGCCTATATTCTGAGATGATAAATAGGTTTGTGCTTTGGACTTACATATTCTTAGACTGAATCTCACTGTAGTTATTTGGAAGATCCCAAGAGATATGCCCTTCAAACTTATTGTCACTATTTTTAGGTTGTTGCTCCGGTATTAAATTTTATCTGAGTCACTGACTTAGAAACTATCACAATTTCGATTAAAATGTATGATTTAGTCTTTTAAAAATCTATCGTATATATAGAATAAACAGAATAATCACTCTTGAGTTATTCTATTTCTGGCACTTAATGCTTAGAAGGAATATGGAATCAATTCCAATCATTAATTGTATGTTTTTTTTGGCTATGCTTTTATTTAGCATGAGAATATGTGCGAAACTAAGGAGCGGAACTTACTTGAATTTATGTAGGCAAGTGTAATTTAGAATATTTTGGATATCTTTTCTGTTCAAGTGTCAAAACTTTGAAGTAGACAGCTCAGTAAAGCTTGGCATTTAATAATTTTGAAGTTTAGTCCTTTCCTCTTGATATTTTCACTTCTATCCAGAAACCTTTGTCATACTTGTTGCTTTCCCTGATCTTTACGGGAAACATCTAATGTGATGCCTTCAACACATTATCCTTATCTTGCTATTTGATGTTTGGGAAGGCCTACACAAGAAATATATGCCAACTTATAATTGTTTGTCAACCTAGCATCGATATTTTTGCAGTTTGTACCTAGATGTTGCTTCCATCATCTGTTCTTTAGGAGCCATGAGGTCATTCATGAAGATTCATTCACATTTTGATTTGCTTAACACAAGTATAGCCATTGGGAACTTTGTATTTGGTGAAGAAATTTTTCATTACAAAAGTGATGAGCTTAGAAATTTTAAAAACTGGTGCAATTCACATAGTCTTGTGTTTCTTCTTACTCCATTAAAAACAATGTTTCTTCTCAGAAAAGAAACATCAAGTGAATGTTGGAGTTTATTTCAATATCATAATGTATTATTCTTTCATGCCAAAGGCTAAAACACTTATCAAATAGCTTTCCAACTCCTTCTATTGATGCTTTCTATCCAAGTGTTATTTTGCTTCCTTTGCTATATTCCCACTTTAATATCTTGCATAGTTGTCATCCGGACACCATCTTCTGCCCATCATTCTATACAATGATATCTTCTCTGATTTTACGTCTATGTCATAATTATTATATAAATTTCTGTGCTGTTTAATTCCTTTGTTTTTCTTACTTTATTTTTGCTATTAGGGTGACATGCTAACTCAAGCATATTCTCATCTTTGCTTAATTTCTCTTTTCTATCTGTCTTCCCATTACTTTAGTGTTTGTCTCCAAGTGTTGAAGTATAATGTTACGCTAGTGTTGCGTTTGTCTGGTTAAACCTAAGGAAAAGCTAACCACAACTAGCTATTACTAGATATGATGCTTTTATCAAATAAGCATATGGGATTTGCTCAGGTTGGAAGACTAGTCGAAGCTGGATGGCACAAAATGAGTTTTTTTTTCCTTTTGCATAACTGATGTAAATCAAGCTTGTTTTAGCTTCATTTGTTATTTTAGAGATCTAGACATTGAAACATTGATGGTGATTGCCATTTTCCTTTATGACTGATGTCGCTTCAAAGAGAAAAAAAGGGATGCAATAAGTTTATGATGCTCAGATATGAATTAACACTATGCTTTCTATTGTTATGGTATAGATGCTGCATTCGTCTTGAAAACATTCTTATGTTGTGTAGTTCATCTTGTCTCAGTGAACCGTATGCCAGGCATGGTCTATGAGTACAGTTGTTATATTAATTGTCTTAGACTCTAACCTTTTTTGGCTGTTAATGGCTGTTAATGGTTTATAATACATACAAACATAGAATTGATAGGGTAGATACAACGATGGTTTCCCATGTGAATCTATGAGTACTGTTGTTATATTAATTGTCTTAGACTCTAACCTTTTTTGGCTGTTAATGGCTGTTAATGATTTATAATACATACAAACATAGAATTGATAGGGTAGATACAACGATGGTTTCCCATGTGAACAACTTTTAGTGTTTTAACGCCTCTAGTTGTTACTGTTGTATCTTTTCGCCCATTTATTCCGCAATGAACTTTTAGATGTAAACAGATTTCTTTATGTAATTGTAAATTTGTAATCCTGTTGTTTTGCTTATGCAACAACACTAGCTTATCTTTGTTATTTTTTTGTCCTTTTCAGCTTCCCAAGCCTAAGCCTCCAACAAAATGGGAACAGTTCGCCAAAATGAAAGGTCAGATCTTACTAAATCTCCATACTGAATCTGAATTAATAATGCTGCTTGATATGTTTCTAAGAATCAGAATATTTAACCTCCCCTTGTGTGGTCGTAGCGTGTTAACCTATTTGCTCATTCTGATTTAACCTGTCATATGTTTCAACAATTGTGCAGGAATAAAGAACCACAAAAAGGACAAGCGTGTATTTGATGAACAGACTGGTACTTGGAAGAGACGCCATGGTTACGATCGCGTGAATGACGATAAAGATGTACCGATCATTGAAGCGAAGATGACAGATGGTAATGATTGTATTGGGAAATCATCTCCGAAGCATGTGTCTTTTATTCTGTTTGGATGTTCTCCGTTTAGCATCGCAGAATCCATCTTGGACCAACCTCATTCTAGATCAATACCCTGCGAGGTCCTTTAGTGCAGGATCCATTAAATATGGATTTCAGCGTTGCATGCTACTGAATTATTTAAAGATTTAAATTAGCTGAGTAAAAATCATAAGGAATTTCTGAAAAACATTGCACATCATCTGGGTGCAATCCATGCTGACATCAAACTAAATTTTGAATGACACCACTGTTATTGCCTGAAACAGTTGGTATTGCTGCAGATATGCACAGCTTCAGCAATAGATCGTCTGTTTTGTGATCTTGTACTGACATAGGACTTCTGATTTAGTTATTCATTTTATTTGTGCCTTTTTTTGGGATATGCGAGCTGTGCTTTTCACTCTTAAGAGCATATGAATTAAAATGATATATTATGCATTGAAAATTAAGTAGATTTCTAACTGCCATTTTATAATATCTTGATTTACCATGTCGAGATGGGTAGATGAAGATCACTTGATGCATTTTGCTTCCTATCCTTGTTACTGAGAATGGATACTTTTGTACTTGCAGAGCCAGGAGAGGACCCTTTCAGCAAAAGGAAGGAGGAAAAGAAGAAGCGGGTTGAGAAGCAAGAAAAGAATCGGTTGCAGAACCTTAAACAAGCTATGAAAGTTGATGCTTTACCAAGGTTGTTTTAGTGTTCTACTTATCTTTCTCATGTTTGCATCATTATTAATTTGTGTTCGGTGTAGGGGCGTCTCCAGTTATTTGATTTCAGCCTGACACCTCATTTGGCCATCAGATTTTGCATTAATTTTAAATATGCTGCTAAGAATATCCTGACATCTATGTTTTAATAACATGACTTTTGGTTTTGTCTATGTGAGGATATATTAAATTGTCTGTCGAATCTTATTTTACTAAAAGTTCAACACAAGAAAAACTAGAAATTAAACTCCCCAGGACTTTGTTATTCTCCCTTTTGCTCCCCTACTATGGTCAGTAATGGCTATCCTCAACTTTCTTTTTTTTAGTTATAGTCTAGTGTGGCTTTACTCTTTGCTGAATTAAACAATGCGGTATGATATAGACAGCCTACTTCTAGCCATATAACTTGTGAATTTGGCATGCTATGAAAATTTTTTTTTTCACTTGACTCTTATTTAGTAGGGATGATACATATATATTTCTCTTCGCGTGCAGTCATGTTCAGCTTGCTGCGACAGCTTTGCCCATCACGGGAACTCAGAGTAAAGCACCAAAGAAAGCTAGTAAGCTAGAGCTGGAGAATGTGGCTGGGATGGCAGCAACATCAACTGCTAGCGGTGGTAAATTTGACAAGAAATTGCCAGGAGAGAAACCTCCAAAACACTCTGGAAAATACCGAAAGGTTCAAAATCGGGGGCTCAAGCTTCTCATTCTTCAGGATTTTTGTTTTGATTTGAGGATGATGACAACATATTAATCAGTTTCTTTTATGTTGTATAGTTCCTTCCTGTTGTCGAAGGTAAAGGGATGGGTTCCCAAGAGAAGCAACAAACTGATAAAATTCTCAATAAGCTTATGGCAAAAGCCTCGATGGATATACTTGATGTTGACAAGGTGAGTTTTTGGTTTTGCACATTTTTAAAGTTATTTTTTTGGTATGTTCTTTTCGCTAACCAAGAAATTGTCAAACAGGCTGTGACAATGTTCAATGTGAAGGGAGAGAAGAAGCGCAGAAAAGATAAAGATCAGGAAAGATCTTCTAAATCAAGCAAGTTTGAGTCCAAGAAGAAGCAAGGTAAGGGCCGAGATGCATCTTCATCATCAAGCAAGTTGAAGACTAAGAAGAAACCTATGAAGAAATCTTCGAAGAAGAAGCAGTAGACTTTATGTATGAAGACAGTTTTTAATTCTAAATTTTGTTCTTTTTATGGGGTGAAAGTAGAGGTGTTCTAATAGTCGAATCTGTTCAAGTAATACCCTGTTTTATGTATTTCCCAGTTTATCGACTTTATCAAGAAATCTACAATGTCTATGTCCTTATTTCCTCAGTACAATTTGTTTTCTCCAAAAAGAGAGGTCAATTTAAGAAAGAAGTGGCCCTTGCCATAGCTGAATGGGGAAAGGGAGAAGGATATTCGTCTTGTGAATGACAAAATTTATAATTTCTCAAAAGACTAGGTTTAGTTGCTCGTGGTTGATGCGGTTATAAATTAAGCTTAAATAGGATTAAATTAGTTATTCCGTTAGGATGAATTATGTAACTCGTTATACCTTATATTCTTAAATTATGGGTCATTTTTATGTCGAATGGAGAGAGATTATTTCCTAATTTATATAAACTCTATGTCGATGGATTACTTTACTCTTTTTTGTTTCTCACGTTTAAAAGTCTGGACTTCCCGAGCTGAAAGGGTTGATTCACGTTATCTTAGGTTGTTTGCTTGGCAGGAAGTAGAGATGTTGAAGCAAATGGTTCGGACAAATTTATATTTTTTATATTTGGTCAAAATAGTTGGGAACTACAATTTGATTTCTATTTTGTAGGAAAAAAGATATAGAATTTGCTGCGCCAATTTGGTGCAAATGTTGGAAGGATTTACGGGAGACAGAAGTCCTGGGTGTCAAGGACATTTGACATTCACCACAATTACTTTCTTCTGCTGAGCCTTGTAGGAGCTATAGCTGCACCTTTTGTATTATTTTTTCCCAAGAGATTTGATATAAGAGGCTTATTTGTTGATCACATTCCGGTGTCTTGTGGTTGGAGTGATGATTCCTATTAATAAATAATGAGTATGATGTGATAGTTTATTTTGCTAAATGAGCTATCAAGAGATACTCATGTGGTGAGGCTCCTCCTTCATATCACATAGAAAGGTGTGAACCTAACCACTCTATCTCTTGGTAGCTCACTTTATAAAATGAGCCACTATATCAAAACCCTTAAATCTCCGCCGTCTCTGACTGCAGTGCCCATGGTAGCGACACCGCCAAATCCTCTTTAACTGTAGCTAGCGTCCACGGCAACACACCGCCGGACCAGACTATATCACGACCTTAGCGCCTGCAATCCTAGCAACTGATATGCTCCAAGTCAACCATCTCTCGCCGAGTCATGCCAACAACCATCTACACAAAATTGGCTCATCTTTATTATGGAGATATTTGATCTTTTGTGGTGATATTGTAATCTTTCGACTCGGTATCAGTTAATTCTAATAGCTTTATTATGGACGTTTTGCTTGATTTATATCTCAAATTTCTAAGCAGATGTAGCTAACCATGGCATATAATCCACTAAACGCACAAGAAATTATAAAGCTGATGTAAATAAAAAGTACTTATCGCTCCACACAAGCCTGGTAATAAATATAAAATAATTAACATATCATTTACTCGATCTGATTGCAACACTTTGCCATCTCCATTCCCTACATTTGGTAAGCATATTTAATGTGAGACACGATCCTCATCTTCTTACCTCAAAATCAAGTTGTGTAGATATATATGTTCACCTTGTTCACCTCTAACAATGTCCCATCTTCATCTATGAAAAAGCATTTTATACATTCAAACAACTAAAATTTCGCCAACTTTTTCAAATAATAGATTCGTCAACCTCAATCCTTGCAAATGTCTGCTCATCCATTTGAAGATTGCAAATGACTTCCGAAGCTTGGCGTGCTTAACCCTTGCACTGGGTGTTGGTGGTGTTGATTGCCGAACCTTAATTAAGATCTCCTCCCATTGCTCGTGTGGCCAAAGCCAATTCCCAATCACCATGTCCTAGTGATCGTCCCGTCGTGAGACACGAGCTCATGATCTCCTTCATTATCCGTGTCCACCCGCGAGACCCCAAGCCTCATCTCCAACCATGGCTCATCGGTGAGACCCGATCCTCATCATCTACCCGGCACGGAGGAAACATGGATCGATGCTCCTTTAAGCTACAGATCAATAAATAGGCCAAAAATTTGGATCATATATAGTTATATATTTCTAAAATGGATCGGGATCCTCCTTGTCCAATTATCACAATCCTTACCATTTATTCCAATTTTAATGGCTAAGATGACACCACGTAGACTTCAAATATTATATTGAAAATCGCTATTATCTTTAAACTAATATTATGAAAATCAGCATTGTGTAAGTGGAAATCTTACGTAGCTTCATCTAAGTTGTTGGAATTGGAATAGAGGGTAAAGAAGGGATAATTGGATATTCTCCAATTAATACTTAACTGGAGAGGATCCGAATCCTTCTAAAATACATTGACTCTTTCATGTAAAAAAAGACACATTTGCATTGATAGGTGAAAAAAAGAAATTCGGAATTCGAGCTAGATTTAGATTCTCTCTGGTTTCAACCAAACAGCAAATAATACTCATATCAATGAGTCATACAAACACGAAAAAACGCAAACTGAATAATATAAAGCAACGTGTATCATCCACCGAGCCAGAAAAATAAATACAAAGGGGTCCCTTTTCCTATTTTAGTGAATAATAACATGCATAATTATAGAAATTATAGAAGGTTCAAAAAGTGGAAACATCTAGAGCTAGCTCTTAGGACAAGGTGCGAGGTCAACTTAAAAAAGCACACACAAGAGAATAATATACAATAATAACAAAGTTTTAAAAATTTTTACAACTTACCCAAAATTTTTGCACAATGTTCTTGTCGACCCAATAGACACGGTTGGAAAATTTGGCTTTGTCGTCTCGTCGTTTGAATTCGGAGGGGAAAAGACGCTGTGGAAGTTAATCCTTATTCTAAAAGGATTTAAATTAATTAGTTATCTTTAGGAATCATAATCAAACTAGGATTTGAGTGCTATCATCTTTGAGCCTCAACAATATTTTCTTTCTATTTTGGTTTTGTCATGGAGTCTTCATGGGAGAGGAGATGAAGCTTCCTCAAGGATTGTGATGGTGAGACAAAGTCGTTTTGGAATCATACGAAAAATAGTTGACGTCATTGTGTTGTGAAGAAGCTACCTTAATCATGTATCTCTTTCATAGAACCCAAATTCACGATCCAACTGTATATCACGGGTACCATGCATGCATGTCGCGAAGATGGTGGGTGGATTTTCTTCACTGAATATTATGAAATATTGTGCATAAAAGTTTGCCTTATAAACAGATTGTATTCAGTGAATGGACATATTGTTAGGTGAACGAAGGTTGTATTCATGAACTTTTTCGTACTAGGAATTATGGTTCACAGCTTACAATTTTGACATATCTAGCTCTTTCGATGCTTAACATAAATGAGGATTATTTCAATTCATGAGAAGTGAAAAAGAATTATACAATGTATCCTGAGTAGCGGTAGTGCTGTCCAATTGGGCCCAAGGCCCGGACCCGGCCCGGTGCCCGACCTGGGCCCGGGCTTGGCCCAGAAACCCGAGCCGATGGGATAACGCCCGACCCGGCCCGGCCTGCCCCGCTTTTTAACTTATATATAAGATCGG
>JBAKGM010000001.1:18638244-18640744 GCA_037177215.1 Asparagus racemosus
CCTGTTATGTTCCTTGGATTATTTACAAGTGGTATTCAAGCTCTTATTTTTGCAACTTTAGCTGCGGCTTATATAGGTGAATCCATGGAGGGACATCATTGATTCGTTTTTGAAATAGTCTTTTTTAAACTAGCCAAAAGAAATGTATGCATAGTTCAACATAATCTATTTAGCGAATATAAATAAAATATACAAATATGTTCTATATGATCTAGAGTAATAACAAAGACAATTACACTATTCCAAATTAGAAAAAGGGAAAAGAAATATAAAAGATCTTTTTTCTAAAATTCTTGATCAATAAATATTTTTTCTATTGGTTAGTAAATTCATTATTTACTAAAAAAAATGAGTAGTCATAAATTGACTAAGAATTTTTGTGGTATATATTTAGGGTGTGTCATTAAATAAAAATGAAAAAAAAAAATATATATGTTCGAAAGAACGATTCCTCTTTCAGAGGATTTTATCCAATTCAAGGATTGACCAAAAGAATATATATTTTTTTTAATAAATTGCATGAACTTCGATCAATCAAATAATTATATTACTCGGCAATGCTTTGGACTAATCAAATTTCCCATTTCACTGTTGGGATAACATAATGATAAAGAAAGGGATTTTGAATAGGTTAGTTAGGAGAGAGAGTCAAATTAGGCCTATGGAATTTTATGGAAATAAGCCAACTGTTGTGAAGGTTTTGCCGAATGATTCTAGAATTCGATTGAATCTAAGATAATAATAGTTAGTTTACATGACATGTATATGGGATATTATATTAGATTAGATATTGACTAGTTATATATGAATTATAAATAGATCCAATTTGCCCTACTACTGTGAATTTAGATGGGAATTAAAAAAGAAGTTCTTTCATCTTGTCTATAACTGAAAATAGAAAAAATAAGCAGATCAGATCCAAAAAAAGATCGAAGAATTTAACGAACAGTTCGGGGCAACGAAAGTCATATGGATTCATAAAGACTCTATGAATAGAAGATCCCTAAGTAGTTCTGAGAATTCAATACTATTTTGACTCCAATCCAAGTTCTTAGTTACTTCAACTAGATGAATCTTAGCAATGGAATAATTACGTATGTTATAATTCATTGGTTGATTGTATCATTAACCATTTCTTTTCTTTCTTTTTTGTGCGAGGAGTTTATCATGAATCCACTTATTTCTGCCGCTTCTGTTATTGCTGCTGGATTGGCCGTAGGGCTTGCTTCTATTGGACCTGGAGTTGGTCAAGGGACTGCTGCGGGCCAAGCTGTAGAAGGTATCGCGAGACAGCCTGAGGCAGAGGGAAAAATACGAGGTACTTTATTGCTTAGTTTAGCTTTTATGGAAGCTTTAACAATTTATGGACTGGTTGTAGCATTAGCACTTTTATTTGCAAATCCTTTTGTTTAATCTTAGAAATATAAAAAAGAAGTCTTTTTTTTTTTTTTTCCTATTTTATTGCCTTGGATTTGTCGCTTGCTTTTTCAAATTCTATCAAGATATCACTCCTCTAATTACTTATTATTTGTTTTCGTTGAAAAATAACCCACGGGAAAGAATGATTTGAGGATGAGGAATTAGCAGACCGATTCGCTTTTGTCCTTCCCGTTCTTAGTTGAAGGAAAAGAGAAAGTGTTGCAATAAATAGGGTAATTCATAATTTTGAAATCCAATTGATTTTTAACTCTATTTATAAATAGCAAATAAATAGAAATATAAAAAAGAGGCGAAGTGATACAAAAAGGACTCTGTTCACTTTTTTCGTTTATCCATAAGAGGAGATCATATGAAAAATGTAACCGATTCTTTCCTTTCTTTGGGCCACTGGTCATCCGCCGGGAGTTTCGGGTTTAATACTGATATTTTAGCAACAAATCCAATAAATCTAAGTGTAGTCCTTGGTGTATTGATCTTTTTTGGAAAGGGAGTGTGTGCGAGTTGTTTATTTCAAAATATAGGCTGGGCCCCCAACTGTACTTTTTCCGTTATAACTAGGAAGGAAAAGAAAAAGTGCATGATCTCGCGAATTACTTCTGACTAAATTAAGAAATCATATGGAAGAACCATAGCCTTTCGTGATTTATTGTATTGGTAAATCGACTTTGATTCTCTAGAAACCAGTAATGTAGAACCATTAACATGGTTAAAGCGAAACAGTTTGAAGTTCAGATTCAGCATGGTACTCTTTCGACCACTAGGTTAATACAGAGATGGTTTCAAAATAAATATTTTTTTTTGATATAGAACACTCATGTTGATAAAACAATTTGAACCATTTATTTTATTAGAAAAACGGGTATTTCATCCCCTTTTCATCTAATGCTGAATCGCTGACCTATATATAGTAAAAAGTTTTTTTGGAATTAAAAAAAAAAAAAAGAAACAACTTTGCTGACAATTACATTTTTTTGGATTTGGTCAGAAGAGTCCTCCTAATATTTTTATCTTGGATTAGTCATCAGTTTCCCTATTTTTATTTTGGAATATGATAAGAAAA
>JBAKGM010000001.1:18643244-18648244 GCA_037177215.1 Asparagus racemosus
TATATAAGAGAGCACATAGAGCGGGTAGCGGGAATCGAACCCGCATCGTTAGCTTGGAAGGCTAGGGGTTATAGTCGACGTCAATTCTGTATTTTGAACGTCTCTAATTCAAAACCGAACATGAAAGTTTAGTTTCATTCGGCTCCTTTATGGACTATGGAAAAATCGGAAATTGAAGAGAAGATGTGAATGAAAAAAAATTCTACCCATATATAACATCTATGTTAGCTTTTTGTCGGACTCCATTCACAAAATTTGCTTTTTAGATGATCCCTCTAGAAGAAGGTGGTTATAACAATCTTTCTAGTTTTTTCGTTCTCTATTTCTATTTGAGAGAATCCTAAGGAAAAATATTTTCCTTTTTTTCCTACCGAGTTAAAACAATATGTTGATCTCTCTAGAAAACCAAAGTTATCGTTTACTAACTTTTTTGCTTCAATTTTTTTTATAGAAAAAGAAAAAAGGGAAGATTTAGTTACGATTAGAAATCTTTCTTTATCCATGGATTCTTTATCCATACTTAAATTATTAATACAATTCGAATATTCTGTTTCGCAATTTCAGAATCCAAATTTTCATTTCTTTTTGGATAAAAATCATGAGAATTTATATTTTTCCTCGAATCTATCATTGAGAGGGAAAGGATTAAATCTTTTTAAGAAATAAAGTTTTTGGTCGGAATATCGATTATTCCGAAAGACCCCTTAACTATCAAGGGGATATAGAACGAATCAAACTTTTACCACTAAACTATACCCGCTACAATATTATTATTATATAATAATTTATCTTTTGTCGAACAAAAAATTCGACGTAATTAAGAAAAATATCAAAATTATAACATAAAATACATTGGGTAAGAGTCTATAGTTTCATTTTTTTTACAAGGAATTCTAGATAAAATTATTTATCTGGTTTTGTTTTAACAATTAAAATACGTCCTATTAAAACAACAAGAAAGTTTAACTTCTTATTCTTATTATTTTATTCTTTCTTCGTTTTTCCTTTTTTTTTTACAAAAAAGGTCCATTCCGTTATATTCTTAGGGAATGGACCTTTTTGAATAAAAATCAAAGCTAAGAAGTCTTCTTTTTTTTTTTACCTTATTTATCTTTTTCGAGCCCTTAGTTTAGCAAAATGTAATTTTTGATAAAAGTTATACATATCTCTATAATAAAGATAGAGAAAGAAATACTTTTCTATTCTTTATCTTTAAATCTTTAATTATTTTTAATGTAAAAAAAGAATTATCTTTTTTTTTTTTCAATTGGGAGAGATGGCTGAGTGGACTAAAGCGTCGGATTGCTAATCCGTTGTACGAGTTATTTGTACCGAGGGTTCGAATCCCTCTCTTTCCGTTGATGACTTGATATTTTTTTTTCTTTCAAATTTTGCAAATCCCTTTTTGTTTTTTTATAGTTCCTTTTTTTAGTTTTTTAGTTAAATGCATCAAATCAAATAGATAAAAAAAAACCTACGAAAAAAAAAATCAAGTAAGGAAAACAACCCCCTTTTTTATTCTTCACGTCCAGGATTACGTCCTGGATCATTAGATAGGAATCCAAAGATGAAAAGAGAAACAAAGAATATCACTACTGTGTAAACGAAAAGTTTGAGAGTAAGCATTACACAATCTCCAAGATCTTTTTTTTTTTTCAAAAAAAAAAAAAAATAAAATAGATCGTCCATTTTTATACCACATATCTTAATTTGACACCAAAAAATAAAGTGCTTTCTCGAAATACAAAAGAATTTTCATAAATTCATTTAGCATAAGATAAGAGTCGTTCATTACTTAAATTTGCTTTCATACCCAAAATGGATCCTATCCTACGAAGGTAAGGCCTTTCACTTAGGGATTAGAGTGGGGAAATGGGGTGATTCATATTTTTTGTGTCTACTCAAAAGTTTCATGTTGAAATTGAGAGTAAAAATTATCTGATCCTTTGTATTGTTCGAATTTCTTATTTCTTAAATCTTATTTCTTAAATTAAAGGAATTTTTCATTTTCTAGGATAGTATTAAAGATCTTATCGAAAACTTACGGCAGCTTGCCAAACAAAGGCTAAGAGAAAAAAAAACAAAGGTATGACTGGCATAACATCTACAATTGGATTCAAAAAAGCATAGACCTCTGGCAATTTTGCGAAGAAAAAACTACTCGAATAAAGGGCAGAATTAATACAGATCAAATTAAAGATATTAAGCATAATAAACTTTTTATTTTGTTCTTGGAGATAATTGTATTTTGGTTGAGTTATTGATATAAGTAAAAACAAAAAGAGAAAGGTAGAAAAAATCTTTCCTTTTCTTTGAGTTTACCCAACCAAAAATCCTGCAATTCTCAAAGGAGAATAGAAGAAATTTGACTTTCAATACAATATTTTAATTGAATTCTACCTAATGAGCAATAAATTCAAGATAATTCTATATCTATCCGTGTCAAAATCCTAACAACAATCTAAATTTTTCTAAAAATTAAATATTTGGACTAGAATTGACGACAAACCAATACCACTATTATTCTTTATTAGTGTTAAATCAAAATTGAAATGGGGCGTGGCTAAGTGGTAAGGCAACGGGTTTTGGTCCCGCTATTCGGAGGTTCGAATCCTTCCGTCCCAGAGCATATTCATTCTATCAGAATACATATATATAGTTTATAGTTTTTAATAAACTAAACTTAATGGAGTTCAACAAATGACACAGCTGTGGAATTCAATTTATTTGTTGTAACCCAATTAAGAGAGAAACAAGGGTTTGAATTCAAAATAAAGGTTAAACGGGCTTTTGATCATATGTTTCTTCTCTTCATATTGAAGTAAATTTGTTACTTAGAAAAACCTTACTACCATTTTGATTTGACGGAGTCGAAATGCGAAAGGAGCCCTATTTTCTATTCCTTAAATAAATAATAAATGGAGTAATTCAATTATTAATTCTCTGCAGATCTCTGAATTTTGAAACAAGAGAAAGTTTTTTGTATTATCACTAAATTGAGTCAAGGAGATTAAGTTTCTTAAGACTTGGTTAGGTTAGGATAAAAAAAGGAGTAAGGACTTAATCTATATTTGTTTTGCTTTTAAAAATAATTTTATATTTATGTATGTAAAGATTCTAACAGGTTAATTCATACATTTTTTTTTTATTTTTTTTTCAAAACAAAAAAAAATATATATATTTATATTAATTATATTTATATATAGGGATTCATTTCTAATTCTGATAAAATTTCTTAAGAAAAATATCTTAGAAAAGAAAAAACATACATTACTATGTATCGGCTGAACCAATGACTATTCATGATTCTGTAATGGACTCAATTTTATACTGGCTCCAAATTAGATAAATGTTATGGTAAAACTTCGTTTGAAACGATGTGGTAGAAAGCAACGTGCGACTTGAAGGACACGATCCATTGTGGATTCTTGCATCCACCCTTTTATATATATCAAAATGAGGGTGCTCTTGGCTCGACATCACTTGTTCTGCTAAACTACCCTTTTTGTTGGGTTGTATCCTAAATAATATAGGATGGAGCTCGAGTATAAAGTATTGATTTATTTCTTAGGGCAAGGATCTAGGGTTAATATCAAGCTATAAAATAGAAGAACTTCGTAAGTATATTTTTGATATAGAAATAAAAGGTTCCAATCCAAAATAAAAAAATTCTTGGAATTAAGAAAATGCTTTCGATACAAAAAGTGTATCACAGGGAATCAAATGTTTGGCTGATTCTTTGAAAAAGGTTACAAAAAAGGGTATGTTGCTGCCATTTTGAAAGGATTCAAAATTACCGAAGTCATGTCTAAACCCAATGATTAAAAATAAGGATAAAAAAGACCAGAACAAGAAAACACCCTTTCAATTGTATCAATAACTGCCTCAGAATGAGGAATTCAAATTTTACTAAAAATTTAGTAAAAAGAAAGGGATTTAAAGACCACTCAATAAAAGAAATTTTCAAAATCTTTTTTTTTTTTTTTTTTGAAAATTATTCAACTTGAGTTATGAGTATAAATGGTTTTTCCCTTTCAGAAAGGAAGGAGAAAGGTGGAAGGGGACTTAAATCATAGTCTAATTACACCCATTTGCTATTGGAATTCTATTTCTATACATAAATAGAGCCTTAAATCATTTTTCTCGAGCCGTACGAAGAAAAAGCTTCCTATACGTTTCTGGGGGGGGTATTGTTCATCTATATCTATCCCAATGAGCCGTCTATCGAATCGTTGCAATTGATGTTAGATTCCGAAGAGAAGGAAGATATCTTCGGAAAGTGGGTTTTTATGATCCAATAAAGAATCAAACTTATTTAAACGTTCCTGTCATTCTTTATTTTCTTGAAAAAGGTGCTCAACCTACAGGAACTGTTCAGGATATTTTAACTAAGGCAGAAATAAAAAAGTAATTTCGGCCTAATCAAACGCAAATTTTTTTGAATTAAGGAAAAATGGGATCAGAAAGGGGTCATGGCTTGTATAGTATAGTTTTGTATAGCCTTTCTCTACTATTTTTTTTTTTTTTCTATTCGTGCCTATTTCTCTTTATTCCCATAAAATTCTAGATTTTATATCTAGAACAAGAAAACCTTCATTTTTTTGCTAGTTCTTCATTTCCCCATTTCCATTTTTGTATCTATGTCCATTTGTTATGGAGTGCCAATTCAACACAAGTTTTTATTTGTGGGTTTCCATTCTATTCTTTTTAGAAAATGGATAATTTTATTATATTGACAACAGTATATCTAACAAATATAATTTATTAGAAATAATAAGTGTATCTATTTATCTCCGTCTCAGAAGTTTGATTTTTTACTTTACTTCATGGAAATGGTGGATTCGCTTTAAGGTCTATAAATTTTTGGATTTCTCTCGATTTTTTATTTGAAAATTTTTTAGTTCAATCTTTTGATTACTTCGTAGAATTTCTTTAGTGTTTGTTATTATGATTGTATCGACTTATTCCTTTTTCGGGTTGCTAACTCAACGGTAGAGTAC
>JBAKGM010000001.1:18658789-18661289 GCA_037177215.1 Asparagus racemosus
GAGTTAGCTGCACCCACGAATGATATAAATACTACTGTTGCTTTGGCTTTACTCACCTCAGTGGCATATTTCTATGCAGGTCTTAGCAAAAGGGGATTAAGTTATTTCGGGAAATATATTCAGCCAACCCCAATCCTTTTACCAATCAACATCTTAGAAGATTTCACAAAGCCCTTATCACTTAGTTTTCGACTTTTCGGGAATATCTTGGCGGATGAATTAGTCGTTGTTGTTCTTGTTTCTTTAGTCCCTTTAGTGATTCCTATCCCTGTCATGTTCCTTGGATTATTTACAAGTGGTATTCAAGCTCTGATTTTTGCAACTTTAGCTGCGGCTTATATAGGTGAATCCATGGAGGGCCATCATTGAAATATCTTTTTTTTTAACTTAACGCAAAGAAATGTATGTGCGGTTCAAGATGATTTACTTAAGGAATAGAAATATACAAGACTCTATATACGATAGAAAGCAATAGGAACAAAAAAATCTAAAATTACGATATTAGAGAGTTGTAACAAAAAGGAAAGAGATCTAAAAGATCTTTTTCCTAAAATTAGGCTTTCGTCTACTTACTATCCTACCTTTCCTAGACGAATATTCACTTTCTATTAGATCGGTCAGCCAATCTTCTTATTCAAATTATGATTTGAATAATATATATGTTTACGCCCTGTGATTAAATAAAAAACGGGAGAAACAATTCGACTTTTCAGTTGATTTTATTCAACAATTGACCAAAAGAAAATATTCTCTTAATAACTTAAGAAATACTAAATTGCATGAACTTAGATCAATCAAATAATGATATTTCGATGCAGTAATTCGCCCTAATCAATTAAAGATTTCGATTCTATTTGGTTCGAATAATGATAAAGAAAACCGAAGGGAGAAAAGAATTTACAAAAGGCGGGATTCCTAAAAAATGCATTGATTCTTGAATCCGATTCTATCTAATGGTTTACGTTATAGAAGAAAGACATGTATATGTGATATTAGATATTGACTGGTTCTATATCAACTAAAGATATATTTCATTGGCTCTACTAGTGGGTGTGGGTTCCAATAGAAGTCCTTTCGTATCGTTGTGGTTGTGAATTGGCTGAATAAAGAGATGAAATCAAGAAAAGATGGAAGAATTGAAATAACAGTTTGGAACCAAGAAATGGAAGAACGAAAGTTCTAGGGATTCACAAAAACTCTGTGGATAGAAACGAAAAAAGAGATATCGAAGTCCTTCTGATGATTCAATAATATTATTACTTAACTGAAATTCGAAGTTCTTAGTTACTTCGACTGGATGAATCCTATCGATGGAATAATTAAGTCATAATTCATTGGTTGATTGTATCATTAACCATTTCTTTTTGTTGGTACGAGGAACTTATCATGAATCCACTGATTTCTGCTGCTTCCGTTATTGCTGCTGGATTGGCCGTAGGGCTTGCTTCTATTGGACCTGGAGTTGGTCAAGGGACTGCTGCAGGTCAAGCCGTAGAGGGTATCGCGAGACAACCCGAGGCAGAGGGAAAAATACGAGGTACTCTATTGCTTAGTCTAGCTTTTATGGAAGCTTTAACGATTTATGGATTGGTTGTAGCATTAGCACTTTTATTTGCGAATCCTTTTGTTTAATTGTTTCATCTTAGAAATAGGAAAAATACCTATTTTCCTATTTTATTGCCTTGGACTTGTCGTTTGTTTTTTCAAATTAGATCAAGATTTCACTTCTACAACTCCTTATTCGTTGAGAAAATAACCGAGGGGAAGGGCTGATTTGCAGATGAGGAATTAGCATCCCGACTCGCTTTCATCCTTCCCGTTCGTAGTTCAAGGGAAACTCTTTTTTTTTATGAGGTGTTGCAACAATCAAGGGGTAGTTCATACTTTTTAAATCGAATCTTTTTTTTTTTTGACTCGATTTCAAAAAAAAACGAAAAGAATAAAATAAAAGAGGTGTAAGGTGATCGAAAAAGAACTCTGGTCGATTTTTGAGTCTATCTATAAGAGGAGATTATATGAAAAATGGAACCGATTCTTTCGTTTCTTTGGGCCACTGGCCATCTGCCGGGAGTTTCGGATTTAATACCGATATTTTAGCAACAAATCCAATAAATCTAAGTGTAGTGATTGGTGTATTGCTCTTTTTTGGAAAGGGAGTGTGTGTGAGTTGTTTATTTCAAGAATGGGCTGGATCCAATCAGCTGTACCCCCTTCCGCCATAAGAAGGAAAAAGGGTACATGATCTCGCGAATTACTTCTTAAGAAATTCGATGTAAGAACCGCAGCATTTCGTGATTAATTGGCAAATCTACTTTGATTCTCTAGCAACCAATAATGTCAGGCTCTTAAGATGGTTAAAGCAAAGCGTTTGAAGTCTAAACACAGCATGGTACTCTTTCGACCACTCTGTTAATAGAGAGATGGTTTTAAAATGAATATTTTATCGATAGAGAACACTCATCTCGATAAAATGATTTGAACCACTTATGCTAAAAAGGGG
>JBAKGM010000001.1:18666289-18671289 GCA_037177215.1 Asparagus racemosus
AGAATTAATACAGATCAAACTAACGATATTAAGCATAACAGACATTTTGTTCTTCGAGATAATTACATTTTGATTGGGTTTTTGATATAAGGAAAAAGGGAGAAAGTAAGTAAGGTAGACAAAAAATCCTTCTTTTTCTTTGAACCCACCCAATCCAAAATCCTCCAATTCTCAAAGGAGAATAGAAGAAATCATACTTTCATACAATATGTTAATTGAATTCTATGTAATGATCAATAAATGAAGTTGAATTCTATATCTATATGTATCAAAATCTTAGTACCAATCTATTCTATAGATAGAGAGATATTTGAATTGGAGTTGACAAACAACCAATACCAATATTATTGTTTCTTAGTGTAGATTCGAAATTGAAATGGGGCGTCGCCAAGTGGTAAGGCATCGGGTTTTGGTCCCGCTATTCGGAGGTTCGAATCCTTCCGTCCCAGCGCAGAGCCATTTTTTAGGCTCTATTATATATTATTCGCCTAGAAAGAAATAGGGGGGGGGTGGAGAGGAGTTAATCCATATTCTATATTAATTTAAATATCTGTGTCTGTTCGAATCCCATTAACAAATGATCAAGTTCCATATCCTACTTCTATATGATATTGAGTCAACGTTTTTCTTGGAATCTCAGTTTAGTTAGGTATTTCGTGTTTGGCTCGAATGAAAAGTTGGAAATCTACGGAACGATCGAGGCAGGGGGATTTATCCTATCCCTTTTATTCACTTTATGACAAGAGTCGAATATTGAACTATTACTCAAACCTATTTTAAAGAAAATACATATCATAGAAAATGAGGACATGTTTAGCTTAGATGGTATGTAGCGTTCTATTTCAATGACAATCTTTTGGGGGTTTTGTGAAAAATATTTATGATCCCTTCAATTCTGAAATGATTTCAATTCACTATTATAGAATATCTATAATAGTGACAACTGTTCAGTCTATCTGATAGATACGAAAACCTCTTCCTATTTTTTTATTTTCGTAATCAGAAGAAAAGAATAAAGATTCAAATCTTAACTTCCAGCATTTTTTTATACATCTCATGAAAAAAAATGGCATTTCTGTCTTCTTTTTTTCTTTTCTCTATTTATCGATTTTAAATTAAATGGGTTCTGATTAAAAAAGAATCACCGATCCTCATAGGAAGATCAAACGCGATGCTTAGTGTCCAATTAAATCAAACAAATTAAACAAATTAAATGGAAATAATGATGTCTAAATAGGAAACTTTTTCAATTAGAAAGGCTTTTAATAAATATTTTGAATAATTCCTTGTAAGTGGAATGGACTCAAAAAGAAGGAAATTATTTAATTAATCCTATTGAGTCACTTGAAGATGCCGATTCCAAAAGTGATTCGTTTATAGATTTCTATTTCTTCGAATTACTCATTTTTCGAAACTGAAAAATCTACCAATTCGAATTCTATCCAAACAGGAACCACCCAATTCAAATCGAATTGGGAAAATTCGAATTGGGAAGATTCTATTTGGAAGCCGAGACCTAGACCTATTAATGGAGTTGGACCTACTATCGAATTCTCATTTCTCGAATCTAATTTGTCTGATCTAATTCGTCTTGTCTAATTCGTCTTGTCTAATTCGGCTGGCTTAATTTCTCTAACGCTACCCCGAGTTTTTTATCTCCTACTTAAAATATTTTGTCAACCATTTATTTGGCAAATTTCCTAATTGGGGTTCTTATCTATATATTTTGATTTCTATTATATATGTATGTTAAAGATGCTGTCTTGCTAAGATTTTTTCAGAAAAATCCCATATCATATATAAAAGAAAAGTCTAGATTACGATGTCTATGGACAGCTGAACCAATGACTATTCATGATTCCATAATGGAATCAATTCCATACCGGTTCCAAATTAGAGGAAATGTTATGGTAAAACTTCGTTTGAAACGATGTGGTAGAAAGCAACGTGCGACTTGAAGGACACGATCCCTTGTGGATTTTTACATCCACCACTCTCGATTTATTTAGGAATGAGGGTGCTCTTGGCTCGACATTGTTTGTTCTGTTACACTGGAACCCTTCGTTTGTTGTTGGGTTGTAAATAGTGCACGATGGAGCTCGAGTCGAAAGGATTAGTTCATTTCTTGGGGGCAAGGATCTAGGGTTAATGCCAATCAATCAATTGGAACAACTTCGTAAATGTATCTTCCATATCTAGAAATTAAAAGGATCGAATTCGAGCAAGTTTCCAATTCAAAAGCAAAACTTGTTGAAATTGATCAAACTTTTTCGATTCAAAGTGTATCACACGGGAATCAATCGTCCATAGGATTCTTTGATAGAAAGAAATCCAAAAAGGGTATGTTGCTACCATTTTGAAAGGATTAAAAAGCACCGAAGGAATGTCTAAACCCAATGATTTAAAATAAGGATAGGGGATCTAAGAACAAGGAAACACCGTTTTAATGGTCTCGACAGTCTCAATAACAGGATCAGACTAAAGAAGTCAAATCAAATTTGAAACGAGACAAACAAATGGGAGTAAAGACCACTCAATAAATAAAATTGACTAAAGATTTTTCCTTTGAGCTATTTTGAGAGTTATCCAACTTGAGTTATGAGTACAAATGGTTTATTTTTCAAGAAAAAAAAAGACTGAAATCATAGTCTAATTGATTTTATAGGTCCATTTGTCATTTAATTTAGTAAAATTGCATACATAGACAAAAAAAACTTCGAATCAAATCATTTTTCTCGAGCCGTACGAGGAGAAAACTTCCTATACGGTTCTAGGGGGGGGTATTGTTCATCTACATCTACCCCAATGAGCCGTCTATCGAATCGTTGCAATTGATGTTCGATCCCGAAGAGAAGGAAAAGAGCTTAGAAAGGTGGGCTTTTATGATCCAATGAAGAATCAAACTTATTTAAATGTTCCTCTTATTCTATATTTCCTTGAAAGGGGTGCTCAGCCCACAGGAACTGTTCAGAATCTTTTAAAGAAAGCGGAAGTTTTTAAGGAACTTCCCTCTAATCAAATGAAATTCAATTAAAGAAATCCCGAGGGGGTGGCGACTTGTCTATAACTTTTTAGAATTTTTCTATACTTTTTTTTTGATTTCCCCCTTTCTGCTGTATTCGTATCTATTTATCATTGGTTTCCGTCGATCCGATGGACAAAATCTTAGTTTATTGATCTTATCAATATCCAATTCGGACATTTACTTCAATTGTGTGGTTTTCGACTAGCCAACAAGGGATTTACTTTAGCTTATTCCACTTAGATTGATGAAATACAAAATACATTAGGGACTAAAAAATCCGATATTTTTTTTTAATTCTTCCATTTATACTTTTTCGATCTATGTAAATTAAATATGTAGTGTCAATCCAAGACAATTTTGAATATTATTGCACTGTTAAATTGAAATTCATTGAATTTCAATTTAACAGTGCAATTTCTTTTGTTTTTTCCACTGTATTTTTTTCGCAAGATTTATATTGACAAGAGTATATTGAACAAATATAATTCATCGTGATAAGTGAACTGGGGTCTATTTATTTCCGTCCCACAGGTTTTTTACTTTACCTTATTCATAAACGATGCTTTCTTTGATCCAAGAGGTTTTTTTGATTGAAGGGGGATAGATAACATAGTTTTACAATTATGTATATTTCTTTTATCTGATAATTTTTTGTATTTTCATCGAATCGATTCATTTTTATCTTTCGAATCCATCAGAAAATCCGTTTTTTTTTAGATTTTTTAGCTCAAAGGTTTGATTAGTTCGTATAATCCCTTGCTCTTTGTTTAAATTGAATTTAATTGATTTAGATTCTATCTATACACCACACCCCTTGTTTGTTGAAATTTTGTTTAATCTATATATCTTTTCTTCGGGTTGCTAACTCAACGGTAGAGTACTCGGCTTTTAAGTGCGGCTAGAATCTTTTACACATTCGGATGAAGTGAGGAATTCGTCCATACCATTGGTAAAGTTTGGAAGACCGCGACTGATCCTGAAAGGGACTAAATGGAAAAAATAGCATGTCGTATCAATGGAGAGTTCTGAGGATATTTCATTCTTATCGGATCGGTACAAACCCTTGTTCGACGAATTCTTGGAACGGAACCAAATAAAGTTTGGTCGAATGAATAAATGGATAGAGCCCTACGGCTTCAATTAATTATCAGAAAGAAAAAGCAACCAGCTTCTGTTCTTAATTTGAATAATTTCCCGATCTAATTAGACGTTAAAAATAGATTAGTGCCCAATACGGGAAGGGCTTTTCCCCACGAGTGGATTCGATCTTTTTTTAATGAATCCTAACTATTGGCATCTCCATTATGGAATGGAGATGGGTGTGTAAAAGAAGCAGTATATTGATAAAGAAAGTTTTTTCCGAAATCAAAAGAGCGATTAGGTTTAAAAAATAAAAGATTTCTAACCATCTTGTTATCCTATAAGATAGATGAATTAAATGAGTGGAAAAGGAGAGGGTAGAGAATCTGTTGATAAGGTTACCTGTCTCCGAGGTATATATTCTTACTACAATACCTTGTTTTGACTGTATCGCACTATGTATCATTTGATAACCCCCCCAATCTTCTACCTTTGATTCAAATCGAATTTCAAATGGAGGAAATCCAAAGATATTTACAACTAGAGAGATCTGAACAACACGACTTCCTATATCCACTTATCTTTCAAGAGTATATTTATGCATTTGCTCATGATCGTGGTTTCAATAGATCTATTTTGTCGGAAAATCCGGGTTATGACAATAAATCCAGTTTACTGATTGTGAAACGATTAATTTCTCGAATGTATCAACAGAACCATTTTCTTATTTCTCCTAATGATTGGAACCAAAACCCATTTTGGGTGCGCAACAGGAATTTCTATTCTCAAATTATATCAGAGGGGTTTGCTTTTATTGTGGAAATTCCATTTTCTCGACGATTAATATCTTGTCTAGAGAAAAAGATAGTCAAATCTCAGAATTTACGATCAATTC
>JBAKGM010000001.1:18674419-18692600 GCA_037177215.1 Asparagus racemosus
ATTTAATGATATTTATCATCATAAAATATATTTATCATTATATATCACATAATATTCAAATTATCGGGGTTTTACACTGAGGCACCAAGGCACCTCGGCACAATAAACCCCAGCCTATAAATAGGCCAGGGGGTTCAGTTTCAAGGGTTGGAAAATTTTGTCTCTCGTGCACAGATTTGAGCATTTCCAAAGAAGAAGTCTCAGATCTAGATCTGGTGCAAGTGAAGAATGCCTTTCACTTCAGATCTACGCGACGAAGAGAAGATTCAAGAGGAGATCTAAATCAGATCTGCAGCGATTCCCTCTGGATCTAAGCTTAGTCTTAATCCCGAGAAGAGCTATGATTTCACTTCGTCGATTTCACTTGATTTAGGCGGTCTATTTCCATTGTGAAATAGTTCTCTCAATCCCGTAGATCTTGACTTGGATCGGATCATGCGGCGGTCCACGGACGGAATAGAGTCCCCGGCACAGGCAAAGACACCCACACAAGCGAGGATCCGATAAACGGATCCCGCGTTTGTTCAACTAGGGTAGAAACATTGTGATCTTTTTTTGGTTTTCGTTGTAAGCCTTATAAAAAGGCGATTTCTATTTGAATTTCATTGTAAAAAAACAAATTTGTAACAGATTCATTTGTAATGACAATCGACACGACTTTCCCCGCGAATAGCCCTGCTTCTATTTGTCTAGCTATGATCCACACGGGTTCAATTGCCTAAAGAGCATATCTTTTAAAACTAATATGATTGCCTCGACAAGGTATTCCCTTCATTTTTCCTCTATGTTGCATATATGAAATCTGATTCTTTTGGGGTTATAGTTGAAGGATTTTTCTAATCCCACCTCTACTATAGAACCAAATATGAGAATTTCTTCTCATCTAGCTCCTCGTGAATGAAATGAAAGGATTCGATAATATTACATATACACATGTATTTAATAACTAATACACTAAACTAAGTAATGGGATTTATTGATATTTCATTTATAACATAGAAAGCTATATATATGGCTAGATGTGTATATTTATAGATAATATTTCTTTTTAAGAAAAAAATCCTTATTTTTACTCATATTGAATCAAGACAATGTTGTAATCCAATAAAAGAATAAAAGGGTTTCGCGAGTGGATAGTGACTCTTTTCTGCTTCATTTGTGGGATCAATCTATGAACTCTCAGAGTAAATAAATTTGTTCTTGGTTCATTCGGCCATCCCACCCAATGAATCATCAAGATTCTTTTTTCTTTTAATAGAAGAATCTTATATTGCCATAGGTTTTTATCGTTCCTATAGCTTCTCCATCACTGGTTAGGCCTGAACTTTGCAATGGAGCTCCCAACAAAATTTGTTCCCAAGTCAATGTCCTCTATTTCTATTAACCCCAGGCTCTTTATTATTTATTTTATATCGATGTTAATGTTTTCTCGCACTACCTTTTATGAGGTGATTCATAAACTATACACATTGGAATCATTTATCGTTGATATTTTTGTTCTCTCTTTCTATCGCCTTTCCATTTATTTGCATCCCTTTATTTTTTTTCCCTTCCTAATTCATAATTAGATTTGTTTTTTTATTAGAAAATTTCTATTGTTACAATTGATCCAGTAATGTAGTGACTGTTTCTTGGGATCTCTACAATATGAAGTAATAAGTTGTATTAGTTATTAATTTATATTTAGTTACATTTAGAAAGTTATTAAATTAATTTCATAGTGGGGATCAGTTTTTTTTTGGAAGCCCAACTCAAAACTCTAAAGAAAAAGCTAACAAGTCACATGTTAAGCATAGCATATAAAAATAATGATTAACCGATTTTTTATTCAACCTTATAGAATTAGAATTTTTTTATTTTTTTTGTTTGATCTAACTTAAAAATAGAAGATGTTTTTTTTCTGTTAAATCACAGGGCATAATGGCAAGATAAATAAAGGTCTATTATTCTTCATCCATAAATATCCAAATTTTTAGGCCTAATACCCCATTCATAGTTCGAATTGTATAGGAACAATGATCAATTTTTGCGTGAATTGTTTGTAGAGGAACCCTACCCTCTCTGATCCATTCGATACGTGCAATTTCTTTTCCATCAATACCCGTGCAAGTTGTATTTGAATTCCCTTTATATCTATTTGTTCATTTAATTCAATAGCTCTTTTTATTGCCTTTGAAAGGAAGCTCTATTTCTTAATTGCAAAGCCATATATTCTACAAGAATATTAGGGTGCCCATAAGGTTTTTCAATTTTTGTCATACCAATGTCGAGTCTTCGATTCACAGAATGAAATTCTTTTGTACATTCATCTATAACATTTTGATCTGTAACTTTTTGATCTCTCCTGTTCATCCCTCTATTAATAAATTTGGGAACCCAATATAGATTACGACCTGGACTAAATTGATTTTTTAAAAATTCTTATGTGTGTAATTCCAATTCCTTGAAAACCTGGGGATATTCTCTTATATTTCTGTACATAGTTCTTAATACAATTTTGTATTTTTTTCATCTTCTTGTAGGCCCAAAGAAAAAATTTGGGTTGTGCGAACCAAAAGGAATGATGGTTTTGGGTTGTACCAAGTCTAAAACCAAGTGGATTTATTATGTGTCCCCTTTTTTTTATTTTGTTATCTTTCCGTCCATTTTTTCTAAATATGAATCTAAATCTTAGATATATCTAAAATATATAGATTTATCTTATGGCGAGTGGGCCTTTTTATCAGATAACTACGTCCTCTAGCCCTAGTTCTTAATTTTTCACAAAAGGACCTCTGTTGACTTCGGCTTTACTAATTGATGATCAGCTTCGCTCAAACCCATATTATGACTAGCATTTGCTGCTACAGAGTAAACCAATTTTAAAATGGGACAAGATGCCCAATAAGTCATGAGTTCTAGTATCATAAGTGTTTCCTCATAAGAACAACCATGAATCTGATCAATTACCCTTCACGCTTAGAAAACGGACATACATATATGTTTAGTTAAAACTTATATTTCTTTACCCCCAATGTGAGAGTTTATCATAAGCTCCCTCCCCCGCCAATGAATGATAAGTATCTATTTTTTATTCCAAAATAATGACGAGATTTATTATCATTTCTTGTATGTCTCGTGAAAGCCAGGGTAGGCACGAATTCTCTCAATTTATGACCTACCACACGATCTGTTATATAAATAGGTAAATTTTCATTTCCATTATAAATAGAGATTGTATGGCCAATCATTTTGGGTATAATGATGGATGGCCAAGACCAAGTTACTATTATTTCTTTCTCCTCTCTTATGTTGAGTTTTTTAATTTTTCTCAATAAATGATTAGCTACAAAAGGAGGTTTTTTAAGTATATTTTCATAGCTGATTACTCATTTTTTTCATTTTAAAGATTAGCATTCTATGTCTAATAGAATAACTCAATCTAAGTATGTAGGTAAGAATAAATACAATAATAATGAATAGAAAAAGGAGAAAATTCTTTAGCTAGATAAGGGGTGGATGTAGCTAACTGGATCAAGGGAGTGGATTGTAAATCCACCATACGAGGTTCAATCCCCATCGTTCACCCATAACATTATTTCAAATTCAAAACATTAGATTTTTAATATTCCTATTTACGGTGACAGGGAATAAAACTACTACTATATTTTTTCCATTTCCTACTTCTTCTTCTAAGTGTAGGATAACCCCAGGGGGTTGTGGGTCTTTTTCTACCAATTTGGGCTCTCCCTTCCCTGCTCCCATATGGATGGTAACTACTTCTCTTACTAAAGGACGCTTACTTAGCCAACACTTCAATCTGGCTCTAACCAAACATTTTTGGTTCCCCCAAATATTACCCACTTATCTAGCTATTGCTAAGCAGTTTTTGGATATCAAACGGACCTCCTCAAAGCGTAATCTTAATGTGGCCGATTTTCCCTCTTTTGCAATCAGTTTTGCTATGGTGCCTACTGCTCTAGCTAATTGTCCACCCTTTCCAAGTGTGATTGCAATGTTATATGGTCGTGCCAAAAGGTATATTGGTTGAAGTAGATTCTTCTTTTTAATCAACAAAAGCCCCTTCAAACTGTACAAGCTTCTTCTAAAGCATATGGCTTTCTAGATGTATATGATGATATCTACATAGATGAATCTTATATGAATTGTATGATGAAGTATCACACGAGTGGATATATAAGAATCCAAATATGCTGAATCGCTCATGTATGATCTTCTACATCCTAGGTCTCCTCGCTCCATCATCTGACTTGTGTTCTTCGTGTAGCTTTTAGACCTAATGAAATTATGAAACTACATCTATACTTCTAGACATTAAGGGAAACATAGGAGATAGCTCTATTTTCTCCTGGGGGATCTTTATAATTATCACTACTTCACTTTCAATTTGCCTCTAACCACGAAATTAAATGTGAATAACATGTCCTCCTCTCTTTGAAACAAGGGGCACTTCCAGTTTAGTGCGTGCTTCAAAAAATTTTGTCTTCTCCAGATTATCATATCTCTAGAGCCAATATTTTCTATGATAAACTACTAAACTCAATCACTTACTGCCGTTACACAATAGTTTTCAGTTGGGATCTATCCTATAGACGTACTCAAATTGGATCAGTGATTGATTTTAGGTTTTATCGTAAACCTATTTGGTTAGTTCCAATTATGTAAATCAATAGTTCAAACCACACTCAAACCATTCGTATAGAACTTTCGAACCAAAAACAATGGTATCTCCAATTACAACCCTTTTGGAATGTAAAATATCTCTTATCACCATTCTCATAGTGTATGAGAAAAATGTATGCATTTCAATTGTGGTCGTATTCTATGTTTATGATTCTACAGATATGACTTTTTCATTCCATTGGAAATTAATTTTATGATATAGATGCTTAAGACCTCCCCCACTATGCCTTGCGATAATCACTCCTTTAGTATTATGACCTTTACCACAATGATGATACCCATAGATCAAATTATTTTATGGACTGGATTTCACTTCACTGTCTAAGGCTGCATTGCTTTTGCTCTGGGTAGAAGTTTTGTATAAATGTATCACCGTGTTATTAAGTATTTTGCTATAAGTTCTTTCTCTATAAGAGTTGGAACAAATTAACCCGATTGAAGTGTAATGATCATACATCTGCAATGCATTGTATGTTCCATAATAGGTCCCATTCTTTTACCCTTTTTGGGGGAGTTTATGACTATTCATAGCTATTACCTTGACACCAAAGAATAGTTTGACCCAACGCTTTTTTATTCTGTCCTTGATCATCATATTTTATTACATTTTTATACCCTCACTATCTATTTTATTTTAATAAATATATCTGTTAATAATATTTTTATCTTAATTTATAGATAATAAATTAAATCTGAATAAGATCTCAAAGGAACCATTTTCCCTCATTTTTCAAGCCTAAATTGAAGCCTAGAAGAAGCCCAAAAGCCTAAGAAATATCGAGTCAACAAGTCAACAAAAGAAGACAAATTTTGTTACAACCTAATTGATGAACTAATTGATTAGCTAATTGATGTGATTGATTAATAGATTAGTTAATAGATTATTTGTAATAGACTTTCATCAATGGCTAATTTTAATTTTCTTAGGGCCCAAATTTGATCTAAGGGCTATTGTTCATTGTTGTAGGCTATAAATAGGGGTGAAGAGTCAGGAGTTTGAGAAGAAAAAATTTTATAAATTTTATTTTGGAGAGAAATGTTACTATTAATTGAGAAGACCTTCTGAATTCTAAATTTTATTTGCAATAAATAAAAAAAATTCTCTTTTTCTATTTTCTACCTTTTTCTCCTTTGATGACGAAGATTGCTTCTCAATAGGCCAACCCTTATAATGTAAGTCTTCATTTCCTATTCTTATGTTCTTGCTAAGATTTTGCATGGTTTAGGATTTTATTTTTGTTCTTTTTAATTTCATATTTGGTAGATTAGATTTATTGCTTTGTAGTGTAGATTATTTCATGTAGATTTATTTTCTTACTCTTTTGTTGCTTTATAGTGCAGATTTTACTTTTATGTTTTTATACTTTATAGCGTAAATTATTTCATGTAGATTTATTTTCTTATTCTTTTATTTCTTTATAGTTACTTTAATTTTTTTTATGCTTTATTTTCTTTCTTTCTTTATTTGCTTTGTACTTTAGATTCACTTTCTTGTCTTTAATATTTTCTAGTATAGATTTTTTTTTCCTTATTTTTATTTTTTAGTATGAGTAAATAATTCTTGTAGGAAATCTAGGATTAGATGAAACTAGTTTAACTTACTTTCATGTTTTTAAATTGCTCTCTTTATGCTTAAAATAATCACGTTAGGATAATCAACAAGAGAACAAATTTGTAGAAAAAGAGTTTGATGGTCTATATTTTTCTTTGGTGGCTTGATAGATTATGCTTATTTAATTCTAGGGTTATCTAATTATTTATTTCTTTTCATGAGCGATAATATTGCTTAGATATGATTTTGATAGGTTATACATATTTTGAGTAACTTAATAGTCTATGCTAAGAAAATCTAAGAAATATGTGAATAAAAAGAGAGTAATTCTTAAATGTAATTTATAATTAACTAGTAGGTTTAATCCTAGAATTCTATTCTCCTCTCTTAATTTCCTTCATCTTTTCATGCACTTCTTGTTTTGATTTAACTTGATTATTTTTTATTTGCTTTTATTTTATTCTTCTCTCTCCCTCATTCATCCCTCTTGTTGTAGCCTTTTATTTTTGTGCCAAACCTCTACCCAAAACATACACCACTTTTATTTACCCTTTGATTAGTTTCCAACACAATCTAAGAACCCAAATAGGATTGTTTTTCTAATACTCTCCTTCCTCGTGGATCGATATCTATAAATATTATAACTTGATTGTTGTGCACTTACAACTGCATGTTTTTATTCCCATCAAGTTTTTGGAGCAATTGCCCAGGAAGGTGCATGTAATTAGAATTTTTTCTATTTTGATTCTTTGATCTGTGCTTTCATTATGAAGGAATAACTTTGAAAAAGAAGATTGAAGACTTGAGAGAAAATTTTCTTCAAGGGGGTTCACCCCCTTGAAAAGGTAAGCTCTTTTTCTACTATTTTCAATTCAACCCTTTAGTCCGGAGTTTCACATTAGAGATAATTAGGAACTAATTTTAAAATAAAAATAAAACTTTTCTCTTGTTGACCATAATAAAATCCACCCTTCATTTGAATAACTACTAAATAAGATAATAAATTCAAACAAGAGTTCTCTTCCTCACATTTTTTTATTTATTGACCCTAATTAAAAATAGAAAAAATTATTGTTGCATCCTTTTGTAGATGCTTTTAATTCATAGGGTTGCATTACATATAGTTAATAGGAAATTACCAAAGTAACTTGAGCATTTTGAATTGAGCACTCAGATGAAAATACTCTTGAGTGTGAAAAACCCCTACTCAAGATAAGGCAAGGGATTTCATCACCCTTTCCTAGCCCACAAATCACTAATTCTACATTACACAAACTCTTACTTTCTAAAACTTATTAGACATTAGCCTCTAAGGATTAGCTCATTAAGGAACAAGGAATCCTTAAATGAACCAGTTTAAGTTTACTTAACTCTATTGGTGTCTAAAGCAAGTTTTAGGGGTTGCATAAGGAGCTCCGCAAGGAACGAGATATTTAATTGGTCATTGAGCTCTCTCTGGTACTATCTAAACCTAGCTAACTGACCAAGTAAACTTTAATTTTTTCACTCAAGAAGTAAGGAGCTGGCCTAGCTTTTCCCTAGAATTAAGAGTATTTATTTCAAGTGGTTGATGTTGATTTATTTAGTTAGATTTTTCTTTTTCTTTTATCATTCATATTCTCTCTCATTAATCTTTTAGATCTTTTAGTTTTTCCCTTTTCATAAAAAATATAAAAAAAGAAAATAATTAATTAACATTTATTTTTATTATTAAATATTTTTCTCAATTTTTATGAGAAAAAATTTTACAAAAAGAGTTTTCATTAGTGTATGCAAGTTTAGATTAGGGATAAAATAAATTTCTTAATTTGTGTTGAATCTATTTTTGAAACTAAAGAAATAGCAAATATGAATCCACCCATTCTTTAGGATATGTGTTATCCTACTAGGAATGTAATTTCATCTTGTAAAAGACTTCTCGAAGGTAATGGCGGTAATTATGAGCTTAGACCTCACTTCATAAACATGTTTTAGAAATTTTTGCGAAATGAATCCGAAGATGCATATATTTTTATATTTGAATTGAGAGAAGTGTATCTCATGATTAAGATTAAAGAGTTATTTGAGGATGCAATTAATGTCAGATTTAACCCCTTTGCTCTTAAGGACAAAGTCAAAAAATAGTTGTATAGCTTACTCACAAATTTTATCTCAACTTAGGATGAATTTCTTATGTTTTCTGAAAAAATTCTTTCCAATGCACAAAATGGTAAAGCTTAAAAACAATATCAAGCCTTGTAAAATAATTCTGGGGGATTAATTCTAAAAATATTTTGAAAAGTTTAAGGGTCTTTTCATCCAATGTCCTCATCATGGTCTAGAAAAGTGATGATTATGCCAAATCATCTATGATGAATTGGACTATTCTTCAATATATCCCTAGAATATATGAGTCATGTGGATTTTATGAAGAAAAATACTAACGAAGTCTAGGAATTCTTAGACACTAAAAAAATCATGCAGTGGGAACACTGTGATGAAAGAGTTTCCCCAACCAAAGCGAGTGGTCTTTCTCTAGAGTCAAGCATTGCCTCTGAAGAGAAGATATCTACAATATATGAGTATATTAGAAGCCTTAGAAACTAAATAATGAGCCCTAGTTTCAATCAAGTTTTTGCCCCACGATGTCATAACTGCCTATTTCAAGCTCATGTTTCAGAGGAATGTCCTCTCTTAGAAAATAATCAACCACCTAGAGTAGATGAATGCTACATTCCAACATCCTAGACAAGGTTGCTGATAGCGGATAGAGTCGTGTCGCGTTGAGGTATCGCTAAGGCTATTTGGGGCTATTGCGGAAAATATCGCATAGTCAAATAGCGGTCAAATATAAATATATTTAAATATTCTGAATAATAAGAAAAATTATAAAAAAATCTAAAAATTCTACAAATGCATATTTGATGCCTAAGCAAGAAATAGATGTATAATAATTGCATAATATTAACAAAATACTATAATTATAAAGAATAAAAAACATATCTGTTTATATTTGATACCTAAGAATGAAATAGATGTGTAACAATTTCATTCACAACATTATCCACATGAAGTCATATAAACTGTAACTTAATATTTTTGAGTTCGAGTACAAACATTTTCATTCACAAGCATTTTCATTAAGTAATAGCATATAAATTGTAAATGAATATTTATGAGTTCGAGTAAAAAATCAGAAGTCATAACATGCCATAAGTTACTACTATAGGTAAAATTACAATTAACAAACATTTGATTTTAAAATGAGATTGAAGTAGAGGAGCAGGAGCTTGCAAAATTACCTTTTTCTCTGTTACGGGCCAAGCCCAATAGAGATAGCCACAGGCGGAGGCGAAGATGGCGTTGACCGGAGGCGGATGCGGTGTCGGAGATGAGAGAGAGGCGAGAGAGATAAGAAGAGGTAGCTAGGGCTTCTGTTACGAGTTTTGGTTGGGAGTCAGAGGTGAGAGAGAGAGAGAGAGAGAGAGAGAGAGAGAGAGGTTTTTGTGTTATGAGTTTGGGTCAGTTCGGGGTTTGGGTCGGGTTCGGGTAGAAAATTTATCCAAAACAAACAGCGGTGTTTAGCGCTTCAAAGCTCTAATCAGCGCTATTTACGCACTATGAACTATTTTTCGAGTGAAAAGAGGTTATTTCCACCTTGACACCCCACGAGCATGGCTAGCAGAGTGCTTCACCACTGCTTCCACGAATAGCATCGCTATTTGCTACTTTTTACAATATTGATCCCAGAAATGATGTGTTTTGTCCAGCCTACAATCTGGGTAGAGAAATCAACCAAATTTTGCATAGAACTAGGAAAATTTCTTTGAAAATTAAAATTTCACTCCCACTTATAATCTCATAATTTCCTAAAGGAAACACAATTCTATTCAACAAACTGAACAATTTTTAATAATCTAATCTGCCATATCCAACCCAGTCTCCTCATCATCAATCACTAAATCCTATTCATTTGATTTCTAATTATGAACAATTTAGTGTCTTAGAGAATGGTTTACAAGCTATGATGACCACCAACATGTTGACTTGGTCATCCAACACTCTAAATTTCTTCATACAAACAACCGATCAATTGCTCAAGTCTAATACTCAAGCTATAGCTAGGTTAGAAACCTAACTTGGTCAACTAGGTAGTGTCGTGAGTGAAAGAAGAAAAGGAAAATTTTATTTTTGGTTCAACCTGTTGCAAACTCTACGAACACTGGATCAAGTTCAAATCACCTAGCTTAAATGAATGCAATTCATACCTTACCGTTAGGGAAATAACTAGATAATCAAGTTAGAATGCCTCTAGATCAAACTCATTCTTCCTCTTCTCCTATTCAAAATGTAGAACCTGAACAAACTCTCTATCTCTCTTTCTAATAAATTACCCCCTTTCAATGATCAAGAATTGCAACCGAACCTGAGCTTACACTAGATAGGTATAAGCCCATTGCTCCCTTTTTAGATAGACTCGGATCTAAGAAAAGCTCTACTCAGGTGGAAAAAATCCTAGAAATTTTCAAACAGGTCAAAGTCAACATTCCTCTCTTAGATGCAATTGAGCAAATTCCCACATATGCAAAATTTTGAAAGATTTGTGCACTAAGAAAAGAAACGCTAATGTTCCCAAGAAAGTCTTTTTAGCTGCTAACCTCAATGACATGCTTTTAAAGTCTATGCCCCTAAAATATAAGAATCTCGGTTGTCCTACTATTTCATGTGTTATAGGAAATGCCTTTATTAATAAGGTACTTGTAGACTAAGAAGCTAGTGTGAATCTTCTTTCCTATTCAGTCTATTAATAGTTAGGGGTAGATAAATTAAAACAAACTAGATATATCCTTTGGTTAGCTGATAGATCTGTGAAAATACCCAAGGGAGAGATAGAAGATGTCCTAATTAAGGTGGAGGAGTTCATCTTTCCCGTTGATTTCATAGTTTTGGATACACATCCTATTTCCAATCTTAAAGTTCAAATCTTAGTTATCTTAGGTAGACCATTCTTAACAATCTCAAATGCTTTAATCAATTGTAGAACCAATCAAATGAAGGTATCTTTTGGTAACATAATTGTTTATCTCAATATTTTTAATCTAGAAAAATAGCCTAATGATCTATATGATCAACCCCTAGAGGTGAGCTTTATCTAGAGAATTTTGAGTGAACAGCAAGAAGGAGAGTGTGAGTCAAATCTTTGTTTATCTAACTTGAGTTTTGAGAAGATCTTTGATGAGAAAATTAAACTATTAGAAGAGATAGATCCGTTGATAGATAATGTATTTGTACTGAGATGACTATCTAAACCTTTCGACATAGAACCCTAAGCCCAACTTTATCCATCTATAGAGGAACCCACTAAGTTAGAGCTCAAACATTCACTCAAAAATTTAGAGTATGCCTACTTAGGGGAGAATGAGACTTTACCAGTCATCAATGCTTCTGATTTGACAACCAGTCAAAAGGAAGCCCTCTTAGATGTCTTAAAAGAGAATAGGGAAGCCATTGGATGGACCATGGCTGATATTAAAGGGATTAGTCTAAGCATTATTTAACACTGGATCCATTTGATAGATGATGTCTAACCTACTAGGGATCCCCATTGTAGGTTAAACCCAGAGATGAAAGAAGCGATTAGAAAAGATATTCTAAAATATCTTAATAATCGGACCATTTATACCATTTTACATAGTTTTTGGGTGAGTCCAGTCTAGGTTGTGCCTAAGAAGTCCAGGATCACCATAATCTAGCATGAAGCTAATAAGTTGATTCCTACTCGAATCTAAACTAGATGGCAAGGTTGCATTGATTATAGGAAACTCAACCTAACTTTGTGGACAGATCACTTCTTTCTTCCTTTCATAGACCAAATGTTAGATTATTTAGTAGGACACGAGTTCTACTATTTCTTAAATGAATATTTAGGTTACAGTCAGATTCTCATTGCTCCTAAAGTTCAAGAGAAAATCACTTCCGCATGCTCGTATGGAACCTTTACCAACCATTAGATGTCCTTTGGGTTATGCAATGTTCCCACCACTTTCCAATGGTGCAACATTTGTATCTTTTCTAATATAAGTGATTCATAGAGATCTTTATGGATGATTTTGTGATATTTGGTGACTCATTTTCTAAAGGTTTACATCACCTCAAACTTGTCTAAACCTGATGTAAGGAGAAAAATCTGACTCTCAGTTAGGAGAAATATCACCTCATAGTCAAATATGGAATTGTCTTAGGGCATGTAGTTTTCAATAATAGCATAGAAGTTGATAAAACTAAGGCAGATCTCATTTCTAACCCTGCTCCTCCTAAAAATGTCAAGGATGTTAGATCATTTCTTGGTCATGCTAGTTTTTATAGATGGTTCATCAAAGACTTTAGCAAACTTGCTAGACCTTTGACCAATTAAGCAAGGATATACTCTTCAATATCTCTCTTGAATGCCTTAAGGCATTTGATTATCTAAAGAAGGAGCTAACCACAACTTCTATCATTCATGAACCGAATTGAATCCTACCCCTTCGAATTAATGTGTGATGCATCCGATTTTACAATTGGTGCTGTCTTAGGACAATGGATGGATTGAAAGCTTCATGTGATCTACTACGCAAGTGGGAAACTAAATGATGCCTAGAAAAATTACTCTTTCACTGAGAAAGTGTTTTTAGGTTTTATGTTTGCCTTAGAGAAATTTAGGGCCTCTCTCATTGGGTCTCTAATCAAGGTTTACATTGATTATGCTATACTTAAGCATCTTTTGACCAAGAAAGATGCTAAAGCACAGCTTATTAGATAGCTTCTTTTGCTTCAAGAGTTTGATTTGTAAATTCTTGAAAAGGAGTAGATAACCCCATAGCAAATTATTTATCTAGGCTTCCTAATGCACCAATATCAAATGTTCTAATAAACGATCATTTTCTAGATGAACAACTCCTACAAGTCAAGTCTGTACCATGGTCTATAGATATTGTGAATTATCTAGTTATAGAAGAGCTCCCCTCTTATTGGTCGAAATAGGATAGACCCCTTTTCTCTCCCAAATGAAATATTTCTACTAGGATGATCCCTATCTGTTCAAGTATTATCCTTATTAGATCTTTAGGAGATGTATTCCAAATAAAGAAATTAGGAATGTTCTCTCTTTTTTTATGAGCAAGCCTGTGGGGACCACTTTGGCCCAGCTTGTTCAAAGATGTCTTTGAGTTCTACAAGGTATGTAACCATTGTCAGTTTTAGGAAGAATCACTAGGAGAAATATGATGCCCCTACAACGAATTCTCACGGTTGAACTTTTCGATGTGTGGGGCATAAATTTCATGGGTCCATTTATTTTTTTTAGAAAGTTATACATTCTAGTAGCAGTTTAATACATGTCCAAATGGGCTGAAGCGGTTGCATGTAAAACCAATGACAACAAAGCGGTCATCAAATTTCTCAAATATCACATTTTTTCTCGATTTGCAGTGGCACGTGTGATAATTAATGATAACGGTGTACATTTTTGTAACTATTCTTTTGAATCTTTGATAAGAAAATACTCAATCACTCATAAATTATCCACTCCTTATCATCCCCAAACTAGTGAAAAAGTTGAAGTTACCAATAGATAGATCAAACAAATTTTAGAGAAAATTGTAAATCAAAATAGAAAAGATTAGTCTGCTAAATTAAATGACACGTTGTGGGCTTATCGAACCATATTCAAGACAAATCTAGGAATATCTCCGTACATGCTCGTTTTAAGAAAGGCGTGTCACTTATCGATTAATAATGCAGTATATTAATTTTAATTTAGACTCCGTAGAAAAAGTAAGAATGCTCAAAATAAATGAATTAGAAGAGATTAGAAATGAAGCATATATTAATTCAAAATTTTATAAAGAGAAAATAAATACTTTTCATGATAGTGCAGTAATACAGAAGAATTTTACATTGAGACAAAATGTGCTGCTTTATAACTCAAAACATTATCTTTTTCTCAAAAAGTTATGATCATGATGGACTGGTCTGTTTATTGTTAAATAAGTTTTCTCTCACGGAGCAATTGAGATAAAGAATCCTAAAAATGATGATATTTTTAAAATCAACGATCAATGGTTAAAACTATTTTTAGAATTCTCTACAATCAAAGAAGATGAGGTGTTGGTTCTCCATGAACCACACTATTTGTGAAAAAAATAAAAAAAGAGGGTATTTGTCCTCTTTTTTTTAGCCCATGTACATAAATATTTTATTTTATTTTCCTTTCTTCAAAGGCCTACTCATAGAGGCCCAATTTACAAAAAATAATAATGAGCTGCTGGGCTAAGGTCTAGCCTAACAAGAAAAATAATCGAGTTGGGCTAATTGGTTAGCCTTATGAGCTAATCGATTAGCACTATCAAACCCTTCTCTCCCATCTCTCTGCCACCCCCCCCCTCTCCCCCCCCCCCCTCTCCTCCCTCTCCCTCCCTCCCTCAATCTATTGAATCTCTCTTCAATCGATTGAATTTTTTGATCTCCGATGACTAATCGACATCTATTCAAGTTCCCCTTAACAAAATCAGCAACAAAATTTTTTATATCTCTTGAATTGAAGGTATAAATTGAAACCCTAACTCGTTCATTTGTGAAATTGATGAGTTGAATGATTATGAGTTGATGCAATGAAACATGGGAACAGTTGTGATTAATTTTTGTGTGGAAATTTCTATGAAAAAATAATGAAATTTTGATTTAAGGAAGCACTAATAGATTATTTCCTGCAGCTAATCGATTAGCTCATGAACTAATTGATTAGTTACAATAGCTAATAGATGAACTCCTTGCAAAAACCCCCTTTTGCTGAAAAATTATACACTAACCCCTGACTTGCCTAGTTCTTACAATTTAACCCCTCATATCTAATTTAAAAATTTTGTAATTTAGATATGGCTTTGGGGAAGAGACAGTGAGTAGAAGAATTCATTTTGAGTTATGATCAGTTACAGATCCATTTTTTGAGGGTATTCAGAACCAATAAACTATTTGAGTTTGCATGTATAGTCTAACTTTTTGAGGAAGCAAGTTTGCTTAGCATGCTGATTGGGAAACCCAATATAGCCAAACTCCACTATTGTTAGGGAGTATTATGCTAGCTGGACCCGATTGAATGAGGATTAGTATACAGCTTGATCGACCGCGAGAAGAGTGCGAGTCACGATCACTCCTAAGATCGTTCGCCATATCTTAGGACTACCCAAACCCCCGAAGGATAGCCCCAACTTTCTTTGTGCTTTAGCTAATTTGAGTATCGCTTCTTTTGGTACCCCAAAAAGATTTTTTTTAAATCTCTATATGAAAATCAATGGGTGGCACCTCACATGCGAATTTAAGACCGAAACACGGTCTCAACTGACCTTCTCTAAGTATTTGGCACTCCGCGCTACAGTACCTCAGTCGACTGCTACAGTATCAGCTGCTACAGTACCGGCTGATGTGAAAGGCGTTGCCGGTCGCTACAGTCTCTGCCGACTGCTACAGTGTCACCTGCTACAGTCTCGGCCGACTGCTATAGCTCGCCTGCTATAGTGCCGACCGCCTGCTACAGTGCCGTCTGCTACAATCTCGGCCGGCTGCTACAGTGTCGTCTGCTACAGTGGCAGGCGCCTTTCTAAGCCGTTCTGCTACAGTAGACCGACCCCCGCTACAGTCTCAGCTGACTGCTACAGTGTCGTCTACTATAGTGCCGTTCTGCTACAGTTGACCCCCCCAGCTACAGTACCGGCTGATTTCCTAAGTCGTCCTGCTACAGCAGACCGACTCGTCTGCTAGAGTACCCTCGAACGATTGCTACAGTAATAGTGCTACAGTACCTCAAAAATGTTACAGTGCTTCCTGCTGTAATGGTTGGCCTTGAGTCCTACGCCAACAACAAGTCAACATCATAATTAATTGCGCTGTGCTGGCCACATGGCTTTGTAATTACTCCCCATGCCTCACATCAAATCAACGGTGACTCACTCCACATATAAGCTGACATGTGTAAAACCAATGCTAAAGTGACCAAATTGCCCCTCTCTCATTCCTACAAAGAGAGAAAATTTTTCATAGTAAAGGTACGCTATTTCTTCTCCCCCTGCACTCTGCAATTAAGAACTCTTACTGTTCATCTTCTCCTCCACTCAAGCTCACTTACTGACTTAATCGTCAGAGGTACAACGGGGAAACAAGCCCCGCCCTCTCACGAGCTTCTACTTGTGTAGGGTGGAGAGCGGCCCAACTCAGAGCTAGATATTTGGGAGAGAGAGCGGATCCCCATTATCACCATCATCCAAAACGTCAAACCAGTTTTAACCGAGATTAGTGACTGTGTGATTGAGTATCAACAACTTCCATAAAGTAGAACCAAAAGACAACATAAAAAAGGTATTTTCAAAGCTCTTGGGCGTTTAGTGTAATTTATCCAAAAGATATTAGGGGCCTTCTACAAGTATTATTGGGGATTTAGTAGGATTTTGAAATTATTGGTGGCTTACTCCAAAATACTGAAAGTCCATGAAGGTTTAGAGTAATTTACCCATAATAATAATAATAATAATAATAATAATAATAATAAGGTTAATGAAAGTTTGAAGGGATGGTGGACATGTCCTCATTTTTAATTGAAAGGATAAAATTATAATTATATAAGTAATAATTTTTCTTCTTTTCTACTCTCTTTCTTGCTTCTAGAACATTCTACGACATTCAATATCATGAAAATAAATTTGGATCCCATATAATTGATTTTAGGTTACAAAAAAGTCAAGAGTCTATGCATATATTTATTCCATAATTTATTCACTCTAACATTTAAAAAAAATACTGAGGATAAGAAAAATTAGTGAAGGATATTAGGTTCAAATACTGAAAGGTAAAAGACAATTTTCTTCTAGAAAATAACTGTATTTTCACACGCACATTCTCTCTCTCTCTCTCTCTCTCTCTCTCTCTCTCTCTCTCTCTCTCTCTCATCCCCGCCTCACCGCGACCTCCCTTCCCCCTTACGCTCTTCCCTGCCTCCCCCTTTTCTTGAATGCACACTCTCCATAAAGAAAATGAAATTATTCAAAACTTAAATATACAAAAACGCCATCATATCGCGTGCAGTTGCACCTACTGAGTTTCTAGCATTATTAGTGTTCCAAGTCTTAAAATTATAATTGACTCAAGATTACAATTTTAAGATTACAAATTAAACAAGAAAATTTATATTGGCTAGGTTCTTATATGCCGATAAAGCGTCGATCTAGTATTACGTTGACGGTCCAACTAAAGCATTAGGTCTTTTGGTGATTGACAATCTCTAAGTAAGTAGATAACTATTTATCTCAAAGATATACTAATAGATCCTTTCTCACTAGGACTGTTGATTAAGTCAAATGACTAGCTGAAGACGACATTGTAGACAATCAAAAAGTCAAGTTCTGAAGACGAGGGTCACATACCCTCCAGTTGCAAAATCTTCAGACTTGAGATTCTCTCACGTAGTGAAACTCAAGACTCAACTGAGATTCGCCTATGCAGAGAAGCTCGACATTCAACCGAGGTTCGCCTACGCAGCGAAGCTCGGCATTCAACCGAGGTTCGCCTACACAGCGAAGCTCGACATTTAGCTGAGGTTCGCCTACGCAGTGAAGCTCAACATTCAACCGAGGTTCGTCTACGTAGTGAAGATCGTCATTCAACCGAGGTCTGCCTACGCAGCGAAGCTCGACATTCAACTCGAAGGTCGTGACATAGCGAAGCGCGAAGCTCGCCTGCACAGCGAAGCTCGTCATAACGACCACGAAGACCATGACAGCCACGTGGGTTAAGTGGTGCACATCGGTTATGCCCACAACCTCATCAGTTAGACCACGTTCCCATGATTTTAACTCGCCAGTTACATGCTCAAACTCTTATAAATATTCGTGAGCAGCTGTTAAGGATGGACAGAGACACAGAGATGGGCATGCACAG
>JBAKGM010000001.1:18720552-18733860 GCA_037177215.1 Asparagus racemosus
TGCTATCTTATTTGCAATCTATAATCTATTTTGCTTAACTTTTTTAAAACACTATTCACCCCCCCTCTAGTGTTTAGTGTGATCAGATTAGCGATCCTACAAATTATCCTTGTGTTGGAGAACTCTACGAATCTCGGCAAGATATTTGATCAACTACTTGAAGCGTTCGAATCTCTAGAGCAAAGCAACGTTCACTCCACCAAGCATAGCAACTAACATCAACTGAGAGCAATGCAAGGTGAACCATATCACTAAATACATATATGGTAGCTCCACCCGAGGATTGGGCACTTGATTTCTCGGACAACTTTCTTCCTGCCTCAGATATTCGGTGGCTAACTCCCGTAGGCCGTGATGAATAAAGCTCACCATTACAGGTAAAAGGGCTAAATTATACCCACAAGCTAGCAACACGGCAAAATGTAGCACCTTGATCGAGATACGGTCCTTCGACCGAGAAGGAACAACGCACCCCTTCAACCAAACGGAGAAGAAGCCTGCAAATAATGCCCGCTAAGATATCGGTTCCCTTGCTTGATGATGAAAGCTTTCAAATTTATCGCCAGCATGGAATCCACACACATCTAAGTCTGTAATGTGAAGTACAAGACCTTCACCAAAAATACGAGTCCCAACATCTTTGGCCTCAATAAGAGGGATCGAACTCACACCCCGATCCTTTTTGCTGACATGATGAAACAAATAGTCTACCCAAGGAACATGAGGTATAGTGAGATCGTGTCCGGTATTCTCAGTAACACTTTAGCAAATGAGGAAATGGCACACCAACTCTCGGAATACCTCCGCCACCTGGGCAACATGGTTTGGAGGACTCAACTCTTCATCTGTGGGAAAGATCTTCTCGTATGGGCGACTTCCCACCGGTAAACGAGACACTTCGAATATCTCATGGAGAGCTACCCCAATCTCCCCCGCCGGAGTAAAGAAAGTGTTGTTGTCACAATTGTATAACTCCAAGATGCCATACAAGATAGGCACGCAAATCTCAGCACCATACTTGGAGGCTCTCATCGTGGCATATAGCGCCATCTCATGTAACCTATCCACAAAGGTTTCAAGAGCGAAGTCAACCAAACAAGTCCACCATTGGGTATCTACCGATATGATCCAACCAAGAAACCTGGCGTCTGCCTCAGGATATTGAGCATCATTCTTGACAAGTTCATTCTCGAAAGTGTTTGAAATCGCAGGGACTTCATTGACTGGTACATCCTCACTTACGAAACCAAGACGTAGTCTGATGATGTTGATTCCATAAAGTCACTCGTGATGAAAGCCACCTCCGCGCTTTAGAGAATCTATCTTATGCTATCCTCACTGTTTGTGAGATTGTAGCACATGAAACAAGGCACAGCAAGACGCTGTAGATACATGAAGAAGACTTGGCGCTCTATCGCTGGTATACCGAATTGTCGATCTCCTTGGGCATAGTACCTGTATTTCTCTCCCTAGTTGAAGAGGGAGTTGTCGCCAGGAATGCTATCTCCAAAGAGGAATTGTGGCTTCACCGACACATCCTCATCAGGAATTGAGAACTTAGCATCCATGATTATCTCTCGAAGAGATCTTGTATTACCTGCACGAAAGGTTTCCATCCTCCCCTGGTTGCTGTATTCTAAGAATAAAGGAACATTCCCGTCAAAGACGTCCAGCACTTCAGGATCATGTGTTCCATCATGCCCAAAATGGCTACAACGATCTACAAGGGCCCTCGAGTAAGTAGCTGCACAAAGATGAAGATCAAATTAGACCAAACATTGGTAAGATGAAACAAAGTCTAGTAAAAACTGTGAACTTCATCCATATACTTAATTTGGCGAAACTCATCCAACCAAGTTATGTGGATCTCGCCCAAGTGAGGGTCACTTAAATCAGCAAGCCCCACTCTAGCGAAGGTCGCTCAAAATAAAGCAACGAACTCCACTTGAACGGAGTCCACTGTAGAAGCCCAAAGGGCTAACGAGCTCTGCCCGAAGAACGAAGCTCAATTCAACAAGTGCCAGTAATAGCTGCTAACAGAACTCCAGCGCGAACGACAAAGCCTCGTTGGAGAAGACCACAAGTGGTCTTGAAGATCTCGCCTTCGGTAGTGGATCAAGTGTTTTAAGTGCCTTGAGGAACTGTTTAAAGCCCAATGGACTAAGAATAAACTGATTTGAAGATCGCCATTAATGGGTTCAAAGCTTACCCGCTACTATCTCCAACCGCACTGGTGCCTCTTCAGCTCTTGGCTGAAGAGCTCCTCAAGCAGAGCCTCTCCCTCTAGAAATTGCATCACGAGGAGCCATTGATGAAAGCTAGTAAAGATTCTGAGAAAGCTAAGACTTGAAGAAAAGTGGAGAGTTTTTGAAATCAAGGTGGAGAAGAAGAAGGCAAAACAACCTATTTATAGGCTAAAATCCCTAGACTCTGCTAAAGGATTCTCACCCTGAACTTCGCCGAGTATTTTTCTAAAGCCAGATCCACCGAAGATCCCGCTACCAAACTCCGCCAAAGATTTTACCCAAAACTTCACCAAAGATTCTTGCCTCGAACTTCACCAGAAATATCTCTCCGAATAAACTTCACTAAAATTTCAGGCACACAGATTGAAGACCTGAATTCTTGTGCTAAGCTCGCCTAAACTAACAAACATAGCTCCACCCAGATGACTGTTTTCTCAAGTAAGTGAACTTCACTAAGTCTCCAAATTAAGAAAAATCATAACTCAATTTGTGTGAGACCCTATATAGTGAACCTCGCCAAATTGACTTAGCAAAAATTCACTAAGTTCTAAAATTGAGAAAACTAGAACTGAATTTGTTCAGACTTCATTTGGTGGACTTCAAAACTGACTCTCACCAACATAAGAAAGCCTAAGCCTCACTTCCAAAAGCAGTGACTCTATGAAAAGTTGAAACTCATTACAGAAGCAAAGTACATGTAGATCAATTACACGAGATATAGACAATTTCAGCTGGAAGAAAAGTTCATTTTTATTGACCGAAGACGCTGTTACAAGTCGACACTCAAACTATCAAATTACAAGGATGATGGGTATTTGTTGCTATTTACTACTGTCCTATATTCCTAAGGTATGGGTAGTGTGATGGCTGAGAAGCATACACGAGCTACATCAAGCTACAACTCGTGCATTCTTAGCTACACAAGATTTGGAGATAGGAAGTGCTCCCGTTACTCCAAATTGAGCCATATCTATAGGAAGAAGCACTTCCTATGGTCAAAAATCGACGTTGGGCTTGAGTCAGCCACACAACATCTAATTACGATCTAGGTTCGTTTTTGTGACACCTAGTTACTGTCGGAGTCTTCGCTCGTGGAGACCAAAGGGTCTTTCTTCAAGTGCCATTTCAGTCGCCGAACGGCCTTACAGAGAGAGCAGCACTTAAGGCCCCATGCATCTCTATCGCGATCAAGTTCGCACCAAGCCATCGACTGATTCTTGATGACCTGTTCGAGCATCACCTTCTCAAGCAACAACAATTCCGCTAAGTGGCGGAATATACGGAGTTCATCCACTTAATTGCTCTGAACTTGGGCTAACTCCTGTTAGAGTTTTCTTATCTCAACTCCTCTGTCAAGGAGCATCTCTAGTCTATGCGGTATTGGCCCAGATACGGAGAAGAAGAAGACGAAGAAGATGGAAAGAGCAATGAGAACGGATGAGGATGGCTACTATTTATAGCTAATTTTAAATCTTAACTCCTGAGGCAATCGTATCTTTTCAAGATCTGATTGGGCCAGACAAAGACACTTTGACTTAGCCTAAAAACTCGGTCAAATCCATAGCAGATCTCATAGGATCTTCAATCAAGAGATCTTAGCCACAAATCACAGCACAAATCTAGAGGCGAATTAGAAAAAACTTTGCCAAAACAACAAGCATCATTAGATGACATACTTCGTCAACGACAGCTCAAAATGCATTGAGCTTCGCCAGCTAGCGAACATCACCAATCAATGAGCTTCGCTTGGTAAGACAGCTTTGGTGTAAGGGCAAGCGAAGAATAGATGACTGTTGGATTCTAGCTCCAAATTGCAAACGGGGCAATTTGTTCACCCGTCCATCCTTTTTTCAGCAAGTTTTCTTTAGTTTGAAGTCTCCTTTTAATGAGAATCCAAACAAAGATGTTTACCTTGGTAGGGATAAAAGCTTTCCAAATGAAAGTATATGAGTTAAAAAAACTACCTACGTAGTTATCAGGGAGTAAAATAAATTAACTGAAAAAGTTCCAGATGAGAGTAGATGCAACCAAAGACTATCTTGAGAAGAGTTTTCTGGTCTGCTAGCAGAGTCAAGATGTAAATAAAATGTACTGATCTCATTTTTCTCCTCAGGGGAAGATCCTCTTCTAAGTAGAGGGTGCCACATCTAGGAGTTATTGTGGTGATATCCTTGAGACTGACATTAGAATTGGCCGAGAAAGCCACTTGATAAGCTTTAGGGAATAGGCTACCTAGGGAGTTATGCCCAATCCACTTATCTTCCCAGAAGTGGATAATTGCTCCATCACTTAATTTCCACTAGATTAGACTGAAAAAGTATGATGAATAGAGTGCAAATTGTGATAAAAACTTATAGACTGATCCCTTTGGAGGTGGGCAAAGAGGGTTGGGTTGATGTTTTGAGTGTAGAGAGTTGAGGACACATCTAATGAAGGAATTACGATCAATAATTTTTCACAACCATTTAGAGAGAACGGCATGATTGAAAATAGGAAGATTAATGACTCCAAGCGCCCCCCCCCTCCTATTTGGAAATTATTGCTGGTAATGCCAATCTTTTAAGACTTTATTTCCCATTATTACTAATTCTAGGTAAAAATAATAGAAAGAAAAAATATTGTAGTTTAGTTTAATTTTTTTTGTTCGCTTTAAATTTTAAATTGCTAGTTGTATGCGTCTAATAGAGGCAGGATCTATATGGGTGAACCAAACATGAAACCAAAAAAAACTCTGGAGAATACTTAAAACTCTAAAATGCATGAATACACGAGTCATTAACCTTGAAGCCAATCGGTTAGATGATAATCACAAGGATAGGGATGAACATACAAGGCCTATGCCAAGAGGGAAAAATTCAAATAATTGACTTTCTCTTCCTTCCCTGCCTAGAAGGAACTTAGATAGAGGTCAGAAGATAATAACAGGCCAGATGATATCACAAAGAGGGTTAAGGTAGAAGTCGCTTCCTATGATGAAAGACGCGACCCATAGGGTTTTCGTGATTAGATGACAGACATTGATTACTATTTTGATTGGTATGACAAGTCCAACAATCATAGGGTTAGATTCACTAAGATGAAATTGTCCATCTGTCAAAAATTTACTAGACCTATGTTGAGAGACAACTAGAACACTTAAGACCCCCACCTATAGAGTTCTGAATGAGATGATGGAGAAACTGAAAGAAAAATAATTACCTCAAGCCTATAGGACGTAGCTTTTAATTCGATGATACACCCTACGATAGGACAGACTATCCATACATGAGTATAGAAGTAAATCTGACAAACTAATGGTTCAATGTGACATCCAGGAAGATCCTAGTGTTATATTGTCTAGGTTTTGTATTAGATTAGGACAAATATCAAAGGGGAAATGAGTCCTCATATGGTCAACTCATTAGAACATGTCTATCACGTTGCTTAGAATTTTGACCAATATCTTAAAGTCTCTAGTCCTATGAAGTTTTCAAACCAAGCCGAGGAGCCACAATAGAAATCAATGAGTGGAAATCAATGAGCAATAAGACTAAAACTAATTATAATACTTCCTTAGATTAGAAAAGAAAACTGTTGGTTGTCGCTTGTGATGAGAGATATATATGATCTTTCTGAAGGGACTTCCAACAGAATAGTGGAGATGTGCTCTTTTTTTTTTGTTTAGGTAGGATCTTTTTGTGCGTTAGTAGAGCCTTAATCTTCACACTTGGTTGACGATATGACCAAAGTAAGGGGATCAACATTGTTGAATTGTCTTGTTGATGGAGGAAACTTGTTGATTTTTTCGTGGGTGATTGGAATCCTAATGAGAAAATTTAAACTTTAAACTTGGGAGTTTAACCTTTATAGGTGGTTAGAAACCCTAAGACCGATAATAAAACTCCAAATGAGGGGGTGTAGTCATTTATGGGTGATTAAAAAAATGTAGGCTATTTATAAACTCCAAATGGGGGTGTTTAATAGGGTTTAGGCCTAAGCCAGGCTTCAATGATGAAGCTATAGAGATTGACTAAGCAATCTAAGATGAGATGAGAGAAGAATGTTGATGCCAAGCCTTGATCTGACAACAAACCCTAGCAAAAAGTGGGGCGAACTCCCCTCCCCCCCCCACCGCCGAAACACACTCCCACCAAACATACCTACCCCAAAAGTGGCCACAAACCCAATGAGAACAGGCGAAAATTAAAATCAAATTCTGACCCTTGAAATGAGGGTATAAGGTCTCTATTTATAGAGGTAGCAGTCTTCCTTACGTAAGGCTTGATATGTGAGGTTCAGAGCTTACGTCGGTTACTTTTTCTTGATCTCTGCATAAGGGATATCAGCATTTTGTTATTTTGTGGCTACATCTTTTGACATGTTGTAGTCCTGTTTATAAAAATATTTGTTAAAAAGCTGATGTGACAGCTACCCTCTAACCTCGCATTTATGTGATGCTCGTAATACCCTCCCCCCCCCAAAGTGATTTTAACTTTGTGCATGGCTACTTAACATATGGTATTTTAACTCCGCATTTGTGGGACTCAACCATTTTTCGAAGTTGATTTATATATTGCCTTGACTTGAGGCTCAGTGGACTTTATCCCCTTGGCCAAGTATGGACCTTTTTGACTTTTCATGGATCCAATGATCATGTTGAATGATCTTTTTCCCCTTGATGGGTCTCATATAGCTTTCGGGGTGTTTGATCGAAGGTTTGATATTTATATCTCCTGGAAAAACAATCATCAATAATTCAACAAATAAAAATGGAAAGACTCCTACATATTTTAATTATCAATGTCTAGGTCACCTTGCATGTCAATGCCTGAGTTAGACTTGCATCTAGGAATACAAGACTGAATTTTAAATGAGGAAAATGAGTTAGAAGTAGATGTTCGTTATGTGCCTGAAGAAGAAGCTAGCTATTGTGATGTGACCTTAGGCGTCACTTCAACAACCACTTTGGGATTCATGCATATAGTAGTACCATCTAGTGGGAATGCAAGCAATGAATTAACTCAACACTTTCTTGAGATTTTTAAGAAGCTAACTAAATTTAATGAATTATTGTCAGAAGATCTAATATTGAAGTTGAAATATTGTAGGTTGAACTCAACTCTAGCTACATTTGATAGGACTTTGAAAGTTCTAGCAACATTCGTTGATGCAAGATCCACAAATTTGAGTTTGCATGAAGCCATTACTGCTTGGAAACCTAAGAACCCTATCAACTTAGTTTCTACATCTTTAGGTTTTAGACATAGTGCCTTAGTTAATTCTCTTGCACTAGTTATGATTTGCATATTAAGATACAATGGGAATTTGCTACGAATGTCATTTTTAAATATACAATTTTTAGTCTTAAATGTTTGTAGAAGCTTATAGTTGATAATTATGTTTTTAAATCAAGTTCTATGCATAAGAAATAGGATCATATAGAACCATTAAATAGACAGGAGAGAATTTCTATGAACAGCTTTTACCAAAAGGAATCGATTTAAACCCAGGCTTTGATATTGAAAATTTCTTTCGCACCACAAACTGATAGATTTTTGCAGCTCTTGACATAGTCATTGTACCATGCCTTGTTTACCACCTTTACCGACCATGCCGCTAGATGGACAGACTAATGATGATGGAGCAATGTCAATTGCTAATGATGGATTAAAGTACTTAGTTCATTGGTGTGAAGATCCAGATTCAAAGGAGCGTACAGCTCGGTCCAGAGTACTATCATCAACATTATTCACCAGTGGTGAATTCTTCCAAGCGTTAGAGAATTGATGGGGATAAAAATTAGTTTAGATTCAAACGCATTAGGATTTTATTATTTGCTATGGTTTTGATTTTAATATTGTTACGATTAGATTGAATTTGGTGAAAATAATATACATTCTATTATTGCTAATCGGGTCATACGGTTTGATGAATAGTGAATCAAAAAATAAAATTTTCAATAAATAAATAGGAAACTTGAGACTAAGATGCTTCGGAATGAAAATGAGGGAATGTCCACAATACCTAAATTGAATCATAAAAATTTGAGGAGTTCTGTAAGCTCTTTAATCAGGGCTTAGTAGAAGAATTTCATAAGGTTACAAAAACTGAAGATAGAAATCAAGAAATGGAATTTCAATTAGATATCAATTGGTAGCGCCCTAATAGAGGAAAAAGATGTTGTTTATGAATTACTCATATATTCTTCAAAATTATATGTCCCTACAGAATTAATTTAGAAAACAGTTAGAGATATGGGACAACAAACAGTTTTTATTGAAGCATTCCTCTAATGAAGTTGCTAGGAAGCTCTATAATAAATGAAATATACATAATTGTGATCAATCAAATACTACAAAGTCTCGGTACTTACTATCATTCGGAATTGGACCAAAACGGAACTTCTATCTATACCAGTAGTACAATATCAGATTGGGGAGGAAAATCAGAATTAGAAATTGATAGAAGGATATGGGCATGTGTAAGTAGGAAACAAAACATATCTATTGTAGTTCTATCATTAGCTATGGGTTTTGAATCTAAGAGAAATTTTAGATAATGTTTGTTACTTTGAAATTTTCTTGTCTTTCTTAAATGATAAGGGGGGCGGGGAAGCTTGAATAATAAAAAATGCTTTTCTAGAGTTTTGTCAACAGGTTGCTTGTATAGGTGGAGATCTGCCGGTATATTCTAAGTCCTTATGTGAGGAATTACAAAAGAAATTTTTTCAACAAAGATGCGAATTGGGAAGAATTGCTTGAGGTAATATGAACCGGAGACTGTATCTTGATATACCTTTGAACGATACATATCTATTACCATGAATTCTAGTGGCTATTGTGGATCATTTAATCGGAATGAAAATTGGAATGGGTACACTTGATGATATATATCGCTTGAAAAATAAACGTATTCATTTTGTAACAGATCAGTTACAAGATCAATTCGAGGCCTGCACAAGGGGCTATTTGCTCAGTGGTAGAGTGCACCCATGATAATTGTGTCATTATGCCTGGGCTATGAGGGCTCTCAGCCACATGGATAGTTCAATGTGCTCATTAGTGCCTAACACGAGATATGGATTATGTAAGGCACGTAGCATATCCTATTCGAATCGGAGTTTGAAACCAAACGTCTCTTTAGGAGGATAAATGAGGGCGATTCAGGTAAAATCCAATGTAGATTTAACTTTCTATTCGCTCCTGAGATTTGGATGATTTTGGGGGCAGGGGGTTGGACTACCGTGACTCCTTTCTTCAAGAGAACTCATACACCACTTATCATATGGACATCAATCTCTCGAGCACAGGTTTAGGTTCAGCCTTAATAGGAAAATGGAGCACCTAACAACACATCTTCATAGACCAAGAACTATGAGATTCTTGGGTGACTGAGGGATCATACCATTCAAGCTGCTTGTTTTTCAATCTTTTCCAGGAGTTCTGGAGAAATCTTTCACTCCCTTAGTCACTGCAAGTGCCCCACCCTCCCCCCCCCAATCTATGCATCAGGATGTGTCCATTTACATATCTCTTGACTCAAAATGGGAGCAGGTTTGAAAAGGGATCTTAAAGTGTCTAGGGTTGGGTCAGGAGGTCTCTTAATACCTTCATTTTTCTGCCCATCAGAGTTATTTCACAAAGACTTGCCATGGTAAAGGAGAAGGGGGAACAAGCACACTTGAAGAGCGCACTACAACGAAGAGTTGTATGATCTGTTTGGGAAGGATGAGTCGCTCTTCAAAAAAGAATCTGTGATTCCCTCCCAATCGGTTAGATTGTAGGTGTGATAATTTACTTCACAAGTGAGGTCTATGGTTCGAGTCCAAGCTGACCCAGTTGCACTAGAAAAAGAATAGAAGAAGCATATGACTCTTTCATGCATACTCCATTTGGTTCGGGGGGGGGGATATTGGCAGAAGCTCCACTCTTATAATAGGATCATTGTGATTACATGTTAGATGTCTAATTGTTCAGATAGTAATGATAGTATCTTGTACCTGAACATGTTGCTCATTTTTCTAAGTAATGAGGAAGAGGGCCGAAACAGGCCACAGAAAGACACTACTGAGAAAAAAAGATGGGCTGTCAAAAACGTAGAGGTAGGATGGGCAGTTGGTTAGATCAAGTATGAATTGTATATAGACGATTATTGGAGCAGCTCCCATAGGGTTCCATCATCTGGGATCCATGGGGAAAAGGTTCAAGTTAGCCCTTACTAATAGCTTCATGCACTATCTCCCTTCAACGCTTTGCTTTGAGCGAAATGTGGCAAAAGGAAGGAAAATCCATGGATAGATCTCAACATCTCTATTACATAGGAGGTACGAGATTGCCCCAAGGACACCTTCAGCACTAAGGGACCACGAACCAACCATAGACCCAGTTTAATAGGTGGAACTCATTAGCTGTCCACTCTCTTGTTGGGCAGTAAGGGTCGAAGAAGGGCAATCAATCATTCTAAAAATAAAACCAGCATTCTTAAGACTAAAGTGTCAGGTAGAAAATGGAAGAGAGCTCTTTTTTCTGATTCTCCTATAGTTGGATTCTTTGAAACCACAAAATCCTTAGAATGAATAAGATTCCAACTTAGCACCTTTTGAGATTTTGAGAAGAGTTGCTTTTTGGAGAGCACAGTACAATGAAAGTTGTAAGCTATGTTTAGGAGGGAGTTATTGTCTATAGTCGACCTCTATGGTAGAATCAGCCGAGGAGGCCAAGAGGCAGTGGTTTAGCATTTGGCAAATATTATCAATTCGAGTCTGCTTATCTCCAGCCCATGAAGTTGCTGACACTATGAAAATACCTAACTTTTCCAATTTACGAGTTCGATCTATGATTTAAGCGACAAAATGCTTTAGGAAGTTGAATATAAACATAAATCCGGAGATTCCCAAATAGGTTAACCTTTCTAACTACTGATGAATCCATCGGTAAGCAAGAGACAACCTGGCGAATTAAAGCATCTTAGTAGTTAGAGGAAAAGAAAGCAAAAGCAATTCATGAAATAGCAGCGAGTGAAATGGGAGCAACCTAAACCTTGGAAATGAAGTGGTGGGAGAGCAATACCATCGTCATGCTGCTAGCTGGAGCAGTGCAGTACTGCACCCTAGACAGCGAGAGTCTAATAGCTGACAGCATCACTAGCTTATGCTTTCACTCGAGTAGCATGGAGCACATGGAATCACATGTGAATTTCAAGGACCACCTTGCAAGGCTAAATACTCCTGAGAGGCCAATAGCGAAGTAGTACCAAAGGGGAAAGGTGAAAAGAACCCCCGTTTGAGTAGTGAAATAGAACATGAAACTGTGAGCTTCCAAGCAATAGGAGGAGAATGTGACCTCTGAAGGCATGCTTGTTGAAGAATGAGTCGACAACTCATAGGCAATGGCTTGGTTAAGGGAACCACTTGAGCCATAATGAAAGCGAGTCTTCATGGAGAGATTATCACTTCTTATGGACCCAGACCTAGGTGATGTATCCATGACCAAGATGAAGCTTGGGTAAAATTAGGTGGAGGTTCGAACTGATTGATGTTGAAGAATCAGCTGATGAATTGTGGTTAGGGGTAAAATGCCACTCAAAGCTAAAGGTAGCTGGTTCTCCCTAAAATGTGTTGAGGCACAGCAGTTGACTGGACATTTAGGGTAAACAATTGGTTTGGTGCGAGCCGTGAGAGCACTACAAAATTGAGGCATTGTTTGAATACTTGATATGACCCTAAAATTAGATGGCCAAGGCCAGCCAGTGAGACAATGGGGGGTAAGCTTTATCATCTAGATGGAAATAGCAAGGATACCAGGTAAGGCACTTAAATGACTGTCAGTGATTAAGGATGTAAGGGTGCAGAGACAGCCAGGAGGTTTACCTAGAAGCAACTACCCTTGAAAGAGTCTATAATAGCTCACTAACTGAGTGCTCTCATGCCGAAGATGAACAGAGCTAAGAGATCTGCCGAAGCTATATGATGTGAAAATGCATTTGCTGGGAGCGTTCTATCTTAGGGGGAAGCACTCGCGCAAGTAGGTACTGATGAAGCGGAAGCGAGAATGTTGGCCTGAGTAACACAAACATTCTAATGCCCCGAAAACCTATGGGTACCTTCACGAGGTTCACCCATAGAGGGTGAGTCAGGACCTAAGATTAGGGAGAAAGGTGTAGCCGATGGACAATAAGTGAATATTCCTGTACTGTCCCCTATTGGTCCGGAGGGATAAAGAAGGGTAGGTTAGCCGAAACATGGCTATCCATTCAAGGACACAATGTGACCTTGCTTTTTCAAGGTAAGAAGTGGTAGAGGAAATGCCTCGAGCTAATGTCCAAGTATCAGGCACTACAACGCTGAAGTAACCCATGCTTATATTCCTAGGAAAAGTTTGAACGACCTTCAACAAAAGGGTACTAGTACCCGAAATTAACATAGGTAGGTAGGTAGAGAATACCTAGGGCGCGCAGGACAACTCTCTCTAAGGAACTCGACTAAATAGCCTCGTAACTTCAAGTGAAGGGGGCCTCATCACAAGGGAGTCATAGTGATCCGGCTCGAGTGAGTGTTTACAAATAACACAGGTCACCACAATTTGTAAGACCATGTATGGGGGTCGACACCTGCCCAATGTCGAAAGATCAAGGAAGTTAGTGACCTAATGATAGGGGAGCCGGCAATCTACGCCCGGTAAAAAGTAGCCATAACTATAACGATCGTAAGGTAGTGAAATTCCTTGTCGGGTAAGTTTCGACCCGCATGAAAGGCGTAATGATCTGGGTACTGTATCAGAGAGAGGCTCAGTGAAATAGATATATCTATGACCTGGATAGAAAAGACCCTATGAAGCTTAAATGTTTCCTAGCACTGGCTTTAGGCCTTTCCTGCGTAGCTTAGGTAGAAGACAGAGAAAGCCTCCTTACGGGGGGGCTATCAATGAGATACTATTCTAGAAGAGCTAGAATTCTAACAATGTGCTAGGGACCTACGGGCCAACGAACAGTCTCAAGTAGACAGTTTCTGTAGGATCGCTAATCTGATCACACTAAACACTAGAGGGGGGGTGAATAGTGTTTTATAAAATTTAAGCAAAATATA
>JBAKGM010000001.1:18751033-18761936 GCA_037177215.1 Asparagus racemosus
TAAGAAAGAAATCAATTTGACTATTATTAAATCCACTTTTAAAGGTTATTAGGTGTTCATCTCTTTTTCTAAAAAGAATATTTTTATTAGGTGTTCATCTTTTTTTCTAAAAAGAGTATTTACTATTATCAAATCATACGATATTGCAAACTCTAAAATCAATTCACCCATATCATTCTTATCTCCATACCCGAAACCTCCATGTATCCTATCATATCCGTTATTATCCTTATCAATATGTCCATTAAGATCCCCTCCTATAAACAATTTCTCTCCACATAGAATTCCTTATACTAATTCATTTAAGCTATCCCTAAACTCTTTTTGAGTACTATCAGGCAAGCCTATTTGTGGTGCGTAATTACTAATTATATTAATCACCTCTACACCTAAGACAACTTTTATTAGTCATATTCTATCTCCAATTCTTTTTACCTCTACGGCACTTTCTTTCATTATATTATCTACAAGGACTCTTACTCCATTCCTATTCTTCTCTTTTCCTGTATACCAAAGTTTGAATCCGGTTTTTTCAATTTCTCTAGATTTTTCACATATTTATTTAGTTTCTTATAAGCAAATTATATTTATTTTTCTTCTAAGCATGACATCTACTAATTCCATAGTCTTTCCGGTAAGTGAACCTATATTCCAAGTAGCTAATCTATTTCTATTTTCTTGTGAAAGTCTCTTACTAATTTCTCTCTTAGATCGTCCTAGTCTATACCTAATATTATTTGGTAACCTATTTGAGGAATATAGATTCTTAGAACACCCTTGCTTACTTGTCATTACACTGGCGTGGCATCGATGTAATGCGTCGCTTCCAAGAGACGCCCTACCAAACCGTCCTTGCTTACTTATCATTGCATCGGGGTGGTATCGATGCAACGTGTCGCGGTGAGGATGCTCTAAGGAATATATTGTAGGATTCATTTTCATTGGAATCTGACTATATTTTACGCTGGCTGGCGGCTACCTAAAGCAACCCTCCTCCTTTATCCTGGTTTGGGACAGGCAGTGTTGACAATAAAAGCACAGTACAGGCGAAGTTATTTTGAACAAAGCATGTACAACTAAAAACTCGAGGAATCATAGCAAACATGGTTTTGTTAGGAGAAAGACAAGAGAAGGGAATTTGCCCATGAAGAACAGATGATGGCATCCTATTAATCAAATAGCATGCACACAATATAGCATCAGAGCATAAATACTTTGGGACGTGCATGTGAATCATTAAAGTCTGAGCCACATCTAAAAACATGTCTATGCTTCCGTTCAGCATTATCAATACGAAGCACAGAATTGTGTGGAAAAGAGGTTTGATGTATAATCCCTTTAATGGCACAGAATTGAAAAACTTCATTTTTCATATATTTCGAAGCATTGTCAATATGAAGCACACAAATGGAAGTACAGAACTAGTTTTTAATTTCATTTTAGAAAAGCTCATACACCAGCAACTTCAGACCTCTCTTTTAATAAATAAAGCCAAGTCATACGAGAGAAATCATCCACAAAAATAACAAAATACCTAAATCCTTTCACAGAAGGAAACTAACATGGACCCCAAACATTAGAGTGAACTAACTCGAAAGCAAAGCTACTATGCTTATTAGTTCTATTAGGATAGAAAGTATGATGATGCTTTCCCAACTAACATGACTCACAATCTAGAGATAAAACAGAGGACTCAACAGGCAATACTAAACGAAGATTATGTAAGGAGGGATGTCCCAGACGCTGGTGGCACAGGAGAGTAGTGTTAGAAAGACCAGCAGCAAGACCAGTATTTGATACACTGTCGTCCAAGTAGTACATGTCTCCTCTCTCACGACCCAAACCAATCCTCATCCCAGTCTGGAGGTCCTGAAAAATACAATAGAAAGGGAAAAATGTCACTGAGCAGTTATTATGTTTTGTAAGCTGGCTAATAGATAATAAACTGACAGGAAATTTTGGAATATAAAGGACATTTTTAAGAGTCAATGATGAGCAAGCATGAACTACCCCATCACCAAGAACAAGTGAATAAGTGCCATCAACAATGTGCATAGAAGGAAATTTATTTTTTAAATTGTAGGGAATAAAATTTATCTTTTATACCTGTCATATGGGAAGAGGCTCCTGAATCTAGTACCCAAGGTTTGTTAGAGGAAGCAATGTAAGCATCTATACCAGAAGAGGATGCATGAGTAGCTGTATGACTCGTCTAAGAGGATTGGAGCTGAAGTAAATGGTCAAAATCGACTAGAGATATCGAAACCTTTAGTGAAGATGTAGCCGCAGCAAGAGCTAGACTAGTGGTAGGAATCAAAGTAGGAGTATAGAACTACCTGTAGAGGAAGAAACTGAAATAACCATTTGTGCCCACTTCGGCTTCCCAAACTTCGCCCAACACCTATTGGAGACATGGTTATTTTTGCCACAATAAATGCAATACGAATGACCACGATCTCTAAATTGTCGGCCACCAGTAGATCCACGTCCTCCTGAATCACTACCACGACCGCGACCATGTCCACGATCGCGGCTGGAGTATAACGCAGATTGTTCAGTACGAGCTGGGGATGATGATGATTATGATGTAGTCCCCGTTGACACACGATGCACCTTGGAGTATGTGGAGGCTAAGGAAGGAACACTATTAGCAAGTATTTGCCTCTTCACCTGAGTTAGTAATGTAGGATCTAATCCTAAGAGGAACTTTGCTACAGCAAGATCTTGACGATACTCTTGCAGTGTCTTCAAATCAGTTACCAGAGGCTAGTGAACATCCAACTCATCTAGAATCCCTCTAAGGGCAGAATAATACTCGGGCATTGATCGCTCCCTCTGTTGGACACTAAGCAACTACTCATATAGTGCAAATACTCACTAGATATTCTTCTCATGTCTATACTTAGGGTAAGCCCAATATCCTTGTCAGTCTTCAAGAACATGACACCTGAGCTCACCTTCTCATCCATACTGTTCAAGAGCCAGTCATAACACAGCAGCCAGCAGCCAACCAATCAGAGTAGCTGACATCCTTACTATCAGGTGGATCATCAGTCAAGTGTTTCATCTTCTTCTAAGCACCAATAAACAATCTAAGGGATTGAGCCTACAATAGATAATTGGAGAAATTTTTAAAAGAGGTTATTTTTTAAATTTAATTGTGAAAACGGACCACATTTGCATTTATTTAGGAAAACCGACCCTATTTTTTCGCCACATTAGCATATTGACCAGGACTTGGTTGATTTCCAAATTTTGAGTATTTAATTACCCGGGATTGCCAATCCCGGGTAATTGTCAATCCCGGGTAATTATAGTAATCCTGGGTAATTAAATACTATAACTACATAATCAGTTAAAGTTTGCTTTCAGTTATCATTTTACTGCAATTTGGGCTTATCCAATTACTATGCTATAAACGATAACCCCTGATCATAAATAAATTTTGGAGAGAAGTTGGGATTTGAAGGTGGGTCCTACTTGTAACTGTGTTTGGCAGCAACAAATTGGAGTGGCAGTCACGGTTAGTTTGTTATTAAATTGGTAATTCTATGTTTGTTTTTGCAGGAGGTGGATCCTAAGGTAGAAAAAGATGACCTGACAAACAATGAAGGTGTTGATACCTTTCTTTCAGAGCTCACAAATGCAATTCCTGGAGTGGATGAGGCTATGAGCTTCGCTGAAATGTTAAAGTACGTCTTCCTTTAAAGCACACTATCTAATTTATTGTCTTTATATCTTGCTTTAGAGCAACCAAAAGTTTGAACCCTTTATAAGGGCAGATGCTTGGTATCTAATTGATTCTGATTTGGTCTAGTCTTGATATGTTGTAGTCTGTAAATTTTACTTCTTGAGCATCATCCTTGTGAATTTGAAAATGCTTGTGGAATGCACTATAATTTTACTTTCTTGTTTTGAGGTTTCGTTATTTTTCTACATGACATTGATTTGAGAATGATCAAATTAAGAGGATGAAGGAGGCTTTCTGACATGAAAAGGAAGTGCCGGAAAAACGTGTGAATGAACAGTAGCCAGTGAGTAGTGATTGAGCAAACAGTGCTGAACAGTTAGATGAACAGTTACTTCCCTTTTTTTATTTAATAAAAAAACAAAGAAAGAAAGATAAAGGAACATGGTAATTGGGGTTAGATCAGTTTCACACGCAACATTTAACTCAAAAAGATAGCTTCACGCCTAGCAACTCACATGCTTTTTCTTAACCTCACATTTTTATTAATCATTCTTTGCTGCCTTGCAAGAATTACCTTCACTCTTCTATAGAGTTTGATATCCTTATCTAAACAAAATAAAAACTAACTCTATCTCCAAGGATACCCCGACACCTTGTTGGAGGTCCCGTACCTGTGTCGGGTGCGTTTGGATCTCGGGTACGCACCCAAACGGCAGGGACATGTTTGGCACATGTGTGCTGTACGCCAACTGCCTTTGAAAGAAAAAGATGGCCTTAGTTTTGGAATCGGGTTCATTTTTTTGACCCGTTAACCCAAACCCAAACCCATGTTCATCGTTTTGTTGTGAGAGAAATTGGAGCACTTATAAGTATATACATTCTATAAAAAGAAACAAATTGAATCCACAACGAGCGGAAGACATGGTATATGTCTATAAGAAGAAACAAATTGAATCCACAACGAGCGGAAGACATGGTATATGTCCATATGAATCTCCATCTTCTTTCAAGGAGATCCTCAGAATATTCCAAAAGGGAGACAAGGATGTGGGATATTGGTGGAGATGAATTTGCATTATTTAATGGTGCGGATATTTTAGAAGTTGCAAACCTTTCTCTTGACGAGCCGGAGCTAAAAGCGGTTGTGTTTGAGAGTACGGAATTGATGGTTGTCTTGAAATCGGTTCTATGCAAGGTTCCAATTAAGCTAACTTTTTTATTTTGTTTTAGTATAATTGTAACATTTTGGGGTATAATTGTAACATTTTGGGGATACTTGTAACATTTTGGGATATAGTTCTAACTTTTAAGGGTATATATTTGTAACTTTTGACTCTCATTTCACGAGATAACTTGTTATTTTTGTATGCTCAAGAAGACAAGTAAATGAAAATTGGAACTGATCTTCATATCCATATCAAGTACATTTGTTATTGATTAGTGGTTATGCAAGTCAAGAATTACATGATAATATGATATACAATTTGATCTATTTTTCTCTCTGTTGTACGTCCTTTCTTTTCCTCTTTATCGTTGTTGTCTTCAATTCTTCAAAAGATTGATTATGGTCCACTTATTAATCCATCACCTGCAAGGATGCGATATGCACTTTCGTTTAGTTCCAAATTTATAATCTACAATCTACATAGTAATTGAAAGATGAAAATATAATAGGTACTTTAATTCATGATATATATGTATGTATATATATACATACATATGTGTGTGTGTGTGTATATATATATGTATATTATATATATATACATGTACATGTATACACACACACACACACACACACACACACACACATATATATATATCTATATATATATCTCTCATTTTTGAGAGGGGGCTCCATTTGCAAGCTTTCTGAATCAAATTTCACGAACCCTAACTTTGCAGTTAGGTGATTCTCCAACCAGTTCTTCAACGATCTGCCATGGCTATTTTGTTTGAAGGTCTGTTCGATGAAGCTCGAAGCCTACTACAACCGCTTCAATCTTCCTTAGGCTTTCACGCTGTTAGCGCTGGAGCGATCGTTAGCCGTATACCATCACGACGGTGATAGAACACCGCTCTACCTGAAGCATTTGGAGTATGGGCTCTAGCTGCCGCTCCACCCTTTCTTGCGTCATGTCTTTGAAGCTCTCGGGGTGTCCCCTGTGCAGTTCAAGCCAAACTCTATCGCTACGTTGGAGGGGTTCACCGTGATCTACCATTGGGTCAGCGTCCACCCGAGCCTACGCATACTCGGCCATCTTGTTATCGTCAAGACGGCGAAGAAGGAGGGGCACTTCTATTTCTAGAATCTGGGTGGGTTCAAACTCATCTTGAACACACCTGACTCCAACAAAGATTAAAAAGAGTGGTTCATGTGGGTCTTCAGGGACGATGCAATTTTGTTGTGCCCAACTTGGCCCAAGATCAAGACAGGCATTCTAAAGCTGAGTCTGCTCACAAATGAGGAGAGGCAAGGGCTCAACAGAATTTAGGCTTATGCTGGGTCTCATGAGATGAGCAACCTCTTTGAGTCGGCTACGCTTTGAGCAGCCGACATATCCCATGTCCCGCCGATAGAGGAGGACACCATTCATACTGCCACAGAAGGAGTCAGAGGATGCACAGTCGGGGTCAACTATTGGGCCCCAAAAATGCCTGAGGGTAGAATTGGCCCCTGCAGAGGTCGAGATGATTGCGGCGAGTATGGCCGAGATCATTGCTCGGCTGGCAAGGCTGAGTGCTACTGCCCAGGCTGAGATGCAAGAGAAGAAGAAGAGGAGAAAGGTGAGTGGCTGAGGTCCTCATGGGAGTGCTGAGCTGGCTCGAAATGACTTGGGGGAAGTGGCAGAGGCTAATGCTCCCATCCAGATCCCGGTTGTCAGTCAAAATTGCTTAGTTTCTAATGTCCCCTCCGTCGAGGCACCTGAAGTTGTGTTACTTGATGAAGCATCCCCTGCTCAGTTTGTGGGAGCAGAAGTGGTGGATCCCCTCGAGGCCGAGGCCCAAGTTGAGGGGGAGATGGCCCAAACTCTTCTGCCTGAGCCAACCCATAGCCCAGCAAAGAGCCTGCTGAGGTGTCGACTATGGCCGAGGAGGGGACGGCCCCACCTCCAGATAGAGGAGGCGGTGATGACGGCCGACCCTGCTCCAGCTTTAAGAGGTAGCTCCAAGTAGTCCATCCCCCACTGTATTTAAGAGCTTGATCCAAACGTATGGGGGGAGCTGAGGGCCATGCTGATTGGCTCGACGAGGGAAGACCCTCGACATGACAGGGAGCCTTTGGCAGACTATTAGTTCACTCCCAAGCGGTTCCTTGACAACAAAAGATCAGTCTTGGAGTCTCAGTTAGCCCAGGCTTGAGCTTTGGAGCAATTCTACTTGGAGCTCGATGATGAGATCCTCTCTGAGATGCCTAGTGTCAGCCTCCACCATGCCCTCAAAGGCTACCTTTTGCAGGGGGACTTGGTCGAGCAGGAGCTATTCTCTCAGCTTGAGTATATGTGAGGTGTCCCTACCAAACTTCAAGAGGAGTTAGGAGTGGAGAAGGTAGCTCGAGAGGAGGCTGAGAAGAGGGTTGGTGTGCTGGGGGCCGAGCGGGCAGCTTAGATTCAAAGTGAGAATAAATGGCGTTGGGAGCTAGAGACTTAGAATAAAATGATTGAGGGGCTCTAGGAACATCACACAAAACAATCAGCCATGATCGCCAAGCTCAAAGAAGAGATCAACCGCCTCTAGCATGACATCCTTGAGCGGGACGACCAGCTAAAGTATTAGAGGACGAGCTTGAGGTTGAGAGGCAAGATTGTCGGATAGCCTTTGAGCGTGCTTAGGGTGCTCACTGAGAAGTTGAGAACCTCCAAATGTAGCTGAAGGAGGAGGTGGATGCCCGTGAGAAGCTAAAGAAGGAGGCGGCCAGGACGGCAAAGGAGGCCGAGAGGCAACGAGCCGAAATGCAAACACTACAGGCTACCTCAGCCACATTGAATCTGAGGCTTATTGGGTTGAGATTGTGCATAAATACCATGACGGCCCCTTAGGTAGGGTAGAGGTTGCTCTAGCATGCAAGGTCAGCTTTGACTGTCTCTTGGAGCAGCTTCCCCGCGAGTCTTGACTCAAGCTTGACCATCTTCATTACCCCTCCCGAGTTGCCACTTGCCTCGATATCTTGAAGGAGATAGAGGCCAAAGGGGGTGGACTAATGCTAGAGGTGGATGACAGAGAGGAAGGAGGTGAGAAGTCAGGAGAGGCCTTAGTGGGGGATAGCTAGGTTAATGATGAGGATGAAGAGATTGCCCCCGCTTCTTCTCAGCTGGCTTCAGCTCCTGAATCGAGTGCCGTGCTTCACAGTCCTACTCCTGATCCGAGTTGAGTCCCCTAAGAGCCTTATGTACCTCTTGTTTAATGTAAATGTTTGTGTAAATATTGATGTAAATATTTTGATTTATGAATGAAAATTATGTTTTCATCTTCTTGATTGGCGTAAATCTGTCTGAATTTGTATTTATCTACAGTTGACCTCATTTTGAGATTTGTAACTGAGATGAGTCAATTTTTTGGATCTAGGCGACTTGGCTGTTTGAGCAGCGAGTATTGTGATTCGATCTCCTGCCTTAGACTTATTTGTAACAGCATCAAGGTTTTTGTGCTGCTGTCATGCCTTGGTTTTACCCTGAGAAGGTACCAAGGTCTTTGGAGTCAGCCATGTGGGCATGTGCCTTTGTTTTATCCCCATAGGGCACCAAGGTCTTTGGTACGTGCCTTGGGCTTAGGAAGATGCCAAGGTCTTTAGAGTCGGCCACATGGACACACGCCTTGGTTTTATCCCCATAGGGCACTAAGGTCTTTGGTACGTGCCTTGGACTTAGGAAGATGCTAAGGTCTTTGGCGTCAGCCGCATGGACACTTGCCTTGGTTTTATCCCCATAGGGCACTAAAGTTTTTGGTATGTGCCTTGGGTTTAGAAAGAAGCCAAGGTCTTTAGAGTCAGCCACATGGGCGCGTGCCTTGGTTTTATCCCCATTAGGTACCAATGTATTTAGTACATGTCTTGGGCTTAGGAATATGCTAAGGTCTTTGGAGTCAACCGCATGGGCGCGTGCCTTAGTTTTATCCCCATAAGGCACTAAAGTCTTTGGTACATGCCTTAGGTTTAGGAAGATGCTAAGGTCTTTAGAGTCAGCTGCATGGACGTGTGCCTTGATTTTATCCCCATAGGGCACCAAGGTCTTTGGTACGTGCCTTGGGCTTAGGAAGACGCCAAGATCTTTAGCGTCAGCCGCGTGGGCGGCTCGCCTGCTCACTTCTATGAAGACTTATGGCAACTCCTAAAGCATAGCATAGTAAAGTTGTTAAAACTAAAGATTTTATATCATGAGTTTTACAATCAAAGTCATTAAAAGTATTTTCTTGAGATGCTTCATGTTTCAAGGATGTTGTAGAATCATTCTATCGGGTTTATTAGCCTTAGTGCTGTGGCGTTCAGAACTAAACATTTTGTATGAAGAATGATGTTAGGCCCGCGGTGGGCGTGATGTCAACTATCCAATAGGGGTTTTAGTCGTGGATTAGTGCAGAGGTTGGGGTCCCCATACTCCTTTAGATGTTTGGTTCTGAAGCCCACTATTCTTCCCTGCACATGAAGAACACGTGAGAGACCGGAGTTGAGCTCTCTGGTTGTTCCTTCGATGATCAAGTCAGTAGTTGTACTTGAGTGGGGAGTTTAAAAGGTAAGTATTGAAAATATACTCAGAGTTGCATGAGTGTAGAGAGATCACAGAGAGAGATCACCTTGAGCAACACCCCTTCTGTTTATAGTGGAGCAAAGGGACAGACATGTAACTTTAACCGTGTCTAGATAGACAGCTGAGTCGGTAGATGGCTTACATGTGTTGACTGCTGAAGAAAGTGAGTCATCTGATTATTTAATGTGAGGATGACAATAGATGCTTGGAGCTAACTGGGTCCGATGAGTCATGATTACTTTGTCAAACTAGCTAATGCGCTAGAAGTTAGCTGCCGGCGAGGGATTTTAAGGAAAATACTGCCTCTCAACTCGGCTCTGGTGAAAGGTTGGCAAGTACCGCCTTCCTAGTCGGCTATGTGAGTTGTCTGTTGGCATGGTCGGCCAAGTCTAAATGCCCGTGGTCTCAATCTAGTGTGTAGGGCGGCAAGTACCACCTTTTTACTTAGCTACGCAAGTTGTCGGCATGTGTGATCGGTCGCAGAAGTAGGTCGAGTTGTCCATCTCTCAAACATGTTTGATTAGTTATGGAGCGGGACACATGTCAGCCTCCGAAGGAGGATTAGCACTTAGCTCATTCGCAGGCTACACACACACACACACACACACACACACACACACACACACACACACACACACACACACACACATATATATATATATATATATGTATAGATATATATACATATCGATATATACAAATTTTAGCTCCACATTTAGAAAACGGCAATTCCCTAGAGGGTTCTAGCCTCAAGGTGAATTAAAGAAAACAAAATAAATACAAGAAAGTAAAGACATGAAAGTAAATACATGAAAGTAAGGACATGAATGTAAATCTATTCTACAAAGCATTAAACAAGCATGAAAAGAAAATATTACAAGAAAAGAAAGGAATAAAAAGTAAACCCTCATATTCATATTATCTTTATCTTCATCCTCTATTCATCCTTGGACAAAGAGAAGAAAATAAAATATGAAGGGGTGAAAATATTTTTTATTAATTGTAATAAAAAGTTATAAATTTGGAAATCTTCTCAATTAAGGGTAACCCTCCTCTCCAAAAGGAGTTTTTACAAAATATTTCACACTCAAACCCCTCACCCTCTACCTCTATTTATAGTCTACAGCAAGTAACAAGAACCATTAGCTTTTACTTGTGCTCCAAGGATTAAAATCTTAGCCACAAAACAAGTTTGTTACAAACTAATTTGTCGGTCAATCGATTGACCAATCGGTTGGCCGGCCGATTGGAACTGAAAAATTCTGAAGTACAAATAGCTCCATCTCATCGAGATAAGTAATTTTTATATATTATATGTTAAATTTTGCCTTCCGGATTGAGAGATATCACCATAACTTTGTGGCTAATATCTTGAACATAATTTTGACTTGATTTCTTTTCATATTGGATTCTTGTTTCTTTAGCTTCTATATATTGTTTAGCTTGATCCCGGACTTTAATAAAAGGTTAA
>JBAKGM010000001.1:18762979-18777077 GCA_037177215.1 Asparagus racemosus
TATATATATATTAGCCATGTCCTTGTACCCAACATTTTACAAATCTGCCGTGTCTCGTACCCGTACCTGTACGTATGCAACCTTGTCTATCTTTGAAATCAATTCAACCTAATCTATAAAACAAATTAAACAAATTCAACTTATCCTAATAGAAACAAAATCCAATAACTAATTCTAATCTATCTAAAATCCAATCCAATTTTAAAATCCTAACAACTTTATCTTCTATCGTCTGAATCAAATCTGATCTTTGAATTTGTCCTGCATCATATTCTCTCACTATTATGTACCCAGAATTGGTATTGACTCTCGAGTTTGGCAAAATAATCTGTATTGCGGAGTTGCAAGTGATTTGGCAAAATTTAAGCGAAACTTTTACCACTATACTGCACAAAAAACTTTGATTGGTAGGAAAGAAAATTTGAACTAGAATGAATTTTTTTATCATAGATAAAAGAATGGGATGTGTAGAAATTTTCTTTCTGACTTACAAGTGAATTTCAGCAATAACTTTTATGTTGGAGATATGAAACATTGAAGATGTTGATTTTTCGAATACATAAACCAAAGAGATAATTGGCTCCTGTCCAAATAGATTGTGAAATATCAGCATGGTTTACATCAAATGTTTTGTTGCATATATAAATTTACTAAGATAAAAATATGCAAGGAGAAGTAAGAAATGCCAAAACAATTTATAATTATATCATACTTTAGTTGTCAGTTTATCACAAGATATAATCTCAACTCTCAAGTTTTGACTACAACTCCATGGTTTCAACCTTGAATAGTTTATTCAAACAAGGGTATGCAGAATATCCAAACATTCCCATGGGTATGTCAAACAAAATTATAACTTGACACTTCAAAGTTTAGAATCTTCTTTGAGCAGGAAAGTAAGTTCCTTGTGCACTTTAGGACACTTTGCGGGCACTCCACAGATTATCAGGTCATAAAATTATGGGATTGTACCTTTTGAGTAATTCAAGCTCAGCAGTTCTTCTATGTGAAAGATGTCTACTGAAAACTGTTTTGGATAGCTTTAGACAACTGTTTTATGTGTTATGTATTGTACGTATAGATATACTTAGCAGCATCTGTATCAATACGATACAAGTTTGTCATTCTGTTGGGACATCGCAGGGCATTTTCATGTTGAATACTACATGACACTCGCTATAAGTCAAAGTTATGCTATGCAAACTCAGCAATTTTCTCAAAGATTGGGATAAAGGACTTATTCTTTTATGTTTGTATGGGGATATACATATCAAATTTCTGGGTACTTGCAGATAAACTCCCTATACCATAGCCTAATTGCGAATAGAACCTTGTAGTTCTATTGGTTCTATTGACTCTTTTAATAGTAAAAGAATTTCACTGAAAGGGTCTATCTGCACTTGGCCAAATAATACAAGGGGTCTATCAGCACCAATAGACCTACATGGGATCTATCAGCAATTGGGCGATAGTACCCGGGTCTATCAGCAATCAACCCTATGTCTGTTACATTGTCAACTTTGTAACTGTTTTAAGTTCGACAAAAACCATTCTACTCATGTAACAGAAATGAGTGTGTTGAACTTGAGGCTATATCAAATCAATTCGACAAAATAAAGCTGATGTCTTGTGGAGCTGAATTGACCATTACATGTTTGAACTCGTTCAACTTGGTAGCGCTTCTTTCTGTTACTTTTTTAACTAAAATTTTGTAGTATCTACTGATCAGTAGCCAATTATAAGTTTATTAAAGCATGGATACTGAGTATCTATGGTATTTGAACCAAAATAAAAAATAGATGTTATTTAAAAATAACTCATGGTGAGAAAGCCTTTGCTGAAATGTGTTATTGGTACCCTAAGCTCTCTTGTTTTAAAATGGATTAGTCGGGAAGGTTGAGATAAAGGTTTAAGTTAGTTAACTTATTTGACCCAAAAATAAGGAAAAACAGGCAAATTGCTTAACCTGTTAGTTAAAGTCAATACTTAATCTTTCTATACTTGATGGTGACATAGTGTTGATAGTAAGGGTTATCAGCAAATTCTAAATAAAAGGGTTGACCTCTGATCGATGTACGTCAACCCCTCATTTTTAAGTAATTCCTCTTAACCCCTTTATACCTCGATTGGTACAAATGAATGAAAGCAAGTGAGAATGAAATGAAGCATGTAACGAATGGAATACATGTGAGAAAGGAATGCTCATTCTCACATTTTGGTGCCATAAGGAAATAGAGAGGGCTAACGACCTCATTCTTATTACCACGTTTGCTAACCTTTGTTCTCAAGTGAGAATGAAATACTGTTTTCTAATAATGCCCTTACAACAACATAAACTTTTAAGAACTTATAAAAATATTATTAATGATGATTAAATAATTTGAGAAATAAAATAATTAATAAATAATACTATACTTCAACAATAATTTTTATAGAAATATTTAATTATAAATCAATTATTAATTTGGATGTACATAAAAATTTAACAATTAAATTGAACTAGCATTTTTGTAGGAAATTATAACAAATGAACTTCTCAATGCTCGCTACTATAGAAAAACTTTTTTGATATATTAGGAACTTTCATATCTATTGATTTACCTTCATCGCCGTTGGATAACTTGTGATTAGAAGGGGAAAACATTAAACATGCTATACTTAACTCATGTAACGAATCTTGCATTTGTATGGTATGTGAATTAGTGGATAGCTTCTTAAGATGTTTGTTTCATGTGTCGAAAGAACTAGAGAGCATGGTTGCAAGGATGCAAATAGGATACCATAACCCACGATAAATATGCGTATTTCAAAAGTCGTGATTCTCATTGGCTATAAACCAAGATTTTAGTCGGTTTTAGTTTGTTTCGACCAAAAGGTAAGTAAATATGCATACTTCAAAGTTCATGATTTTTATAGGGTATAATCCATGGTATTTGTCCATTTTCGTTTGTGTTGACCCAATAGAAATTAAGTATGCATATTATAAATTTTGTCATTTTCTTGGACTATAACCCATGATTTTTTTTCAATTTTCGTTTGTTTACACCAAAAGGACAATCAACTATGCTACTTCAAAAGTAGCGATTGTAATGGACTATAGCTATAGCCAATAATTCTGGTCCATTATGTTTCGTTTCAATCCTTTGGCAATTTACTATGCATTCTTCAAAATTCGTGATTTCCTTGGGCTTTCGATCCGACGATAATTGAATATGCTTTCGATCCGACGATAATTGAATATGCATACTTGAAAATTTGCCATTTTCGTTGCTTAGCGAATGATTTTTTTTTCCAAAAAGTCAATTAACCCTTTTGCATTAATCCTTTCAATTTCAATTGATCTTTAAATTAAATTATAACTTTTCATTAGTTTTTTTAATCATCCATATTGGTGATATAAAAGCTTTGAACTTCATATTTCTTTCCTTAATCTTATATATGGTGTGGTATTAATTTCAAATAGGTTGTGAATTTTAAATTAATAATATGACTTGCATCGAAGAGTATACAAATGAATCTGTTGTTAAACTTAACAAACTTAGGGGCACGAACATAAAATTTTGTTTTAATATTCATAAAACATTCTACACATTTCTATTATGTTAGCATTATCTGGACATTTTTCATAATAATTATTTTTTTGTTGGTGTTTTAGATTATCTATATTATTCTGGTTTATCCTTTTGTTTCGTGATATTATAGTGATTTTTTTTTTTGTAATTTCGTAGCTTTTCTTTTACTTTGAGTAATATTTTCTCGTAAATGTAATGTTTTAGTTGCTTGTCTAATTTCTTTTTTCATCTTAGTGTTTATAAGAAATTTTGGGTACTTTACTAATAGCTGTATTTTTATTATTCTTATCATTTATATGTTTTTATTATTTGCACACATGACAAATAATTGTCGTATAGTCAATTCGCCTACTGAGCATTTTGTAATAATCTATTGTTTGCATTTGTTCATGGTTATTTATGTTTATGTATGTCGTGCAGATTAGTCCAAACCATGGATTACTCCGTTATAGTGTTTGATACAGCCCCAACAGGTCACACATTAAGATTATTGCAATTTCCATCAACATTGGAGAAGGGTTTGGGAAAAATGATGACACTGAAAAATAGATTTGGAGGCCTTTTGAGTCAGGTACGTGCAATAATCTCTTCGAAGAATTTGTGCTCTTTTTGTTATGTATCCTAACCAAGTACCTATGTAGTATGCTTATTTTAGTGCACACTTGGTTTTGTATTTTAAATTTGTATTTCAGGTGATATTATTTTTAAACTTGTCCTATTTGCAACCATCAATTTATATTACAATATATCTGCAGCCAAACTTGCATTATTTTGCAATAATAGAAGTTTTTTGCAATCACAACGAAGCAAGTTTACAACTGTCAAAATACATCTGTTCTTTATCGCACAAGAAATGACACAATTGACTTTTATTTGTGAATAACTTTGACTCGTATGCTAGCAGCATTTTTAAGAGCACTGCTCTAGTTCCTCCTTGAAGTAACGTCAATGTTTGTGCACACATGTTGTTCATTAGAAATTTTCGTCCATAGAGCAATTTTAATACAAACTGAAATTCTTCATCAAGTTTTTGCAATTTTTATGAGGAATTTCTTTTTTCCACCCAAAATTTAAAATCTACTTGGACGCGTGCCCTTGTCGGGAAAGTTTGTGGTACATAGACAAATCCCCAAACGATTTGGAATGGATCATGTTTCCTAGATTTTAGTGTCTTCATCCTCAACTACATGATGTTTGTACATAAATGAAGCCTTGTGTTTTTAGTTTCACGGGAATTACTCTCTTCTCAATAAATATGTAGTATTTTTATTTAGAAAAACATGAAAGATGACACCTAAACACTTGTTGTAAGATCAATTCATCTTCCCGCAAATTCTCTTCCATTTCTGATGGGGGATGGCAGATGATCGATTTTGGTCAGATCTATCTCACAAAACTTTGTTGGCAGCAGTGGGGGTCGTTGGAGAAATTGATGGGAAAACATGTAGAAATTCTATCGGCGATGAAGACGAACCTCGCTTAACAGTAATGGGTGAACAGTACCGTGAATAGGAAACTGCAATGGTTAACAGTACTAGTGAGCAGTGATGGGAGGCAGATATTACTTTGAGGAGAGAAATAAAGAACAAGATAATAAAAGAATAAAGACAAATTTGGCTTCACGCCTAACCAATCACATTCTTCAAAGAGAGTTTTTTCTCAAACTCAAATATTCTCATTCATCAATGGTCTTTTCCTAATGGAAAATTACATTTATTTATTACAATTAACTTAATACTAGATGATAACATCAAATCACCGAAATCTTATCTAATAAAACAGAAATATCTTACTAACTAAATATCTAATAGAAATAACAAAACGGTAAACTTTCCAACTCAAATCCTTATTAACTAAAGTAAAATCTCCTACATAAAATTCAAACAAATTTACTAAAAAAACCAAATTCAACGCAATCTTAACTTGTCCTGCATCAAATTTTCCCTTGTTAGAGAAAACTCGACCTCGAGTTTTGTAATGGGAGAGCATAAAAGTTCTTGTGATCAGTGGATGGTATTGTTGTATGCACTGCAAGGTCTTTAAAATTATCTCCATAATTTGATAACGAGCAGGTGACAGAGGATCTGAAATGATAAACTCTATTATTGAATTCTCACAGAATTGCTACAGATCGGTGACATCTCAAACTGCACTTCAACTTTGGACTCAAGCTTTGATTTGATCCGATCTCAGCCTCTGGGATAACCTTCTGCTCTGTTTTTGGTTCAGACTCTAGTTTAGGTTTGGGCTCTAATTTAGGCTCATGCTCTAAATCTATGTTTTGATTTTCTTCTTCTTCCTTCTCCTATTCAGACTTAGCATCTGTTTCAGGTTCTGATTGTTGCTCAATCTCCAATTTTGCCTCTGCTTTTGGTTCTGTCTTTTTATTGAACTCAAATTTGAACTGTGGGACCATATCTTATTGGAGCTGGCGCACTCAGTTGACTTTGTTCAGGCTTTGAAGAGAAACAATAATATCCTCTAGTTGTTTGAGAAGAATATCTTCTTCCTAGAAAAAATTTCATAGGTTCCCATGAACAGAAAATTGAATGATAACCTGAATAATCCTAGACCACAATTCTTGAGCTTCTCCCTTGAGCCTACAATTAGCATATAAATATTTTTGTATTTCTGACAGTTTATAAATAGAAAATATATCCTCTAAATCTTGAATCCTAACTTCAAAATCATACAGCTCCTCACACCCATCAAATTCATAAACATAAGATAAGGTGCCAAATTTTGATGGAGTAAAATCATATTTTTGTGAAGGAGGTAACGATATTTACCCATGGTAATTGATGAGGATCAGATTTAGTTGCTCTGATCCGAAAAGATTCGATATTTATCATTCAAGGTCAGGGAGGATCTGAAAAGATTGTCGAAGGGGCTAATTACGAGGAAAATGTAGATTGACGTCGAGGCAAGGTACTCTTCAGTGAACGTGAACAGTAACCCAAAAAAAAATAAAATTTTGAATGGGGGGCAGCGGATCAATCTAGCGGACTAAGTTTGTTAAGGAGATGGATATTGGATCTAACAAAATAGATACAAGATAACTTATGGCTTCATGCCTAGCAACTTACATGATGTTTTATCAAAAGCTCAAAATTTTCATCAATTAATATCTATCCTCCGAAATAGAGATTATAGGTTATTTATAAAAAAAGCCCTATTGCACTATGGATAACATCAAATAAACCCCATAACTAAAAGATATCATCTAAAGAACCTGAAAAACAATCTAACAAAATATGTAACTAAAATTGCAACTTCACTATCCTAACTGAAAAGATAAAATATAATATACTAACTAAAATTACAAATCAAATCAACCCAAATCTTGTAGGTTGTCCTGCATCAAAATTTTCCTTGTTGGAGAAAACTCGACCTCGAGCTTTACAATGGAAGGCATATAAATTTCTTTGATTGGCGAGAAGCATTGTTTCATATAACGCAGGGTCTTCAACAATAGCTTCAAATTTTGATATTGGGTTAGTGGAGAAGAATCTGGAATAACGAAGTCCATAACCGTGTGAACTTGAAGTAAATCGAAGTGGACTCTAATATGATTGTGTCATGATTGGAGCCTCAGGCTCAGGTTCAGACTCTTAACTTTTTTACTCGAGATCTGTCTTTTGCTCTATTTCTTGTTCATGCGCAAGTTCGGGGTTCAGTTAGGCTAGAGTATGAGCTCGGGCTTAGGCACAGGCTCTATCACTTGATTTACTTCTGCTTCTAGCTTCAGTTCTAGTCTGATTGATTCTAGCTCAGGACATCTCTTAATGAGACTTCTCTTCTCGATTAATTTATCTAATTTTTTTATCATCTCTTTCATTTTAAGCAAGAATTTCTTGAGCAAGATTCTAGTGTATTCAACTTGCTTTGATACAATTGATGGGGAATGGGAGATAATCGATTTTGGTCGGTTCTCTCTTTGAAAAATTTATTAGCAGTGGAGGGGGTCATTGGAGAAATTGATGGAAAAACTTGTAAAAATACGATCGGCGATGAAAACGAGCTCTGGCATGAACAATAATGGGTGAATAGTACTTTTTTTAAATGGTAAGCATTAACTTGTGAAGAATACTTTTTTTCGATGGGAGGCGGATTAATTTGAGGGGAGAAATAAAGATGAATAATAATAAAAGAATAAAAATAAATTTGGCTTCACGCCTAACTATTCACATTCTTTACAGAGAGGTTTAATATTCTCTTTCATCAGTGGTTCACATTTGCTTATTGAATAAACTAATACTAGAAGATAGCATTGAATCGCCGACATCTTATATAATAAAACTAAAAATATCTTCCTAACCAAATATCTGACATCAGTGAAGATAAACTTTCCAATTGCAAATCCTTATTAACTAAAATTTATATGTATATAAAGTTGACTGGGATGAACAGTGCTTAGCTATAGTTCATCCCAATTATTTACTATATAATAAAAGATAGTGAACCTAACGAGTAATGATGCTTGGGCCAGTTAGTAGGACGCTACCTTTTCACTTTAAAAATCACAGTTCGGTTAATCTAGTCAGTGTTTTTTTTCTCATTTTTCCTTCTTTAACTTATAAACCCTAGGGCTTAGCCCATTTATTTTGACACCCATCCACTAAATTTTTCAACATAAAAATTGCTATTAGGTTTAGCAAATTTTAAAGAATTAGTCCCTCAAGTCTTTTAAAATGCTATTATTTTGTCCCTCAATTTTTAAGTTATTTTGAAATTAGTCAATGCAATTAAAGGGTAGAAGAAATCAACTAGAAAGATTATCTAAAAAGACTGAGAATTAGGTGGCCTAACAATAATTTCAATGATACGAGGGACTAATTTCAAAATAACTTGTGAATTTGGGGACCTAATAGCAATTTCAATGAATTTGGGGACATAAAAAAATTCTCGCTATAAACCCAAAGTTTTATCCTCGTTTTCTAGACATAAAACCCAAAGTTTTAGCCTTATTTATGCTTAAGCCGATTGACTTCCAAAGTCACTCTTGGATCCAAAATACTTCACACAAAGTTATCCCATTTTGTTTTAATCTCCTTCCCAAAAGGTTTTTAGCTACTAAACCAAACGTTTTATCTACATCTACTTTTATACTTACCTGCTTCGAAAATCACTCTTACAAAAGAATAGTTCAGTGAAAATATTTTAAATACTTTTTGTCTTTCAATAGTTTGGTATACGATGTAAGTTGTTTTTCTGATTTTTTTAGATGTTTAGATGCATGATGTAACCAAATATTTTAACGATTATATTTTATTGTTTTCCATGCTATTGTCACAACATTGTGATTATAGATGAGGTTTTTACCTATTGTCCTAAATTTTTTTACCCTCATTTACTTTTAAACTCGCTCACTTCTTCAAAATGACTTTTACCTCTAAACTGAAAGTTTTACCACTATTTACTTCTAGACCCACCAACTTCCCAAATCATGTTGGATCCAACATATTTGAAGCAAATAACTTGAAACCCACTTTGTATGGTAGCGTTTTGGTATTAGTGTAAGTTGCTATATTTTGTTTTAACTTCTATTTGTTCAACGTAGTTAGGTGTGGTGTATTTTCAAACCAAATGCTTAAGCTATTATTTTTTGATTTTTTCATACAGATACCGTGACATCACGCCGGTCAATTTTACTTGTTACTTAATAAAATCAACTCAATCTTAACCTGTCCTCTATGTTACCCAGGTACTTCTCTATCATGAAGCCGTAGCCAACACGTACCCGACACGTACCCAACACTTACCCTTATCCAAACTTCATGGACACTTCTTGGATATATGAGTGCATTTACCTAGACATGTACTCAATTATATGTTACATGTTTTAATTTAAAATACTTGTCATACACTTCTTGAACGTATATCTTACACTTCATGTTCATTTCTTGAAACTCGCTAGACATAGGTCCGGTTGTTTCATCCCACATCCAACTTTAGAACTCTGATTTAAAAGGGAACAAGGAATTTCAGGGTGCGTGTGGCTGTGTCCCCATATCCTATATTTCACAAATTTTTCGTGCCCCGTACCCTCACCAGTACCCGTTTCCATGCAACTTAGCTTGTCATGCATCAATTTCTTTGTTTTCCAGTAATTAGTTTTCTACAACCACCTTTTTTCTCCCTATTGCATTTTAACAACAATGACGAGGTCCAAAATTTTGGGATCGACTACATGTGTCCTATTAGTCCATTAAGTTATGTTAAGTATTATAAGCTCTGTTAATTAAACACTATTTATCCGTACATCCTTCCCCACCAAGTTCTCTTAGGCCTACCTCTATTCCTTCTTGCTCCATGAATTATGTCTATTAGTTATCTTAATTGGTGGCCTTTATGGTGAAATCACCTGAATCAGTTTCTCTTATTTTATCCTCAATAATATAGCAACATCTAACTTCATGTAATCTGATCATTTTGTCTTATCCTTTAATGTGTATTCACACAATCCTCCATCGTAATATTCTAATTTCTGTTGTTTTCTTGTGTATTTAGCACCATGTACTCTACATCTCTTTCACGCTCTCAAACCAATTTCGGTTAAAATGCTTCAGAACCTTTTGTGCTCTCATTTTCCAAAACAACCACTATATTTGATGGTGGCTTCATATTAAAAACTCTGGAGGAAATATACTTAATATTTCAAGTAATTAGTTATTTTGCAATATCTAGTCTCTCGTGATTGTTGTTGATGTACATCTCCAAGCTACAATAACATATTAATTACTGTGAAGTATGCATTGAAGAACTCAATATTTGTGGTACCGGTTTCATCTTTGTGTGACAATTTCTTATCATTTAGGGATATCTGGTGCAACTAATTCTATTTGTATCACCTTGACAATGCATTAAATTATCACATTCTCTCTTCCATATTCTAATTGATGCAGGACACGATCACCATTCAGATTTGATTCAGATTGAAGATAGATTTGTTATGATTTTAGATTTGGTTTTGGTTTTAGATAGGTGAGAATTAGTTATTTTCTTTAGTTGTTTTGATTATGAAGAATTTATGAAAGTTTGAGTTAAAGAAAATCTTCTGTGATTTTTCTAACGTTTCTGTTACCCATCACTAATATTCTACATGGTATTCGAGCAGGTTTTCTAGACGTAGAGCCTGTTCTCTTTCTAAACTTCCTCTCAATGATTTGCATCATCTCTAGATTCTGCTCTCGCTTTCTGATCTTCTATCGAGCTCCTTCTTGACATCAATGTTCACCAAGAATCTCCCTTGTCATTCTATTTGGTTGCTCTAGTTTTTCTTTCTTGTCTGGTTTTAGTGGTGTGGTCTGCTCTCGGTGTCTTGCTTTCGGTCTTCTGTTGAGCTCCTTGACATTAATGTTTTTTGGAAAAGTTCATTACCCTTCTATCTAGTTGCTCTGTCTTTTTCCACCTATCTGGTTCACCTTGATGAGATTCTTCATGCACCAACATCGAACTCGGGTTGCACATGCCTACCGCGACTCTGATGGGGCTTCTTGCCCTATTTTGTATTGTTTCACCAGAGGCTATTGAACCTTCTTTGGTACCAATCCAGTTTCATGGAAATCAAAGAAGCAACAAAATGTATCTCCTCAACAGGAAATCTTGTTCATGCTTTCCACTCTCAGCTTGAAAGCGAGTGTTGAAGAGTCTAATATTTGCTGTAATTGGTTCCTATCATTTAGGGATATTTGCTTGCAACTGGTTCTATTTTGTTACTCCAACATTATAAGCATCACCTAGACAATTACGAAAATTATCATGTTTTCTCTTCCATAGTCTAATTTTCGATAGTATAAAAGTAGAATTGTTGCATCATTATACTGCAACATGTCTCAGTAGAACATATGCATATTTAGCTTCTCTTGTCAATAATTTTCTATGCACAACTTAACCAATTATTCCTATAATGAATATGTTATATTTAATGTCTATGCCCTATAATTTATTACTCTAAAGCTGATGTTTTTTTTTGACAGGCTACTCGTCTATTTGGCCTTGGGGATGAATTCAGTGAGGACGCAATGCTGGGGAAACTTGAGGGAATGAAGGATGTCATTGAACAAGTGAACAAGCAATTCAAAGATCCGGTTAGATTTAATGCTTAATGTTTTACTGGTTAAGCCAAAAGAGTATCGTCATGTTAGGGAAAATGGAAAGTCCTCACGAATCACCACATTAGTTGGAATAACAAATTTAGCTATGACGTTTAATGCAAATCCTAAAATATTAAGTTTCAAGCAAGCTTGAAATTCCATTTAGGTCACAGTTTCTCTTCAGTTTTATTTGTATGGACGTCAGAAGTCTCACTGTTTAGATAATTTCATATCTGAAGGATCAATACATGAATTGAGTTGGAATTTTATTTCATGTTTGTAGTTCTTTTTAAATTTTCAAATACAATTCTATTAGATTAATTATTGCTACTTCAGAGGTGCATGGTAGAAAGTTCTTATTTCATACTTGAGATATGCCTGAACAATCATACTTAAAGAGTGGTGTAACCCAGGCTTCTCAATTAAATCCTATTAAAGACGTAGATCACCAAATGGGAGCCTGTGAAAGAAATTGATGATGCTAAACTGTTGTGGGCTTTCTTCCCAGTTATTGAGAATTTTAAATCAAATTTTCTTGGTTAAATTCATGCTGCTTATGCTTTATGTTTTTTTTATTCTCTTTTCCTGCACTGATTAATTATCATTTGGACAGTGGCATCAACAGTTGATCGCTAGTCCATAAGGATTGGCAGTTTGGTTTTGTGTTGCATTCTATTAAAGGGTTCTTGCATTTTTGACAATGCTGGTTATTGCAATGCAATTTCACTATTTAAAGTCAAATCGGGAAGATATTCTATTTGCTTTACCTCAAGGTTTGTAGACTTCGAGAGCATCAAATTGCAGCTACATAAACCAACCCTTAGGATTAGGCAATTGGCCCCTTGTACTACCGGGACTGGTCTACTTATTCATTGGATTGACTGGGGCTGAGCTATTGATACCGTGAGATCAGCCACTACTAAAGTTGTAGACATATTGAAATTGCTTTCCTTATTAAAGACTAAAGGCTAAGCATGAGTCTTGTTTGTTTATAACTTAACCAGAATGCGATCACATTCTAGGAGTGATGTATAAAATGCATCTTTTTGTCTCCATTGTCTGCTGTGACGTCATATCTGACCCAGAAACCTGTTTGGGGGACATCAAATATAGATAAATCAGTCACATAAGGGTTTGCATGAATGTAAATTTTGCTCATTCCTGGTGATTGGAACAACATCACCAGGACAAGAACAGCCAAGACCTCGACCTATGTTAAGGGTTTTCTTGCTCTCAATCTCAATGATCTAATTAAGGGGATCTGTTGAAAATCTGTGAAAGGGATTACAAAAAAACTCTAGGTCATGGGATCTTCTTCCAATTGAGTTCTCAATCTTCCAGCGTTCTCGTTTGCAAAAGGACGGTCGAGTTGACAAAACCCTAATTTCTCTAAGAGGATTTATTGCATTCTAGCGATGAAGGACTCGCATAAAGCTATGGAGTTTGGTGCATCTCTTCCAATTCGCCTTCCCATTGGCCATAACGACACCCCTTTTATTTTCTCTGTAGAAGAAGTCAATGCTACTTTCACCCCCTTTTCAACTTCATCTGGTGGGAAAATCGTCCACCTCTAGCTTAGTTGAAGCTTCTTCCGACCTCGCAATGACGACTTTGAGAAGAATTTTTCACTGGAGCTATTGATCACAAGCATGTTCTAGTTCGATTGTTATCCGAATCAAATTTCTTGAAGGCTTAGTCAAGAAATGGCTGGACGTGAAGCCCTCAAGTTTGCCAGTTTTTTGTTGGTCCTCGAATTTCATACCTAGATTGGGGCCAACAGAAGTCCCAATTTGGGTATCTCTTCATAGGTTGTTTCCTTCAGCTAGATCACTATGTTAAATATTTCACACATCCAGAGGGTGTTGTGGCGGATCTAGCATCCCCAATACCGGATTCTATTTGGATTGGCTGGGGAGAGGTGGGTTTCTATAAGAAAGTGATCTACAATAATTTGCCGAAGTTTTGTTTGATCTGTTTAAAGTTGGGTCACATTATCAAATCTTGCAAATTGAAGAGATGTTCTCAACAAAATCTTTTATGGTCAAAGAATCCTCTTCTAAAGGTACTAATACAAATGTTAAAAGTTCCAACGGGCATTTCCAGTGAGAAGGTCCAAATTCATTAGGACAAATCAAAACTTTTCAAGTTGCAAATGAAGTGTATGCATCGAAGAGGGGAGGCAACAAATTCTGAAAGGGGAAAAAAATATCTGAACGCTAATGTTTCTTCTTTAATTCCATCAATTAAAATTTCTTTGACTACACCTCAAGCAAGCACGACGACTCAGCTCTCTCCACAAAGGAGTGGGTTGTTCAAAATGTTAGATTAAGTCTAGTGGGTATTGGGTAAATGTGCTGTGACCCGTTATCCATACCCCTATTTGTATGACTATATATATCTCTCTAGTATATGAATAAAGATATAAGAGTT